>CM061064.1:211231032-211677726 GCA_030762895.1 Sophora flavescens | reverse complement strand
AAGAATGCTTCCAACATGCTTTATTCCCTAGTACCTCTGGTCTTTACACGAAAAGGGAATTGTACTCAGCAAAGTACAAAAGCTCTGCCTGACAACTCGATATGGCTGTATCACGATGCATAAAGCCATGATCCTTCATGTTAGAGTACAACCAACGTTCCTATTGCATTAATGGCTGCCCAGAACGACTCAATTGCATTTAATGAAGTTCTTCTAGAAGCCAACATCTGAGGGAAAGTCTCTAACGGATCCTAAATGCTTGAGGACCATAAATACATAAGTCATTGAAGATGAAGCACATATAAGAGAGAATACACATAGCATTAAAGAGCCATTACTCTGCGCATTAATATCTTCACTCTTTCAGTCTGTATTCTTCAATCATTTGTAGTTATTAAGCAGACTTTCCGAAGCTTTACATTTAAACCACTCTGAGTGTTAGTGAAAGATGCAATGCTGTGAGAAGTTGTATTTATTACAAACCAAATCTCTCAAACAAACCCAGAGTGAGCTTGAAGAGGCTAGGTGTGCAAAGAATACTTGTCTTTGAGCCTGAAGAGGCTAGGTGTGCAAACAATACTTGAGTCAGAACTTTGATCAGTTATAGTGGATAAATCTTGGTGCTGCCAAGGACTGGACGTAGCTCTTTGCTTTGAAGAGTGAACCAGGATAAATAACTGTGTCAATCTCTCTTTCCTTATAACCTCTTTAATTGCTTTAGTTTTCTTACGTCTATCAAGTGCTGTGTTTGCAAAAGTCACCCGTCCATCCTGTATCCTTCCACTCGTCCAAACCTAGCTTCTATTGCGAAAAGATTTCAACTTTGCTTATATTCTGATAAACACAATTCAACCCCCCTTCTTCGTGTTTATAGTTGTCTATTTCATGGTTGGGATCATTTGACATCAAATCTCATCCATTAATATGTGTTTGATCCGAAGGTGGATAATTACTCATTAAACCCTCAAGTGAGCTTACGTTTCTAGTTTTCACTCTCCCCCTTGCACTAACTGTTTCTCGGTTTTGCTCTCGCACTCAGATATTCCTTCTCCAGGTCGATGCCGACAGAAACCATGTTCAGTCTCCATACCTCACCAACCCCTTCACCGCCCACCAACACGCCACGCCGACAAAAACCATCAAACTTAGTAATATATATATATATATATATATATATATATATATATATATATATATATATATATATTATTAATATATATAATTATAACTATAATACAAATTTTAAAAACAAAATTAATCTAAAGATTCTTAACTTTCTAAATTTAGCATCATCTATACTTCCTTTTGGATGTTTTTATTTAGTTAAATATTTTGATTTGTAATGTTTTACGATTAGATTTATAAGACAATATTTGGATAGTTTTTTAATTGTTAGAACGTTTCTTTTGTAATGTTTTTAATTGGCAAAACAAGGTAAATTGGTCCTATACGTTTATTTTATTTTTCAGATTGATCCTATAAGTTTTTTATTTTTTAGATTGGTCCTACAGGTGCGGGTGTGAGTACTTAGGTAACTGAAGGTACGGGTAAGCATACTAAAGTTGCTACCCAGCGAGGTCTTGGATCCGGACATAGGTAATTTTTCAAACTCGGGCATGGGGTCCAATTAGAAATTTTTTAGTATAGGGACCCAATTGAAAACTTTATAAAAGTTTGAGGACCCGATTACAAATTTATCTAGTATAAGGACCTACTTGAAAATTCCCAAATAGTTCAGGGACATACTCAATAGTTAAACCAAATAATAATATATCAATGGGGTCGTATCCTACTAGAACTTGACATGTGAGTAGTGTGTGTAGCAATTTGCATGTGTTAAGAAGAAAAGAAACATGCAGTTTCAACATTAAGCATCTTGAATGTATCATGTGAATTTTTTTGGTCAAATTCACGAGAAACAAATGACTAGTGAGAATATAAGAAATGAAGAAAGAAATGCTACAGATAAAAAAAAAAACACAAAGGAAGAAGGAAATAAGCAGCAGGCAAATAAATCAAACTATGGATGAATTTTGGGCTCTATAGCTGGCTCAAAGCTTGCAAGCATATTGTTTATGTATAATTTATATATACAAACATGCAAACATATCCATTTATGTCATTTTACATTTATCAACTAGTCTAATCGCTAGTTTTGCCAAACACTTCAAATACAATTTGCTAGCTAATCCGCTAGCAGTTAACTTATCCGCTAACCGCTATCAGCTAACTTATCCGCTATCCGCTAGTTTTTACTAAACAGAGCCTTAGTCTCCCATTTGAAAAACATACGTTTTTAGTATTCCAAATTTTAAAGTGTATCAGTCATACTCTCCAAATGGAAATAAAACGTACATTTGGGTAATTCTAAAAGGTACGTCTGAGGAGCACGATTGACATGTTTTAGAATTTAGAGGGCTAAAAAAACATTTTTCAAACGAGAGACTAAAACTGAATATCACCCAATTTTGTGGAAATGAAAATATATTTAACCATTTTTAAATAAAAAAATCAGGATTTAAATTAAATTTTTGCTTATTTTGAGAAGTTAGAACAAGTAGATACTAGCAAAAATTGCTTTTTTTTTTCAAAAGAAAAAATTGCTTAAAAAACACCTTTTTATGCCCTTTTATATTTATCCAAAGGAGTCTTAGATTGCGTTAGTGTTTGTTGTATTTATCTTAAAACTGGTAATTCCGTCTACCTAGAGGATTTATTAATGATATTTATTGTATTTAAGTTAATTTTACCATATGTAATTTTTTTTAACACACCATATGTAATTTTTTTGGTAGTAAATTTTACCATATGTATATAGTAATAATAATATAGATATAGATGAGCATAAAAAAAAGATATAGATTGATAGACTCATAATTGGAAATAATAATCCTGCAAATTAAAGCATTTATTCAGATTCATTATTTTGCTTTTACGTTGTTAATTCTATATGCAGGTTTAATTAATAGTCTTAAAATAAATTTATTGAATTTGCTTCTCCTGCGTAAAAAGTAATAATCACATTTAAATAGGATTTTCCGGGACACTCATATTTGGTAATGATAATCCTGAAGTTTATATGCCATTTATTCAAAATTACTATTTCCCTTTATTTTGTTTGTTTTTCTATGTTTGGTTAATCCGTTAAAATGCTACTAGAATCTAAGCGTGCATGGATCCAATATTGAAAATAAGATTTTTACTCACAACAACCTTCTGCCACCAACACAATCAATTGAATTACTTACTCATATCCTACTCACTAGCTATCAATATGAATTATACAACTTGAATATCATAAAGCGCTTGATTCCCCAAATCCCCATAGATGGAATGAGGAATGACATTTAAATTTTAAAGTGATATTTTACCGTGCAGCCCATTTAGCCATGTAACACAGAATCCCATCAACAAATGACTCGTTGTAAAACCAAACTATGCATCTCACATTGCTCTATATAAAAAGATCTTATCGGTGATAAGAAAAATCACTTCTCTCAATTTTTTCTTCCTCATCCCTTTTCTCCTTTTCTGGTCACAACCATGACTAAGAAAAAGGTGAAACTAGCCTTCATTGTCAATGACTCTGCAAGGAAGGCAACATACAAGAAAAGGAAGAAGGGTCTATTGAAGAAGGTTGATGAACCGAGCATCCTTTGTGGCATTGAAGCTTGTGCTATTGTTTATAGCCCTTATGATCCTTAACATGAGGTTTGGCCCTCCCCTTGGGGGTCCAAAGGAGTGCTTGCAAAGTTCAGGGAACATGCCCGAGTTGGAGCAAAGCAAGAAGATGGTGAACCAAGAAACTTTCTGAAGCAAAGGATCCCCGAAGGCTAAGGAACAAGTGGAAGAAACCGAGGAAGGACAACGGGGAGAAAGAGATGACTCAGCTCATGTTTCATCTTTCAGTACCTCAGTGCTAGAAATATTGTGCATAACAACATAAGCATGCTTGATTTGAATGGTCTTGCATGGTTGATTGACCAGAACCTGAAGGACATTGCTAGAAGGATGGAGACACTGGAAAAGATGGGTCAGAATAATATGATTCTAACTCCAAGCCAAGCCCAAATGGCACCACCACCACCAGCCACCCTTGGCTGATAGGGTGGCCAAGAATGAAGAGATCACACTGATGGATCATGGTCATGGATTGGAGATGAATAATAATGCAGCTGATAACAACATGCCAAGGCAGTGGTTTATGGATTTGATCAATGGTCATGGGGATGAGACTATGCCATTTGGAGAAAACAATCTCCAGAATGGGTTTTGGCCTAACCCATTACTCTATAAAAAAAATCATGATTTACTTGGTTTGCAGCAATATTCTAAGGATCTGTCCCTAATTAATAAATTGCCTAAGATTTGGTTTTTATTTTCAGTCTGTGTGGATGTGAAGACACAATAGCATGTCATTATGGTATTATTGTCTTCACATCTTTATTTGGTCATGTAAAATAAGTCATTATATATGTGGGTTAGTCTCCACATATGTTTATGTGTTGTACTTTCGAACATAGTCGCTTGATCGATGATCGTTTAAGAAAGTTCACTTTTCAAAATGTACTGATTATAGCTGATTAAATAAAGTTTATTGGTGTGGTTTTTAATGGTTTTGCATTGGTCATTTCATAAGAATGAAGAATTTAGAAAAATAAGATGGATACCAAATGATGTGTAATTAACGCATATATAAAAAAAATATCTCATTTATTTCGATGCGTATTTCACTCTGTATATAGTCCATAAGCTCTCAACTTTTTTTTGACACAATGAGTTCTCAACTTAAGTTGGATAATATATCATATTATAAACGTTCAAATATTTTACAGCTAGCACTATTATTTTGATGATTATTAAATCTCATTGGTTTTTTTTTTACGGAAGGTTTTGTTATTCTTAACCAACCAGATTCTTAGTGCGATCAGGGCTGGCCCAACGCTACTTGAGGCCTAAAGCGGACTCTCAGACGAGACCTTTTTAAAACTAATAATAATAATTTATAAATAATTAATTTTTATAAAAATTAAAAAGTGAATTTTAAAATTATAAATAATCACAAATTAACTTCTGATTTAAATAATTTTTAAAAAAAATAATATTTTTATACAACATAAATGTCACTTTAAATCTTAGATAAACATATTTAACTTTATTTTGTTTAATAGTTTGGTATTATTTAAATAAAATAAAAGATATAAAGAAATGCAGGAAGATTAAAATAAAAAAGACAAAAATAATAATAAAAAAGAAAGAAAAAATGAGGGTGGCCATTGGTCAACCCAAGCCTACGCCTACCAACCACTTACCAGGCATTAAAAGTTTAAAACATGAAAAAGATTTGCAGCAGGGAATCGAACACGACTGCAGGAACATTTTATAAAAATTGTCACCCACACGGTCCACAGATACTTCATTTAATTTGTAATGTACAATAATAATAATATACTAAGTTTCAGGGTGAGGCCTAAAACAAGGGCTTTATTGGACTCACCCTTGGGCCGGGCACGGATTTAATAATTTAATTTGCATATTATATCTATATAAATGAGATAAAATCAAGGTTTTTAAAATCGGACCGGTCATTGAACCGGTGAAGGTACTGGTTCAAGGTTCAATGATCCAACCGTAGTTGAACCATGGTTAAACCGGTTATAATTATAATTATAATTATAACTATATATATATATATATATATATATATATATATATATATATATATATATATATATATATATATATATATAAAATAAAAGAGGAACCATGGTAGAAACTAACTTCAACCCCAAAACACCACCACTAAAAGAGATCACGTTAAACATACCCCTAGACTAACTAGAAGCCAGAAAACTAAGTGGTCGTCTGAAATCAAGGAGAGTGTTGTTAGGAGTTGCAACAATTAATATTATCCAACTGTTAAATGCCTCGAGGTATAGGAATAAGATAGCTACTAAAAAAAACTAATGACAAAAGCTAGAAACTTTCTTTGGGGTAATCCTAAATTGACGAGTACAGAGTAGGCTCATATTTGGTCACCAAAGCGTGATGAATAGCACCTAAAACACCGTCCTTTTGAAGATGATAAAAAACCACTAATAACTAATAAGAACCACAAACCGAGGAAAACGTCAGTAAGAAGGTGTATTTTCCCACATCGGTGAGCTTAGGGACAGTGCAGTGAAAGGAGGTGTATAAAAGTGGGTGAAGAGCGAAACATAATTTCTTGGACTGGGCAATTTTCTGAACCGGACCGAAATGTTTAATATCCGGTTTTCACCGGTTCAACGGTACTTACATCGGTTTTGTTCAAGTCCGGTTCTTAGAGTTAACCGAATCGGCTTAATGTCCGGTTCATGGTTAAACTGATCGGAACGGCCGGTTCGGTCTGATTTTAACTACCTTGGATAAAATAATAGAATATAAATATAAAATAATGATAATTAAAAATTATAAAAAATTGTGGCATTATATTAATTAATAAATCATGAATCCTCTTTAATAAAGCAATGTCGTATTTACTGTTCATATCACTGTTCATATCACTGTTCATTCACCTGACTTTTGATTTATTTTTTTTTATTTTAATTGATTGTAAATTCTTTCCTTCTTCGATGCCTAAACACTTTCTTCTTTTAATATTTTAAAATTTCCACAATGATACTGTCAATATAGTTTTAGATCTGCAACCCCTATTTTATAATAATAATAATTATTATTATATTTATATTTAATCTAATATATCTAATCACATTAATTTAGAAGCATTTTTTTTATTCTGGAAGCTTCTTTACTTTACTGATTTTAACTTCAATATTTTCACACTCTATTAACTTTGGCTCTCAACCTCTCTTCACTTTCATCAGTATGCTTCACATAATTTAATACATACATATATATATATATATATATATATATATATATACTAAAATATTTTAGTATTTACCAAAATATATATACTAAATTATATGTAGTATATATATATATGTTAATTGTTTAAGTTTATCAAGTATTGGATTAGAAACATACATTTTATGAAATTATGGTTAAATGTTAACAGGTCATCATTTTAAATGTAATAATTTCTAACACTATTCTTAATGTATGCGGTTAGACAGTTTCCCATACTTTAACAAGTTTTAGCATTCTCATATAAAAAAGGGTTAAATATATTTTTAGTCCCTCACTTTTTACAAAAGTTCGGTTTTAGTCCCCCGTTTGGAAAATGTAATTTTTTAGTCCACCATTTTTTAAAATGTATCATAAATGGTCCCTATACCATACTTTCGTCTGGAAAACCGGGGACTAAAACTGAACTTTTGTAAAAATTGAGGGACTTAAAATGTGTGGTTGTCAAAATTGAGGGACTGAAAGTATTGGTGTAAGAACCACTTCCAACATATTTTAAAAAATGGGGGACTAAAAAAATATGTTTTCCAAACAAGGGACTAAAATCGAATTTTTCTCAATAATTAGGGACTAAAAACATATTTAACCTTAAATTTTAGCATTAGTTTTGAACCAGTTCAATTGCAACTCACTTTGTTGCTCCTGTTTTTGTTTTTTTCAATATAATATTTTATACTTTATCATAAAATTGATATCTTATTAATATATTTGTTATTCATGTAATTTTTAAGAATTTGATAATAACATTTCATATCATTGTACAAAAGTCACTTTTATTTATATACTTATATATTAGTTTTCCTTTACATTTATAATTCAAATTCCCTTACACATTAAATTAGTCATTCTCACATGTTGGGCAATTGATCAACATGATCCAAGTGGCAGATTTTCAACATAAGGGTATTTCTAAGAAAATATCTACTGATGTTGATCTTGGCATAATAATAAAATAATAAGTGATTAGTCTGAGTTGAGAAATTTAATATTTAAAATAATAGTAAGATAGTAAAAAAAAAGTCATTATTTAGAATAATAAAAAAAATAATCATAAAAAAATCAAAAAGTTGAATATAGTTTATTAGATTATAATAATAATTTTAAAAAATATTAAAATATTAAATTCAGTAGAGAATTCATCGTTTACAAGAAAATAGTAAGTGATTTAACTGGGTAAAAAAATATATTATTTGAAATAATATTAAAATGAAAAAACTTGAACTTAGCGAGCAAAGACATTACTTAAAATAATAATAAAATTCACTTTTTGAAATGATAAAAAAAAAAGAATAAAACATGATTATTTGAATTAATAATGAAATAACAGGAGATAAAATAGGATCATAAAAAAATGATATTCAAGAAATGTCATTAATTGGACCATTAAGAATATTTATCACAATATTGTTGTTCATATTTGAACTCTTCGCTCAGTGCATAGAACTTAATTAGTGTATGGATCCATGCCATGCATGGGGAGTATGCTAATATTTTAGAATTTCATTTAAAAAATATATAATTATTGATTTACATTTTATGTTTAGATTTTTATGGGAAATTATATACCAAAAATTATTATCAAATTATTTTGTATGAACCATTGATCACAATGTATAATGAGATATTAACTTAAGAATTCTTATTGATATTATAATACAAACAATGACTCTTAAGTGTAAATAGTAAGTACATATTGTCTTGTAAGTATGTAGTCTAGCTTGTTACATGTGTGACGTAGGTGGAATATCACAATATTTATGCAATATTAAAAGGTAGATATAAGGAATTTTGCATGTGGATTAAAAAATGACAGGAAGAATATTGTTATTTTAAAAAAGATATTTATTTGAAAAGAAAATTTTCTCAAAGTAATTAATTTAAACATTAATACTAAACACAATGATCTTCGTAATACTATATTAATCACTTTACTAAGAGATATTAAGATTTTAAAAAGTTTAATTTACTTATATAAAATAAGTTATTCAATATTTATGATTTGTGACTAATTAAAAATTCTTCAATTTCTAATTACATAAATTAAAAATGTCATATATAAATTACATAAATTCTTTTGTATCCTATCTGATTGTAAATTTTCTGTGATTCACGTGAGTAACTGAAAATCTTTTATTTCCTTTTATAAATTTCTTCCCTTAAATGTGGAATAACTTGAGTTTGAAAATTCATGTCTTTTAATGAATTAAAATCTTTCCTTTTGTAGGGAAATCCTACATATCCAGTAATCCCTTGACGTGTAGGAAAATGCTGACATGGACAGCCTGATTGAACGTCATGTGTAGAATATATTCCTGCATACATTTTCGTTTATAGATATTATAGATTATAGATTAAAAATATGACACAAATCGAGATAGTACATGTAACACCCCGATTTTCGTTGCTTCGTAATATCGGTAATAAATATATAAATATATATTTTTATCCGAGACTTGGAAAATGATTTTGGATAAACCAATGTCATTTCCATGTTATATTAATTTTTATAAGGTTACGGGAAAGTTTTTGGTTGAAAATTCAGACGGAAACCGGTCTGTCGTTTTCTGCATTTTCACTTACAAGAAAAGTTCTTGCTCAAAAGACCTAATTTTAATTCGTGAACGAAAGACTTAAGATTTTTATTTTATTTCCTACAATTCTGTATTTTTATAATTATTTCACAAAAAAATGAAATAATATACGTTTTACGGGCGAAATACGTAATCGGGTGAACGACAGAGTGGATTTCGGAGTTTTCAAGAGCAGATAAAGAGGTTATCTTAGAATTTTGAGATAATTCATGGGGATGAATCACACTTGTGAGTCTAGAGGATTCTACAAGGTTAAAGTGGCAATTTATGGATTTTGCACTTTAGTCCTTGAACTTTCTATTAATTACACTTTGGTCCCTAAGTTAGTTCCTATGTTTTTCTAAGTGAATTGGGCCATAATATTTATTCCCAATCTATTAATGGACCGTGGCCATGAAGCCCAAATTCCTTGTTCATGGATTAATTCCATGAAGCCCATTAGAAATCATGTAAGTTTCCGATGTCATGTTTAAGCTTTAAGTCTTTTGGTGGGGCCCACAAAAATAAATTCAAGCCCAAGTTTTCAAGGCCCATGCGCAAGCCCAAGAAGGAGTGGGGGCTGCCTTAGTTTGGAAGAGTCAAGTTGATTCTTGAAGCTTCCACAATGTTCTACAATGTTCTACCATGTTCCACCATGTTCTACACTTTTCTAACATGTTCCAAAGTGTTCTAGGTTTTTCCAAAAAGTCTCAAGGAAAATTCAATCAAGATGAGTCAAGATGAGGACACATTTAATGTGCACATGGTCATCATTTCAAACTATTGGCAATTTGCACAATAGTCCTTACACTTTTGGAATCTTTGCAAAATAGTCCCTATACTTTTGGAATTTTGCAAAATGGTCCCTAGAAATTGTTTGCACTTTAATCCTTTGAAAAAGCCACCTCCTTCCTACTAGATCCTTACAAAGTGGCGCATCCACCCTTCTATAAATAGCCTCCCTCACATTTCATTTTCTTCCTATTGCTATTTGTTTCAAAAACTCAAAAGTTCTAAGTTCATAAGCCTTTTAGCATCACTTTGTGAAGCAAGTTCTTGGATCTTCACTTGTTTTTGATCTTCAAGAGGTGAATCCTATTCTCCTTCTCTAATCATGTCTATGTTCTTCAATGATTTTCATGATTCAAAGTCTATTTCATCTATGTTCATCACTTTTAAGTTTCTAGATCTAGAACTTCGAAAATTCATAACTAATTCTAGAAAAATCCTTTTGACATGAAACCAATTGCTATGATCTTATAATCATCTCTATTTTCATCATCTAGAAGAATATGATCATTAGAAATTTATTTCCCTAATTTCTGGACTGGGCCGAACCTAGGACAAAATGATGTTCATGGGTTTTGTTTCATTTTCATGTCTTAATTCATGATTCAATCTTCAAGTACCTTGATAGTTCTTGTATGTAAGTACATAGAAGATAAAAAATCAAACTTTAACCTATTGGTTTCATAAAGGCCGAAACCCTAGCTATGAACACTTGATGGTTTAGTGATTCAAAAGTTGTTTTGTAACACTTGAATCCAACTCTAAATTTTGTATGTTGATTAAAGCCAAGAGTTGAAGAAATTTTAAAAACTTCTAGCCTATGATCTTGAGAAAACAGAAACCCTAGTTCTTGGAACTAGATGAGTTTTAGTTCATGTTCTTAGTTAATAATCTTGGTTTAAGTGCTTAATCATGTTTAAGTTACTTATGGATCATAAATCCCGAAGTTAACAAAATTTTAATTTTCTTAACCTAGAAAAGTTGTTGAGGCCGGACCTTAACCTCCATGAGTCAAGTATGTTTTTGTTTGATTTGATTTATTTTGGTTGCAATTCGTTTGAAGGAAACAACCGAGTTAACTGATTTAAGCCGACGGAGGAAACCGGATCAAATCGGGAGATTGTTTAAAAACGTTAGTTTGAGTCTTCAAGAGGTAAGGGGAGCTTACCTGAGGGATTTTCTCAATAACTATTTGCTTGTAGTGTGGTTGATATGATTTATATGTGGTTGTGGTTATTTGTTTATGTTGTTTACGATGTGTTGTTTATCTGTGTATCGGTGATTGATCTGCTTTTAATTATCTGCAGTAGTATATTATGTTGTTATGATGCATGATCTGCCTGGTGATATAATCTTGATGATGTTGTTGAATGTTGAATATTGAATGCTGAATGTTGTTTGAGAGGCCTGACAGTGGTCAGTGCACAACTGATTAATCAGATAAAAGCTTTAATAAGATGTGAAAAGATTATATTCAACGTTTTATGGGGAATGTTGGAATATAATAGTGGTGGAAAATATTATTTTGGAAAAAGATGAATTTTGAGAAATATTATTATTTTAATGATTTATTAGTGTAAAAGTAATTTATGAGCCACGGTGAGAGCGTAACCGTGAAATTTTTTTAGTACTGCTAATTTTTACGCAAGAAATTCCAAAATATTATAAAAAGTTATTTTATGAAATTAATATTCGAAAATACTTTATAATAATAATAATAATAATAATAATAATAATGAAAAAAAAGAGTCAAAGTTTGACTTTAAAAACATTTTTTGGAAAATGATAAATGACAACAAGTTTCAAATTATTTACGGTGAAAGTTTAAAAACAAGAAGACTTAGTTTAAAAAAAGATTTAATCTGAATTGATTTATTAGAGTTGAAGTTTCAGTAAAAAGAAGTTGTTGATGATTTGACGTTATTTTGGAAAAAAATGTGTTTCCAAAAGAAAAGTAGATTTTCTATGATTTGACGTTTTATAAACGAATTTCAAGTAGAAAGAATTTTCGGTAAATGAGTTTTACTTAATGACGTAAATGACGATATAGAACTTAATAACCGAGATGTCAGGGTACTAGTGTTCTTATGACGTTATCCTATTTTGGATTTGTTTTTCACAGACGAAAACGATGTAAAACGATGATATGGAACTTAATAACCGAGACGTCAGGGTATTAAGGTTCGTTGTGTTGTAGACTGGATATCCACTTAAAGAAGTTAAAAAGTTTTAAGTTGTTTTCTACTACCACGAACCTAAGACTGATTGCAACGGTCTAGGGGCTTCGTGATTGAGCACTCGGACTTTGAGGTCCTGTGTTGTTAATAAAAGTTGTAAAGATGTTTAAAACGAGGTTGGGTTGTAAGCTTTTGAGAGCTTTGACAAATAAAGATATAGCACGAAGAAAAGTGTTGAGAACAAAATGTTTTCTTGCATGCATTTGGCAGACGTGCCATGATCAAACGAGGGATTACCTTGCGGCGTCAGGGTAGATCATACCAAAGATGTTCTTCATTGTGCCCATCTCCGATGTTATCACTGTGCCACGATGTTGGACAGTGTGCGATGGGTTTTGGCGGTGTGCCTGTGGCAATCGAGTCTGATCAACTCATCACGAGGTTGGAGATATCTCATGAGATTAGGTATGAATGTTTAGATGATGTATTGAAGTGTTCATGCATAGTTTTCCAATGTTGATGTTTGGGGTGCGAAACCCATTGATAAACGATGTGATATAATATGAATGGGTACGTTATTATAGGCATGTATGTGTATGTGCCTTCTTTTGTGTTGCACATTTAGTTATTGTAGTAAATCCATATATTGGCATCTCACCCTTACAAACATATCAGAATCGTACAAGGGGTATGATCTCTACAAGAGTTACGACCAGCTTAGGAAATCTTGTTATGTTATATTATGTTTTGAGAATAAAGTTGATTATGAGTTAGGTGAGAAAACATATGAGGCAATATAGTTATATGACTTATATACATTACGTATTTAAGTGTGATTTGATTACGTTGTTGTGGTTATGAGGTTAAAAGGAAAAAAAAATTATCACCATATTTTGAAAAGATAAACGTTGAGAAAACATTATTTTCCGAAAGCAACCAGTTTTTATTTCCGCAAACGGGTAACCATGTGATGACCCGAGTTAGGGTGTCACAGAAAATGAAATATAATAAGCCTACAATAAATTAAATGGGTGAGAAAATCATGATAAATTGTTGTTGAGAGGCCAATATGCTTTCATCCTTCTTCTCATAAGATCAAAAAGATATTACCTTCAAATGAAACTCGAAATTATTCAAAAGAAAATAAGACAATAAAATAAATAAGACAATAAAAAGTTGTAACAAAATATTCAATCTGTAAAAAAAATTATTAGATTCTCAACCACATTTGATTTGATGAAGAAAATAAGAAAATAAAATAATTATAGGTTAAAAAGAGAACCGTATGGAATGACAATAAAGAAAAGTCACAATGAAATCAATTTATAATCAAAAGAGTGAAAGAAAAAATAGTGGAGAAGTCATACATTTATAGTGGATAAACAATTTCAATACTTCACAAACATTGGAAAGACAAAGAGGAAAAGGATCGAATATTTCAAAGTAAAATAAAGTCATATGATTCATCTTGTTAATCGTTGTATTCATCATCTTCTTGGTGTTCCTAAAAAAAATGAAAATAGAAGGGATCCTTACCTTATGAAGATTTAGGATGGTGCTGTGAAAAAAATCACAAAGAGCGAGAATTAGAGGGTTCCAATCTTCATAACCTTGCCGTGATAAAATAAAAATAATGAAGCCGAGATAATCTTGGAAGAGGGGAGACATTACCTGATATGATAGACAACCGAACGAGCATGGAGCAGAGATGGTCTTCAAAGAATCTGAGAGGAAAAAAAAAAGACTATGAGCAAAAACATGTCAAAAATATCTTAAAAAGAGAGATTGCAACCATATCATGAGTGGGTGCCATTTAGAAGAACCTACAGCAAAAGATAGAATAAAGAACCAAAATATAAAGTTCAATAAGGTGTGAATTGTTTTTGTAATATGGTAGTTTGATATATATCACACAATTGAGTAGTTAATGCCTTGCAATCCTGATGCAATATTGTGATTGATTGTCCTAGGAAACAGTAAAAGAAGGCTACGTATCACATAAGGCTTGAATAGCCAATTAGCAAAATAAATTGGTATTAAACCAAATTTATATTTCGAGTGAGGAAATAAAAGCACATGTTGAAAAAGAAAAGCCAAGTGAATAGAAATCAAAGGGTTCTTGACCGTTGGACAATCCATAAGAATTTGTTAGTTGGCGAAATTTAATTTAACTTAATTGTGTCATAGGAAATGTAAATTGAAGCTAAATGATTTTAAAATGAGTATGTTTAGCAAAATGAGTACATTCAGCATCAATTTGAAATGTTTCCTTACGAGAGAATAATTTGTCATAAATTTAAAATGTCATATATAAATTACATTAATTATTTTGTATCCTATTTGATTTCAAATTTTTTGTGATTAACTGAAAAACTTTTATTTCCTTTTATAAATTGCTTCCCTTAAATGTGGAATAACTTGAGTTTGAAAATTTATGTTTTTAATGAATTAAAATCTTTCATTTCGGAGGGAAATCATACATATCCAGTAATCCCTTGAAACGTGGTATGAATGACACATAGGAAAACGCTGACATGGATAGCCTGATTGAACTACACGTGTAGAATAGATTCCTGCATACATTTTCGTTTGTATATATTATAGATATAGATATAGATAAAAAGTATCCATAAAGTCTGAATTTGATTAGCTTAGAATGAATTGCTTACTGTCTTATCAACAATTGCTTAAGGAAATTGTGAAAGGATCAATAGCCAAAAACTTTCAAGGAGTTGGTCAATTTTCTGAAACAACACTGTTGAAGAGAAAAGTTGTTTTTTTTCCCTTTGCTCAAAACCCCAATACTAAAGAGCAAGCTAGAGACATTCCTAAAATATTTTTAATACTTATCTCTTATCATGACTAAAAAACTGGAAAAGGTTCATCGTTTTTGGGAATGGCCATTTTTTTCAAAAAACAAAAAACACATGTTCATATAAGCATTTAATGAGTAAAATATGTGAATAGAACCAAAGAGATTCACCATCTTCATATTCAACTTGACAAATTACACAAGGTCAATTCTACTCTTCATAATGGCAAGCTGCAAGTGTAAGAATACAAGCATGGAGAAATTTCAATAGCTGATAATCATGTCTTCTCCTTTCCTATAAAATCTGCCAACTCAATCAACTCTTCATAAGTCAATTCATCCAAACTTGTTCATAGGTGGCTTGGTCTCACTTTGGAATCATCAATAAAAACCAACCATCAATTAATGAGTTTTTTTTTTTTTGGATAAGTTACATGAAAAGCAATAGCAAAGCATTCTCCATAAGTAGCAACATACCTTGTTCTAAAATGGAAGTTGTCAGCTAGCATTTGCTGCAACTTCTCACTGTTAACCATTCTTTGCATATTAAATGACAATGCAGACTCGTTATTAGACATCGTGGAGTGACAAATAGCATCACTTACCATCAATACTAATGAATAAAGCAACCATTACTTTAAGGTGCATGGTCCAAGAGACCATAAATCCACAACTCTAAACTCTCCAATTATGTGATGCATCATTTCTGAAGAACCAAAAACAGGCAGGACTGAGAAAGAGGAATTCCCATATAGAAGTGATGAAGAAAAAACCCCAAAACACTAAATCATCTTTTATAAAAATACCATGTATATAAATAGTTCTTCAAAATACATTCAACAGAGGGAGAGTATTAATATTCAAGTGTTTTTTCTTCTCTAGTTATATTCTTAAGACAGTTCAAAACAAACCCATTTTAGCTTATATAAAAAAACAAGTTCAAAACAAACCGTATAGCAAGATAGACCAAAAGGTGATTTCTATACCAATAGCTTGTTGAATTAAAAGGGTTCATACATTTATAGCTAAAAAATAAAACATAAAAAAATAAACATAATCACCATGTGATGGAGCCTGCTTACTTGTGCTATATGCAATTGTTGGTGAGAATGTGACTTTTGAGTTAGAACCCCAACATCAAGATGGGTGTTGTTGTTCATAGGAGAGGGTTTTCTTTGGGGAACAACAAAGGGTCCATTGTGATGGTGAAAGGCATAACCTTCTTGACTCAACTGCATCGTCTCCACTTTCCTCGCAGCCGCATGTAGCAGATACAACAACCCATTTGCTTTCTCCCTCGTCTTCCGCCGCCTCCATGAAAGAGGAGAGAAAGGGGAGGAAGGACGAGGTTTTGGGAAGAGAAGAGAAAGAGAATGGGAGTGAAAGAGAGATTGAAGTAGGATTGTGAGATGACAATTGCTTGAACGGGGGAATGGATCAAAGGGAACACGGCACCTCTTCTTCTGTTGTAAGATGAACATGTCCTTTTTTCAAATAAAATGTTAAAATAAAAAAGAGGGAGAAGGGAGATGCAACAGTTTGTCCTTTTGAAGAAGTTCACACAGCACGTTTGCTGCTCTGGAGATGCCAGATGATAAGCCATGTTCCTTTCAAGCAATAAATGTTATGCTTTTTTTTTAAATAAAAAAACGTGTCCAACTCAAATAAAGCAAAGAAACCCCACAAAATTTAAAAAAAAATCATAAAGCGACACGTGTCCATTACAGCTGTGCTACAATAAGAAAGTGTCTTCAATATTTACAAGTGTATATTGATACAATATTTAAATAGGATTTTTTTTTTTTAAGTATTTTAAATAGTTGTTCAGTTATTTCTCTAACTTTTTGAGTGTAATTGGTTAAATTTTTTAAAGTAATATGGTCAATATCAATAAACTAGGTGGGAATTAATTATAGATTAAATTATTTTATAAGTACTTATATTTGTGTTACTAAGTTTTCCAATATAAGCTTTTAAATAGGTCCATTTAATTTTAATTTTTTTAATAACACCCTACTAACTAATGTCATTCAACTTTGTTGATTCTATCAAAAAAAAAAACTTTGTTGATGCATGGTTATAATTTTTATGTTGGTTATAATGTAATATAATTACTGCTATCATCTTAACAAATACAATTAAAGTCGTCATTCTTTTATTTTATATTTAATTAATTAACATATATATATATATATATGTGTGTGTGTGTGTATTAAATTATGAGAAGCATACTGATGAAAGTGAAGAGAGGTCGAGAGACAAAGTTAATAGAGTGTAAAAATATTGAAGTTAAAATCAGTAAAGTAAAGAAGCTTCTAGAATTTTAAAAAATTCTTCTAAATTAATGTGATTAGATATATTAGATTAAATATATATATATATATATATATATATAATAAAAATAATAATAATAATAATTATTATTATAAAATAAGGGGTTGCAGACCTAAAGCTATGCTGACAGTATCATTGTGAAAATTTTCAAATATTAAAAAAAAAGAAAATGTATAGACATCGGGACTGGACATAGGACCCATATCGACCCAAACCTGACATACCCGCAGGTGGTAAGAATAACAACATTTTATTCATACACAACTTCATAATCATTCACACAATAACAAGTCAATTTAGCAAGAAGCAAGAGACTTCAAACAATAACTTCAATTATCAATTGTTCACACATATTCCTAATTTCCCTTCAAGAGAACTTGTATTTAGAATGACATCTAGTGGTTAATCAACCTGGAACCCTAAGTTATTCTAATGTCTTGGTCGAGCACACGAGAAAACACCTAAACATGCCAATCAACTATATCTCTATGATGACTAACATCCAAGATTCATTAAGTTATTGGTTCCCTAAGCAATTGCACAAATCTTCTATTATATATGGTCGAACATTGGGTTTGAGAGACCAAATATATCAAAAATCAAAGAAAGTAACCAATTTTGACCAAGTCAAAGGAGAGATAATGTTGTTGAGATCAAGTAAGATATCAATTCAATTATCTACTTAAAACAAGATAAAAACAAATCACAAGCAATTATGAGAATTAAGATTGGATTGGGGAAATCTATGGTCATGTTTTTCACCTATTCCCTATTCAATTCAATGTCAACCAGGAACCCTAACTTATTCTAATGTCTCGTTCGAGCATAAGAGAAAACACCCTAACATACTAAACAAATATATCTCTATGATGATTACACTACAAATAAAAACCCAGATTACCGACGGGTCGGTAATGGATGGTTACCGACGGACCCAGATCCGTCGGTTCTGAGTTCGTGTCAAGCGTTTCCGATGGATATGGGCATTCCGTCAGTAATTGCCGACTGTAAAAGACGTGGGTAACTCGGTAGAGGGGTTGCCCAACTACCGACAGAAATGTCCGTCGGTAAATCCCTCCAAGACTTATAGACGGACATTTCCATCGATAATAGGGAACCCACATGACCGTCGGTAATAGAAAACATACCTTACCGACGGAATTGTCTGTCGATAATCACAATTTATTTATTTTTTATATAAAAATTAATTAATTTTTGTTTAACTATTACTTTTATTTAATTTTTTTATTATTTTGGTTTAATTTTTAATTATATTTTATTTTGATTATTAATTTTTTTATTAAAATTTATTTTTATTTAATTATTAATTATTATTTTATGTAATTTTGTTCAATTTAATATATTATTATTTTATTAATTAAAGTATAAATGTAAACTACAAATAAAATTTAAAAATAAAATAAATAAAAACATAAAACAAATACAATATCGATCCATACATAAATAACCCTACAGCTACAAAACCCTACAACTATAACTATCGTAATAACCATGATCATAATAACCCTCGTCATCATCCTAGCGGGGGGAGTTCACCGGCATAAGATGACCATCAGACTGCGACTGAGAAGACACACCAACATCCTGCTGCTACCGAGGTGGACCAGTAGAAGTGGAGGGCTGGCTGGTCTGGAGGACCAACTGCAGAGCGTTGCGCCTCTTGGGTGGGAGCACTTCGAGCATAGCGGTCATCACCGTAGAGAGGGCGTCCATCTGCTGCCTCATGCGCTTGTTCACCTCCCTCAGCTGCTGCACCTCCTGTCTCAGCTGCTGCACCTCCTCCGTGTCCTGTGAGCTAGAGGATGCAGCCTCCCGAATGGTCAAGCTCGGCGTTCCCCGACAGATGGTACGAGCTAGGCTTCCAGTACTGTAAATCTGCCTCTTCTTCCCACCGGCCACATCAACCCACACCTTGTAAGACTCAATGACTTAGAGATTTTGATATATAACAAATACAATTTAATGTGTGTGCAAGTGTTTTAGTGTCAAATTGCAGAGACAGGTATCAAGCAGTGATCAACAAGTTCATTAAGCAAATTCAAGGAAAATATTCAAGGAAGAACTTGAAGGAATCAAGGAGCTGCATGTAGAAATCAAAAGAACAAAGTCAAAGATCAAAGGATCATCAAGACCAAGCTTAAAGGAGAATTTTAGATTTATGTCTTAGATGATTTGTAAGAGAAAGAAATCTCTTAGTCACAAGATAGCTCAACTAAAAAGATGCATGAAGAAAATCAATTTTCATAACCTGCATTAAAAGGAATAAGTTTTTTTTAATGAAAATGATTTTTGGAAATAAAATTATTTGTCAGGTACAGCCATGTAATCAATGGATGTATGTCTGCTACTGTAACTGACAAATGAATTTAAGGTTCTTGATTCAGTAACACCTATGCACAATATGAAATCAAATCAGTTATAAATGGTTAACTGAATACAACCCTGTACATATGCTACGTACGCGTGTATTCAAGTTTCAGGAAAATATGATGCTCATTAATACATAGATGTACTGAATGGATGTACTGATGGATTAACCAAGTTTTTGATCAGGACTATCAGGATGAAATTGGTTAATACAGCCCTGTACTCAACCCCTGTTCAAGAACCAAAATCAAGAAAACAGATTCTGTTATCAGACCCAAATTTGTTTTAATCGATCCCAACGACTATAACTTGTTTCCTATATATAGAGGGATCAAAGGAACACTTTTAAATATATCAACAACATATCAGAATTACACGAAATCAATTTGAGAGATCAATTGTGAAAATCATTCATCATCTTTCTTGAGCTTCATTGTGAAAAAGAGTGTTTCATTCTCATAAGTGCTTCAATTTGTATATCTGACTATTGAGAGTTTAGCAATCAATCTTTTCGTTCTATTTGATTGTAAAGAGGGAGGGAGTCTCTCTGTGTGATTAGGGTGAGGTATCCCTAAGGAAGAACATTGAGGCTCTTCACAAGAGTGTGGTATCTCGAGGTGAAAGAGTGCTCTGTGGTATAAAGGTTTTTCAAGCTACCTGGCTAAAGCTTGTTGTGTTAGTGTGTGAAAACCAATAGGTGGAGTGAGGACTGGATGTAGGTCACAGTCCTCACAGTCCAATGTCTATCATAAGACATATTATATGGATATCTCTGGACCAAAATCCAATGTCTTTCACAATACAAAACATTATATGGATATCTCTGGGTCTAAATCCAATGTCTATCATAAGACATGTTATATGGATATCTCTGGACCAAAATCCAATGTCTTTCATAGTACAAGTTCGAACATCAAATGCTCATCACAAAAAGTCCTTAAGCGACTTAACATTTATAACAGATAGTCTCTACTTAGAGCTTAACTACATTGAGATCAAATTGACGCCCAACGTCTGAAAATTCAAGAAGAGATTAATAAAATATAATAATATATTAATAAAATATTAATTATCTGTTAGTTGCATCAGTTTGTAATTTGTAGCTGCTCTGCAACAGAGTCTAACTAGAACTGATAGGATATATAAGGTCTTATCTATTGTATAGGGGCAAGTGATTTTGGGCATTTTCTTGATCACAGATTGAGTGCAAGTGAGGGAGAGTATTGTAGTTCTTCCTGGATGTCTTGAACTGTTGCTGATCAGAGGAATAAAATCGACTCAGTGTAGACGTAGGGGTTTTCATCTTTGACCTCGAACCACATAATTCCCTTGTGTCTTCTTCTACTTTTCTGTAATTCTATTTTTCGTTTATGTGTGTGTGAACATCTCTATGCAATACTCAGCTACAATTTAGAGCTGAATTCGCAACAATTAGCATCAAGAG
Source organism: Sophora flavescens (assembly GCA_030762895.1). Lineage (NCBI taxonomy): Eukaryota > Viridiplantae > Streptophyta > Magnoliopsida > Fabales > Fabaceae > Sophora > Sophora flavescens. The sequence goes on along the minus strand of CM061064.1, from coordinate 211,656,303 downwards.
CTCCAGGTTTTGGAGGTGTTTCCGCAATGGGTACAACCAAATTCGATATAGAGAAGTTCACTGGTGCAAACGATTTCAGTCTTTGGAGGCTAAAGATGAAAGCTCTTCTTGTTCACCAAGGTCTTGAAGATGCGTTGGGAGGCATTGCAAAGCTTCCAGAATCTCTCACCGAAAAGGAGAAGAAGGATTTTGTTATCAAAGCTCACAGCACCATCTTCTTTCACTTGTTGATTAAGTTCTCAAAGAGGTGGCTGAGGAGACAACTGCAGCTAGAGTTTGACTGAAATTGACGAGTCTATACCTAAAAAAGAGACTTCATCAATTGAAGATGGAAGAAGGTATGTCAATCAAAGAACATGTTTCTTTGTTTACAAAAGCAGTTCTTGATCTTAAAAATGTAGATGTAAAAATTGATGATGAAGATCAAGCAATTATATTACTTTGTTCTCTTCCCCTATCATATGATAACCTAGTTGATACCATGATGTATGGAAAGGAGAGTCTCACCTTGGAGGAAGTCAAAGCAACCCTCAATTCTCGGGAGATGAATAGGAGAATCACTGAGAATAAAGGTGATGGTGGAGATGCTGAAGGGCTATTTGCAAGAGGAAGATCTGAGAAAAGAGAAGGAAAGGGAAAGAATAGATAGAGATCAAAGTCAAAAGGCAAAAAGAATTTCTACCATTTCCACAAAGATGGAAACTATCGAAAAAAGTGTCCTGAAAGAAAAAGAAAGAATGGTTCAAAACACAAAGATGTTGATGATATAGTAGTGGTAGCAGATGGCTATGACAGTGCAGAAGTCTTGGCTATTTCAACAGATAACAATATAGATGAATGGATTCTTGATTCAGGGTGTTCCTTCCACATGACCCTTAATCAAGATTGGTTCATCTGCTACAAAGAAATAGATGGTGGAAAAGTTTTCATGGGCAATAATATGGCTTGCAAGGTCATTGGTGCTGGCACTGTCAAACGGAAACTGGAGGATGGGACTGTGAAATTTCTCTAAAAGGTAAGACATGTTCCCTGAGGTAAAGAGGAACTTGATCTCACTAGGCATGCTGGATCAAGGAGGCTATTCATTCAAGGGTGAAGGTGGAGTCTTAAAGATATGCAAAGGTTCATTGCAGATATTGAGGGTACAAGGCAGAATGGTCTCTATAGGTTGCAAGGTAACACAGTCTTGAACTCATCTGGCCTGGTTTCTATTTCCAAATCCGTTTCAACTAAGCTTTGGCATTAGAGATTAGGCCATGTGAGTGAAAGAGGGTTAGAAGAATTATAAAAGCAAGGTTTAATTGGTGTTGAGAATTGTGAAAATCTAGACTTTTGTGAACATTGCATTTATGGTAAACAAAAGAGAGTTAAGTTTCATAATGCAACTCATACAACCAATGGCATTCTAGATTATGTGCATTCTGATGTATGGGGGCCAGCCAAGGTACCTTCATTAGGTGGAGCAAGGTATTTCATAACTTTCATTGATGATTGGTCAAGAAAGGTATGGGTTTACCTATTAAAGCACAAAAATCAGGCCTACAAATGCTTCAAAGAGTGGAAAGCATTGGTTGAGAATCAAACAGGAAGATGTGTGAAGGTGCTAAGAACAGACAATGGACTAGAGTATTTGAATGAGGAGTTCAATGAATTGTGCAAGGACAATGGGATCAAAAGGCACAAAATAGTGAGAATGGCCCCTCAATAAAATGGGCTTGCTGAAAGAATGAACATGACCATTTTGGAGAGGGTGAGATGCATGTTGTCACACTCAAAACTGAGCAAAAGTTTTTGGGGTGTGGCTGCCAGCACAACATGCTATTTGATCAATAGGTGTCCCTCAGCTGCAATTGATTTAAAGACACCAGAAGAGATATGGACAGGCAAGGCTCCAAACTATGAGAACTTGAAGATTTTTGGATGCACCGTGTACATTCATAGCAATGATGGAAAACTTCAACCAAGAGCTAAGAAGGGAATCTTCTTAGGCTATCTAGAAGGAGTGAAAGGATACGAGGTGTGATTGGTGAATCCTACAAGTCAAAGGACTATAATTAGCTGAGATATGGTTTTTCAGAGAGGAAGACATGCTGAAAAATGATCAGGAATTGCACTGACCAGCAACACAAAGAGGTGCAAGATGATCATGGAGTTCATTTGGAGGTGGAGAAACCTGCAGGAAGTTAAAATTCTGGAGGAGACTCGACTGTAGAACCTTATCATGAACTTCTAGATTTACATGTTCTTGATGAACCTGAAACATCTTATAATTTGGTTAGGGACAGGGAGAGGAGACATATCAAACCACCACAGAGATTTGGCTATGTAGATATCATAGCATATGCTTTGAATATAGAAGCTGATGATCAAGCATCAGATTATTTCCTACAAAGATGCAATGTCCAGGCCTGACAGTGAGCATTGGAAGCAAGCCATGACAGAGGAAATGAGTTCCCTGATGAGAAATGATACATGGGAACTTGTTGAAAATCCAGAAAAACAAAAGGTTGTTGGATGCAAATGGATTCTCAAGAAGCCAGAGATAGAAGGAGTTGAAAATGGTAGATACAAGGAAAGACTTGTAGCAAAAGGTTTCACTCACAGAGAGGGAATCGATTTCAATGAAATCTTCTCTCCAGTTGTTAAACACACTAGCATTAGAGCCATATTGACTCTTGTTGCTGTCCATAGTCTTGAATTGGAGCAGATGGATGTAATAACAACATTTCTACATGGACAACTAGAAGAAACAATTTATATGAAACAGCTAGAAGGATATGAAGTACAAGGAAAGGAGAAGATGGTATGTCTACTCAAAAAGTCCTTGTATGGACTGAAACAGTCTCCTAGGCAATGGTACAAAAGGTTTGACACTTTTGTAATTTCAAATGGATACAATAGAAGCTCATATGATAGCTATGTCTATTACAAGAAAAAGAGGTCTGGCTGCTTCATCTACTTGTTACTTTATGTAGATGATATGTTTATTGCAAGTGCAGACATCAATGCAATATGGAACTTGAAGAATATGCTCAAAATCACAATTTGGGAGCTGCAAGAAGGATCTTAGGTATGGAAATTGTTATAAAAAGAGATAAAGGTTTGCTATTTCTATCTCAGTCCAATTACATACAAAAGTTGCTAAAGAGATTCAATATGCTTGATTCAATATGCTTGATGCTAAACCAGTAACAACTATTATTGCTGGACACTTCAAACTGTCAACAACTCAGTCTCCACAAACTGATGAAGAGTGTGGGTATATGCAGAATATAACATACTCAAATGCTACAGGCAGTTTGATGTATGCAATAATTTGCACTAGACCTGATTTGGCTTATTCTGCTAGTTTAGTGAGCAGATTTATGTCCAATCCTGGAAAGGAACAATGGAGTGTAGTTAAATGGATCTTTAGATATTTGAAAGGTTCTAATTCAATTGGCTTGCTATATGGAAATTTCACAGAATGCAAGAATGGTCCATTTGGCTTTGTGGATGCAGCCTTTGCAGGGGACATAGACAAGAGGAGGTCCTTTACAGTATACTTGTTTACTTTGTATGGAAGTGTGATAAGTTGGAAGGCAAATCTGCAGTCAATTGTGGCTTTATCAACCATAGAAGCATAATATATAGCTCTCACTAAAGCTATAAACGAAGCTATATGGCCCAAAGGGCTGGTTAATGAGCTTGAAGGGAAAACTGGTTCTGTAACAGTGTGGTGTGATAGTCAAAGGTTGTCTCTCTAAGAATCAAGTATTCCATGAGAGGACAAAGCACATTGATATAAGGATGCATTACATCAGAGATATCATTGCTAAAAGGAGAAATTGATGTGCGTAGGTAGTGGTGTAGAGAATCCAGCTGATATGCTAACCAAGGTGGTTCCAAATGCCAAGTTTAAACACTGTTTAAATTTGGTGAACATTGGAAATTTCTCAATGTGAGTCTCTGTAGGAGACTGAGCCATTCTACACTGATCGAGTGCTGAAAATCCAAGGTGGAGATTTGTTAGAGTCTGGTGGATTGTAACATCCCTATTTTTCTATTTTCTATAATCTGTGTTTATCTATATGTGTGAATGTTTAACATTCTAAATTATTTGAGAAATTATTTTAATGAATCTAAATTATTTTAATGATTTATTTTATAGGAGGAAACTACTATAAAATTTTTTGGAAGAAATTTCAGACGATCCGGTCTGAGTTTTCACCGTGATCAGTTAAGATGTACTGACCCGGAAAATGAATTTCAATTAGCAAAAGAAAATTTTAATTTTCTTAACTGAATTATAACCATTTCCATGATTTTAAAATTTTCTTTCAATTATATAAAAATTTTCGGGTGGAAAATTAACGAAAGAAAATACGATCAGTTTTCACAATCGGGAAAGCAACGGAACCGGAAAAGAACAAAATCTATTTAAATGGATTTGATGCAGATTTGAAGAGACTTGAGTTGATGTGAATAGTGTTTGCATTAATTTCAATCCATCATAACCTTACACATATAATTATTTCCTTTATATTACAAGTAACCTTATTTTATTTAAAAACTAGTTTTTGTTTTAACAAAAATTTGAAAAATCCCATTTGTTAGAACCAAAGTGGTTTTGGATTAAAATAATCTCTTAAGTTTTGATGTTAACAAAAAGGTTAAATTTGTATGGCAAAGTATTTGTCAAAGATCTAACTTGTTTGTTATAAGTAATAAGGGATTACTTGATTTTATGCGAGTCAGATGAACTAAAATTTAAAGTATGGAATCTACAGATTCTAGTTCAAACCTCTAGACCAGTCTACAACTCTTGGTAAAATTCTGAGTCTTTAGCTTTATGGTAGACGAGATCGTTAAAATAAGAATAGAGGAGGTCTTAGAGTTAACTAAGGAAGAAGCATTACTAAAACACAAAGTAACCTAGTAGACGAGCTCCATATGCCACGTCATTGGATGGAGCTTCTCATTAAGGACTTAGCAAGTCCAAAGACTTGTGTGGACGAGCGCCTCTACAATATGATTGCTGGTTCTTAAACAAAATTTGCTTTAGATTCATAATTCCATTTTTTTTCAGTTTTTTATTTTTTTCCCATTTTGAGAGTTTCAATACCTTTATCAAGAAAAATGATTGATATTTTCTTTGAATGTGGCTGTTAATAAGAATACATCAATCTGTATACAATGATTTTGGACATATTAATTGTTGATGGGAATGCATAAAAGATACTGCATACTTAAGAATTTCACTTTTAAGAAATTATATTTATTATACTAAATTTAATATTATGCATATGCAATTTCAGTGTAGGAAAAAGCTTGAGGAGATTTTCTGGATGGAGCTAGAGAAGAGAGAGAACAAAAGTGAGGTGGAAACGGTTGATCTCATGGATGGGGTAATGCGATTTAAAGATGATGAAGGTAACCAATTAAGTGGTAAAGAAGTGATAGATAACATCGTTAGCCTTGTGTGGTGATAATGCTTAATTTCCTTTTTCCAAAAAAAAGAAACATGATTCTAACAGGCTCTATTGATAATGGCATAATGCTTAATTTAATTGGGACACTAGGAATGTGATAATCCATTTCGAGTAAAGATTGTTTTCAATTATTATTCCTTATGTAGTACTTCTTTGTAACTGTTGATTTCCTCTTTTTCTTTCTCGATTTTCCTTTATAATTATAACTTGCAGACATGAAAAGCTAAGTTTAACAAAGACGGGCTTGCTTGGATCAGCTAGCATAATAGCCAGAATAGAAGGCTTTTTGGGCTTCTATAGGTATATTCTCATCTCAAAGTTATTATATTATGTGTTGTACCAATGAACCATCGTGATAAATAGGAGACTCTAATGCTATCAACTCTTTATGGACTCTATGTTGCACCTTAATCAATTTGCTAATGCTATTAACTTTTTCTAGACTCTAAAGGCATAGGACTGGTGATCATTTGTTCATGGTTTAGAAGTAATAAGGTTGTTAATTCTATTAACCTTTTCTGAACTCTAAAGTGAACGAACTTAATTTGTTTCACTCAATACATAAAGGTATCACATGTTAGTAGTTTGCATCACTGTGACAAACTCATGATCAAATGATCTATTTTATCCAAAGAATTTTTTTCTCTTCATCCCATATTTTGAGGTAAAACTATTCATAAAAGACTCCACACTTCAAATTGGGATAAAAATAATAAAAGATGTCCAGTTCAAAGTTCAGGGAAAAATGGATTGTGTTGGTAGTGGCTACGGTCTCAAGAGGGGGGGGGGGGGGGGGATGGGTGAATTGAGATATTGAAAACTTTTTCAACAATTTAAAGCAAAACAGTGTTTCTTTAAAGAAAATTGGTTTTCACTCAATTTTAATTCCCAAGAATCAGGTTATAGAACAAGTAATGATGACAAGAAGAATTATAAGTAGTAACAACAGGTTTTAACACAGATTGCAGATCAAAGATTCAAGTTAACAAGTATTCTTAAAACTAATTCACAACACACAAGTGCATATAACAAGTATATGGAGTTTGGGATGAGAAGAACACGCAAACCGATTTATCCTGGTTCGGCTACCTCCTCTGGTAAGCCTACATCCAGTCCCACACCTCTGTGGTTTTCTCCCCTATAATCAGCAATTACACAATTCCAATTACAGCAACACACGGATAACCTCCTTACTAGGAAAATCACCAGAAAGCACACTTGCTTTTCTATACCCAAGGATCCCTTCTATCCTTGTTCAAGCCTAAGAGATACCCTCTCTTAGTCACACTAATTCACGAAAAAAATTGAGTAGAAGTAAGACTCTAAAAGTCTGATTATACAAATTGAAGTTCTAACTAATATCACACTTTTCTCAGAGATGAAGCACTTTTGGATCTTTCGTAGTTTTTCACAATCAGAATGAGTTGTGTTGTTGTCATTCGTTGTGTTTGTTTGAAAAGTGTTCCTTTGATCCCTCTTTATATAGAAGACAAATTATAGCCGTTGGGATCATTTAAAACAGATTTAGATCTGATTTAACAAAATCTGCTTTCTTGATTCTTGATCTTGAAATGAGTTTCTGTTGATTCTTGTAGAGTTTGCATCCTTCTTGAAAAATAACCGTGTTTGCTTGAAGAGAAAAAATAGCCGCGTCCATTTGCCACGTCAGTAGACGGGAGTGCTAACACAAGTTAATTGGAAGGGCTCCAACTGTTAGACGAGCTTTATATGCCATATTAGTGGACGGAGCTTCTCATTAAGATCTTAGCAAGTCCAAAGCGTGTATCATTAGTATACGAGCTCGTTTTTCCACTGTTAGTAGACGAGCTCTCCTTTTTAATTCAGTAGATGCGCGCTTCTGTTACTTTCAGTAGACGAGCTCCAAGTGCCACATCAGCGGACGAGCTCTTCTGTTACTTTGGTAGACGAGCTCCAAGTGCAACGTCATCAGACGAGCTCTTCGTTATACTTGATGGACGCGCTCTTCTTGTTGTACTTCAGTGGACGCGCTTTTGTTGTACTTCAGTGGACGCGCTTTTGTTGTACTTCAGTGGACGCGCTTTTGTTGTATTTCAGTGGACGTGCTTCAAATGGTACTTTAGTGGATGTGCTTTTGTTGTACTTTAGTGGACATGTTTTTGTTGTACTTCAGTGGACGTGCTCAAAATGGTACTTTTTGGACGAGCTCTTTAGTGGTTCATTGGACGTCAGTTTTTTTTTTACTTTGTTGGACGTCATTCTTGGTTCACTTCATTGGATGAGCACTTATATTTTCCCCGTGTTGGACGAGCGCTAGTTTTGCTTTGTTGGACGAGTGATCTTGCATGCAACTTAACACGAAATGAGTACGTAGTCAAAATTAAAAATCTTATGCAAAATACACTTTGATTGTCATACATCAAAACATGAATTAGGGCTTAGTCTTACAGATTGTGGAGTAAACACTTCAATTTAGGATATGATGACCAAATTTTGTGATGCTGATGTCGGTGGTGAAACACATTGGGGATAAAGGCCATTTTGATTTGGGATGGAATTCAAATGATTTGACCCTGGCAAGAGGAATTGTGCAGATGGTGGGACCAAATTTTGTGATGCTGATCCCTTTAATAAACATGCATATTTATGATAACAGGGTTGAAGATTTGTGCATTGATGGCCTTGAGAAGAGTAGTTTCATTGCTCTTTATGAATACTTTTCCATCAAACATGTAGATATGAAAATTTCTGATGTAAGTTTTAATTTCTTATTTGTTCTTAGTTGTCCAGCATTATATGTAACAATGCTGAGATATATAGAAAGATGCATCAATTCTATTAAGGGTGTGGTTCCAAGTTTGGTGGACTCAAAAGACACAGGTCGCATAGAGTTGATTCGTATTTAAGCTCATTTCCATATTTTCTCATGGGTCATGCTAACCAGTGCCCTACATGTCAATACAGAAAATCAGCATACAATAAATCTAAGTATATATGGGTTCCTAAAGGAACTATTGCTGCAACTAACTCAAAAGGACCCAAACAGATTTGGGTACCTATAGCACAAACATGAAATTCTGTTTTGTAGGTGTGGTGGAAGGTCAAGAGCGAAAATTGGAATCATGACATAGAGCCTTCACCAAACACAAAATGGGTAACAATAAAGAAATAATATTGATTGAATATGTTTTCTAATTATCATTATTAATGTATGATTGTGAATCTTTGTGTTGACTTATATATCATTGTATAATATGTCTACATTGTTGTATTAAAGTTATTTGATCAATCTTGGAATAATCATATGGCTTTTATTTCACAAATTGAATCCAAGAAAATTGATGAAGCCTTGAATGATTTGTTTTGCTTGCTATGCAACAATTAACTTTGAACATGATCTCTATCATAAGAACTTTTATTCAAAGTAGAGAAATTGAGATTGAATATGTTGATACAAATAAACAACTTGCTGATATTTTTACCAAGCCCTTGAACAAGGATAGCTTCTTTTTCATTAGAAGAGAATTGGGCATAATTGATCAATCCTATATCTAATCTCTAAAGAAACTGTTTATATGACTGTATCTTTGTGTAAATATGCTCTGATTCTTGTATGATTTGGTTTGGAATATCTATGAATGATTAGAAGAGAGTTTCAAAAGAAATAGATTTGATCAGGAATTGATCCCCTGTGTTTTTAGTCTGATAAACTCAGAATACACAAGATTCTAATTCTGCTCGTCCACACAAGTCTTTGGACTTGCTAAGACCTTAATGAGAAGCTCCGTCCAATGACGTGGCATATGGAGCTCGTCTACTAGGTTACTTTGTGTTTTAGTACTTCCATCTACTGACGTGGCAAGATGGACGTGCATATTTTCAAAAGGAACAACTTTAGATGGCCGCGCTTATTTTCAAAAGGAACAATTTTAGATGGACGCGCTTATTTTCAAAATGAACAATTTTAGATGGACGCGCTTTTTTGATTTGTCCCTGCACCTATCATGAACAATTTTATATGCTATGTTTGAATGTTTAAATGCTTGCCTTCTCTATGGCTTTGAATGTTCCTTTTCTTTACGTTTTTTATAATGCCAAAAGGGGGAGGAAAAAGTATGATATAGAGAAAGGGGATAATAACAAATTATACATGCATATATTGAGGGGGAGCTTATAAGCATACATGATTAATGGAGAGTAAATCAAATTTCTGCTCTGATAAATTTTTTTTTGCTCTGATACCATGATATAAATATGTCAAAAACACTTAGCTTCTGCTACACTTATACTCTGATCTTATAATTTGTTAGAAGATTTGTCATAATCAAAAAGGGGGAGTTTGTAAGACTCAATGAAGATTTTGATATATGACAAATACAATTTAATGTGCGTGCAAGTGTTTTAGTGTCAAATTGCAAAGACAGGTATCAAGCAGTGATCAACAAGTTCATTAAGAAAATTCAAGGAAAATATTCAAGGAAGAATTGAAGGAATCAAGGAGTTGCATGTAGAAATAAAAAGAGAAAAGTCAAAGATCAAATGATCATCAAGACCAAGCTTAAAGGAGAATTTTAGATTTAAGTCTTCGATGATTTGTAAGAGAAAGAAATCTCTTAGTCACAAAATAGCTCAACTAAAAAGATGCATGAAGAAAATCAATTTTCATAACCTGCATTAAAAGGAATAAGTTTTTTTTAATGAAAATGATTTTTGGGAATAAGAAAATTATTTGTCAGGTACATCCATGTAATCAATGGATGTATGTCTATTATTATCAGAATCGACAAATGAATTTAAGGTTCTTGATTCAATACATAGATGTATTGAATGGGTGTACTGATGGATTAACCAAGTTCAAGATTTTGAGAAACTATCAGAACTATCAGTATGAAATTGGTTAATACAGCCATGTACTCAACCCTGTTCAAGAATCCGAATCAAGAGAACATATTCTGTTGTCAGACCCAAATCTGTTTTAATTGATCCCAACGGCTATAACTTGTTTCCTATATATAGAGGGATCAAAGGAACACTTTGACATATATCAAACATATCGAATTACACGAAATCAATTTGAGAGATCAATTGTGAAAATCATTCATCATTTTTCTTGAGCTTATTGTGAAAAAGAGTGTTTCAATTCTCATAAGAACTTCAATTTGTATATCTGACTATTGAGAGTTTAGGAATCAATCTTTTCGTTCTATTTGATTGTAAACAGAGAGGAGTCTCTCTCGTGTGATTTGGGTGAGGTATCCCTAAGGAAGAACATTGAGGCTCTTCACAAGATTGTGGTATCTCGAGGTGAAGGAGTGCTCTGTGGTGTAAAGGTTTTTCAAGCTACCTGGCTAAAGCTTGTTGTGTTAGTGTGTGAAAACCCACATGTGGAGTGGGGACTGGATGTAGGTCACAGTGGTGGTGACTGAACCAGGATAAATCTGGTTGTGTGGTATCTCTAAACTCAAACTCTTTAATTTCTGTCTTGCGCATATAACTGTGATCTTGATGTTCTAAGTTTTCAATTGTTATCAGTTCTTGATCTGCATAATCAGTATTGAACCTTGAGTAAACTGTAATAATAAATGTGTATTCAATTATACTGAAACTGAAACCTGCAAGTTTGTTCTTGATTGTTAATGCTTGTATCTGAAACTTGCATAACTTGTTCTTAATCTTTAAAGGTTTAATCAGTTTCTGTATTTTGTTATTACTGAGTTTTGAAACTGATGAACTTCTTCCTGTTTGATTCAATCACTAAAGTGACAGAAGCGCTAATCCACACAAGTGATAGAAGCGCTCGTCCACACAAATGACAAAAGCGCTCGTCCACTAAAGTTACAGAAGCACTGATTTATCTTTCTGAACTGATTCACATCATCACCTTCTATTCAAGATTTCATAAAAAGCCCTTCACTGTTTTTGTAAAAGATCCCGAGACAACTCTGACTTGAAAAGTAAAGTTTTTGAAAAGGATGAATTTTTGAAAACTCAATTCACCCCCCCCCCCCCCTCTTAAGTCGATGAAACCAAAATAACATTATCCTCAATCCCCACCACTGATTTTATTATAATTCAATGAAATTTAGATAACTTCTTTAATGAATTAATGTAGAACATTGGATTAATATAAAATGAATGGTGGAGATTGTAAATAACAACTAACTACTAACATTTGCCTATAAAAAAAATTGGTTTGTATTCATTAGTACAAGTTTGGAAGCTTTCACCACCATTCATATTATGATTTTACTTTTTTCATGTCACAAGTCCAAAGGTCGTTGAAAATCAAAATGATATTAAGGATGTTGAAATATTCTCTCATTAGGAGGTCAAAGTAATTGAAATGGGAAGTTGTGTTGGTAATTGGTATGAAATTGGGTTTGTTATGAATGATCTAAAATATACCCACAAACTTGAGCGAATAGTTTTGAGCCCACAAGGCTGCCTTACCCATGGCAATTTTCTCAAACTGCCCATGGGATCTCCTCTTCCCCGAGTCGGTTGCTGTTTCCAGGCCTCCTCCTATCTCGCCTTCATCTCGTCCTTCTCCTCCACCCACGCAAACCAAGTCTTTTGCCCAAGCCCTAACAAATTCTTGTGCGGTACCCTTGAGTCAGTTGCCAAAAACCTGTGTTAAGGCTGATGAATTGACAATGAAAATTCCGGAGAATGAATACCTTGCAGGTCTGGAGGGATGCAAAAACCATTTACATGATCGCCTGTTACTGTCGAAAGGTTTTTCTCCTTTGAAGCTGACTGACTTGCGTCAGAAGTTATCATCCCTATGGAAGGATATTAACCCTTGGCATCTGATTTCCCTTGGCAAAGGGTTCTATGAATTTTCTTTTTCCTCCTTAGAAGACATGCGCAACGTTCTTGCTGTAGGGCATTGGAGTCTTGGTCCAGGAAGCTTGAGAGTGTTTTCATGGACTAAGGATTTCAACCCTTACTCCCTAAAGCAATCTCACGCACAGGTCTGGGTTAGATTTTACGGGGTGCCTCAAGAGTATTGGAGGCCGAAAATTCTTTTTGCCATCGCTGGGGGATTGGGGATCTCAATTTGCCTGGATGAGGCCACCAGTAAGAAGTCTTTTGGTCACTTTGCTAGGGTCCTGGTTGATATTGATTTGAATGCTAAGATTAGAGAGAAAATCCTGGTTGAAAGGGAGGATTTTACTTTTTTCTCTTATATAGAATATGAGAAATTGCCAGAGTTTTGTACATCATGCCAATCCATAGGACATTCTCTGGGAACATGCAACAAAGCTGCAGGGAGTTCTGCAAAGAAAGTAACTTAGGGACCGAGGCCTAACCCAAGGAAGGTTTATGCTCCTAAACCAAAGGCTATGGTGGGGACAGATTTTGTTGCAGAGGTAGATGAGGCTAATGATTTTCATGTTACAAATCACGCAGGTTCTCATACAGAGACACAACAGCGAGACAGCATCATTGTTGCTATGAACAAAGGAAAAGGGATTGGAACTGATGTCACAGGTCCTGATGATTTGCACCTTGACAAGGGTGGATGCAGTAAATGAGGTCAGGATTTGTTTATCACTAACGATGGGGTTATTGTGGAAGATGTTCCCCTTGATAGAGACCATAACTCAGACTTTCTGCCTAGAAATGTTCCTTATGTGTTACAGGAAGTTTCTAACTTGGATCACACGGCTCCTATTGAAAAGGTTTATTCTGCAGATGCTGCCTCCGAGACTGAAATAGCAAGCTCAGACAAAGTGGAGTCAGGAAATGCTCGTCCTGCTGATGCTGTTTCTCCATCATTGGTTCCAAATTCTATATCCTCTGGCAGTAACTTGGGTAACTATGGCTCCTCTTCCCCTTTTTGTCATACTCCAGCCATGATTAGACACCCTGCAGAGAATTTGAGCTTTGTCCCTAATTCATCTTTTGTCAAGAAAGGACAGCAGGCTGAGATTAATGATGTTGTTGCTCAGGATTTGAAAGTGGTTGGGAGGCTTTGGGGAGATGAGGTTGATGATCAAGATGCTTGCCCTTCCCATGAAGATAATTCAGATGCAAACTTCACTCAAGTTCAGTCCAAGTCTCAGAAAAAGAAACAAAGAAGAGCTAGAAGGCAAGCACAAAGAATGTCCCAGTATCAAGCCCATTATGGGACAGACTCTGTCTCACTGGAATTTTAATGAAGGTGTTCTATTGGAAAGCTAGGGGAATTGGCAACCCCAAGATGCAGCCGGGTGTCTTGTCTAAGTTCTAGTATAGAGCATAAGCCAGATCTGGTCTTTTTGTCAGAGCCAAAGATTGTTTTAGACAACTTTCCAGTGAGCTTTTGGAAAAGATTAAATCTCAAGGTTTTTGCAGTCAATAATAGAGGCCATCTAATTCAAAACTTGTGAGGGATTTGTTCCTCTAATCTGACTTCAACAGTTCTTGCTGCTTCCCAGCAGCATATATCTGTGTCATTGACTCATGACACTCAGAAAATTTTTGTTTCTGCAGTATATGCTTCAACATCTCAGTCTGACAGAAGGAGCCTTTGGTTGGAGTTGGCCTCTCATCAACAAGCTTTTCAGGGTCCTTGGTGTTTTTTAGGGGACTTTAATGCTGTCCTTGGGGCACATGAAAAGAGGGGAGGCAGACCTCCTTCCACTGCTTCCTGTGAGGAATTCAAAGCATGGTCTGACTCATGTAATCTAACTCATATTGTTACCCGAGGGGCTGCCTTCACATGGTCCAATATGAGAGGCACCGGGGATCATACAAAACTTAGATTAGACAGGGCTGTCTGCAATGATAGTTGGCTAGCATCTTGGGATAATGTTGCTTGCTGCACTCTGGCTAGAGTTCAGTCTGATCATCACCCTATCCTCCTGATCCTGAAAAAAGGTTTTAAACCCCAGCTGTCTCCCTTCAAGTTTCACAATGTGTGGAACAAGCAGACCTTTGACAATGTTCATCTCAAAGTAGAAGAGGCCATGTCAAATTTAGAGTCTATTCAAGCTAAGATAGATTCCCAAGGATACTCAGACTTTTTGCACAATCAGGAAGTGGCTGCCCAAGTTGATCTTAACCAAGCTCTTTCTTATCAAGAAGCCTTTTGGAAGGAAAAAGCCAGAATGAGCTGGTATGCAGAAGGTGACAGAAACACAGCCTTCTTTCATAAGGTCACCAGGATTCGAAACTCTACAAAGTAAATGTCTATTCTCAAGGCGGGTAATTATGTTCTGGATAGGCAATCTGACATAGAAAGTCATGTTCTAGAATTTTACACAAAGCTATATGCATCCAGCAACTCTTGTGCAGACAATGGCCTAATTGAATCAGTCATCCCCTCTTTAGTATCTTCTCAAGATAATATCATGCTAACAAACATTCCCACCATGGAGGAGGTCAAGGATGCTGTTTTTTCTCTTGATAGACACAGTGCTCCTGGCCCGGATGGCTTTGGTGGGAGCTTTTTCCATTCTTATTGGGATATCATTGATCATGATGTTCATAATTCTGTGGTTCAGTTCTTCAAGGAGGGATGGATTTACCCAAATCTCAACTCCAATAGATTGGTTCTGATCCCAAAGTTTGAAGGTGCTGACATATTAGAAAACTACAGGCCAATTGCCCTTGCCAACTTCCAGTTCAAAGTTATTACCAAGGTTCTGGCGGACAGACTTGCAGTAATCATGCCAAAAGTAGTTTCTACTGAACAGCTCAGATTCATTAAGGGAAGACACATTGCTGATTGTGTTTGCATAGCATCTGAAGCAGTCAACATGTTAAGCAATAGAAGCTTTGGAGGGAACATGGCTTTGAAATTAGACATTAAAAAGGCTTTTGACACCCTTGATTGGGGTTTCCTCTTGAAGGTTCTATATGCTTTTGGCTTTGACCACAAGTTCTGCTCTTGGATTAATGCCATCCTTCATTCGGCTCATCTGTCTATCTCAGTAAATGGTAACTTTATTGGTTTTTTCACTTGCAAAAGAGGGGTGAGGCAAGGTGACCCCCTCTCCCCCCTCCTGTTTTGCCTTGCTGAAGAAGTCCTAAGTAGGGGAATCACTAAGCTTGTTGAATCTAGCAGATTGCTCCCCATGTCCAGCCCAAGAGGCTTTGTGACTCCTAGCCACATTCTCTATGCAGATGACATTATGGTCTTCTGCAAGGGCACAAAAGCTAATATTAGAACCATTATGCAACTGCTTGAGGATTATGGTCAGGTTTCAGGGCAGATTCTGAGTCTGGATAAGTGTAAATTTTTTGTAGGGTCAATGTCTCCTAGAAGGATAGCTGATATGAGCTCTTTCCTTGGATTTTCAGCAGGCTCTCTTCCCTTCAACTACCTTGGGGTGCCTCTGTTCAAGGGCAAACCGAAAGCTTCCCACCTCCAACCCATTCTAGACAGAATCAAATGCAAGCTTTCCTCTTGGAAAGGCTCCATTCTCTCAATCATGGGTAGAGTGCAACTAGTTAAGTCTGTTATTCAAGGTATGCTTGTTTATAGTTTTCACATATACATGTGGCCTATTTCACTGCTTAAGAAATTGGATTATTGGATCAGAAACTTTGTTTTGTCAGGGGATATTCACAAAAGGAAGCATGTTACTGTGGCTTGGAATTGAGTTTGCACACCTGTTTCTGAGTGTGACATGGGAATCAGGTCTTTCAGAGCAATTAATGAAGCTTCTATGCTAAAACTGAGTTGGGATTTGATCAACTCTGTTGATCAATGGGGCAGATTTCTTAGAGCCAGGTTTCTCAATAACTTTAAGCCAGTTGGTCACCATGTCAGCTCCTCTATTTGGCCGGCTTTAAGGAAGTGGTATTCTATTGCTTTAGAGAACTCCTCTTGGTTAATTGGTAATGGGAAATCTATTCACTTCTGGACAGATAAATGGCTAGATGATCCCTTGGTCTCTAAGACGGATATTCCAGATCATTGGCACCCTTCCCTGCTTGCCTTGGTTAAAGACTTCCTGGTGGATGGAGCTTGGAGCATTCCTGATTGTCTGCAGCACCACTTCCCAGATGTGGTGGACAGTATTCTTCAAATTCAGATCCCGGCGGAACCTTGTGAAGACAGACTGGTATGGAACAGTTCACCAAATGGAATGCTCACTCTCAAAGATGCTTTCCTATTCCTGAACCCTGCTAGAAACTTGGTTCCTGAGTTCAAACAGCTATGGTCCAAGTTTATTCCTCCTGCTAGATCTTTCTTGGTTTAGAGACTTTTTCATCTCAAAATGCCAACTGATGACAATATTAGAAGAAGAGGCATTCCAATGGCTTCCATGTGTAGCCTATGTGGTTTAGAGGAAGAATCGGCTTCCCATCTTTTTCTCTTCTTCCGCTTTGCCCGATCAATGTGGCACTTGGTTGGGTCCGCACCGTCCTCGCCTATAGATACCTCCTCTTTTGAGTCTCTATTTACTATCCCTCACCAATGCTATAGCCCTCAATGAATGATGTGATGATGGCTGCCATCATCAATGCCATATGGGTGATCCGGTTTGCTAGGAATCGATCATGATTCATGCACAAAAACATCAAGTATAGCCTATGCTAAAACAATGTTTATCTCAGCTCTCTCCCTATCGGCCCAATTGACCACTGGCACAATGTTCAACTCAATGGAAGAGTTTGTCATCCTTAAAAACTTCAGGATTGATGGCCATGCTCGCAGGGCTCCTAGAATTAAAGAAGTGGTCTGGTTGTCTCCATCCTGCAATTGGACTAAGTACAATATTGATGGGGCTGCTCATGGCTACCCGGGAGTTTCAGCTTGTGGAGGTATCTTTAGAGGCCACAACTCAGCAGCTCTTGGTTGCTTTTCTCGTAGTTTAGGACATGCTTCTGCCTTGTTTGCTGAACTTTCTGGTGCCATTCTTGCCATAGAAATTGCCAACTCTAGAGGCTGGAGGAACCTTTGGTTAGAGACAGACTCAATGCTTGTGGTTTCTTCTTTCAAGAACCTGGAAATTGTACCGTGGAGGCTACTGACCAGATGGAAAAACTGCTTGCACACAGTCAAAGACTTTTCCTTCCAAGTCACTCACACATATAGGGAAGGCAATGTGTGTGCAGATAAACTTGCAAACTTTGGAATTCATAACCCTGGTTTTAGTTTGTGGGACACCATCCCCCATTTTATTAAGGATGAATTTTGTCGAAATAGGCTAGGTCTTCCTAGTTACAGGTTTTCTTAGTTCTTCTTTCTTCCATGGGTTTTGGCTTTATGTCCCCCCATGCTTATTTTGTTCTTTGATTTATTTTGATTCATCAATAAAAGCGTAGCATGCAGCAAATGATTGTTGATTTGGGTGGTGCCAACCTAGTTGGGATGACCTTCTTCATTGTGATGCTCTAGCATGCTACTTATATAAAAAAATATTAACAGGTGTTACCAAACAAGAACACCCTGCCCATCTACATTTGCTTATTGAGAAGACCAAATAGCCTTGAATGAGTGTTAACGTCCTTTATTCATTTTGAACTTGTTTTTTGATGAGTGTGATTTCACATCATCTTTGTCTATCATTTTGCATGCATTTTCATGTAGTTTAGGCATATTTTATTTGATTTTTGTTTATTTTTACTTTGGAACGGGTAAGACGGTTTTCGTGGTGTTGTTTTGCAGAAATCAAGGGTAAAATGCTTAGGATCAACTATGATGGAGTTTGGATGAAGATGGAGCTTTAAAAGTGAAGAAAATGAGCCAAATAGAGCCCATCACGGCCTAGCCGTGATGCCCATCACGGCCATGATCGAGCAAAACTGAAAAGGAAGCAAGGCTGAAGTCAGAGTCTGTCACGGCCTAGCCGTGATGGCCATCACGGCCGTGACACGCATTACTTGGACCTGAAGTAACTGATTTGGATCAGAATTTGAGTTAGATTGGGACTCTAACTTCCCAATTCTATAAATAAGGACCAGGCAGAGGCAGAACAACACAGACCTTTTGGGGCTACCACTCTAGGCATAGATTTAGGATCTCTCTTCTCCTCCTCTCTTCTCTTAGGTTATTTTGATGTTATTTGTAACCAAGCTTGTCATCTCCATGGCAAGGCTTGAGTAGTAGCTTAGTTTCTAGGGATTGGGGCTATGCCCGAGATTTGTTTATGATGTTGAATTTGATGTAATATCTTTGTTAATTACGATTTTGTTTTAGATCTGATTTCTAGTGTTTGAACACTCGTAAATTCGGTGGCCACTTGTTTGCGAGACGTAGATATTCTAAGGAGGAACCTAGCGGTGAACTTAGGTTATTTGCATGACTTAGACATTCTAAGGAGGAACCTAGCGGTGAACTTAGGTGTCGGATCTATAGAGTCAGACTTGGGACTGAAATCACGAGAGTTAGAAGCCGTCCCTCGAGGATCAACGAGTTGTCACGAAACGCAAAGGGTCCAATATGGTATCGACTACCACGAGAGTAGGGGTCGGGTCAATTGGGCACGGCTTTTGAAAGTTTTGTCGAAACTCAGACAAAACAGAATGAGGAGTTTAGACAACAAGGAAGGGCAGTGAGTGAGGCAATAAAGGATCTAGCATCTAAGGTAGACAACTTAGCAACTCATAACAAGATGCTAGAAACCCAGATTGCCCAACAAGCCAGTACGTACTCGAGACCTAAGGGTGCATTCCCGGGGCAACCCGAAGCAAATCCCAATGAGCATTGCAATGTCATACACTTGAGGGATGATAAGCTTGGGGTGGGGGTAGCTGAAATGGAGGTGGAACCGGAGGAAGACATGAGCGAAAAAGAAGAACCAGAACCGAAATACGTCCCTCCACCACCGTACCAACCCCCGATACCTTTCCCACAGAGGTTGGTCAGGAAAAAGCAAGTAGATGTAGAGACTAAAATGCCTACTAAACTGAAAGACCCAGGTAGTTTCTCCATCGCTTGCTCGATTGAACAAGAGCAAATTGACCAAGCCTTATGTGACCTAGGGGCTAGCACGAGCTTGATGTCCCTCACTATCATGGAAAGGTTGGGAAGCAAAGAGTTGAGACCATTCAAATTCCCCTTACAAATTGCGGATGGCTCAACTAGGACTCCTCTAGGCATACTAGAGAATGTTCCTGTAAAGGTAGGGAAAATTCTCATCCCTACCGACTTCCCGGTATTGGACATGAAAGGGAATTCTAAATTCCCCATCATTTTAGGAAGGCCATTCTTGGCAACCGCTGGAGCATTAATAGACGTAAGGAATGGCAAACTCTCTCTAAATGTAGAGGAAGGTAGGGTAAATTTTCAGTTGATTAACTCTTGTAACAACCCTCCTTTTGAGAGCCATGTGTGCAGAATTGATGTAACGTCTCCAGCGGTAGAGAAAGAACTTAACATGGAAGCAACTCCGAAGATATGCAAGGCTAATGATGCACCCAGCAGGTGATGGAATTGGAGTTGCTGTCCATACTTGAAACAAAACTTCCGCCGGGAGGAAGGAAGGCTAGGAAGCTCCGAGAGAAAAGAGCAAAGCGGAGCGTTCATGGCCGTATGAGCAGAAACGGCTATTTGAAGGAGCTCCATGGAAAAGAAGTGTTCCTGCACTTCTACGCCCAGCCACGACCCGGTTGACTTGAGGAAGTATGGTCAAGCTTAAGACCATAAATAAGCGCTTCTTGGGAGGCAACCCAAGTTTTCTTTCCTTTTTCCTTTTGTTTTTGATTTAACCTCTTGAATAATTTGAGAAGATCAAGAGGCAAAAATATCATTAATAAGTTTGTCTAGTGTTTTCAGGTTGAGAAAGAGAAGAAGAGCATAAAAAAATAAAGTCAGAGGCCATCACGCCCTGGCCGTGACAGTGGTCACGGCCGTGATGAACTAAACAAGAGCACAGAGAGCATCACGGCCTAGCCGTGACAACCATCACGGGCGTGATGAGTAGGATGCCAAGATCGAGAGAGCATCACGGCCGAGCCGTGATGTAGATCACGGCCGTGACAGGGCAACTCCTGAGGATCAGAAACGATCACGGCCTGCCCGTGATAAGCCTCACGGCCGTGATACAATTTCTACCCAAGTTTTGACTGGAATGTGAAGCCAACACCCGCTACCGACTCGGTAAGTTGTTCCATTTTTCTCCTCTCTCCGACTTGATTATTTACATTGGAGACAATGTAAGTAATCAAGCTTGGGGTGGGGGTATTTATTTTTGCATTTGCATTGTTGCATTCATGTTGCATTCACATATGCTTAGATTGGTATGATCACATTCTCTAGATTTCCCCTCACTTAGAACATGCATCCGATTGTAAAAACTTGGAGCCAAATGAATTGAGATAGTGAATTTTGAACCCAATTTTTCATTATTCTTGTGATATGGCTAAAAATAAAAATTCTTGAGATAATCATTTGATAGTTGATAATTAGCATGTGGTTCCTTAAACTTGTGTACCTCACTGATTTTTGAACTACTAAATGTAAGATTTTGAGCCAAAAGGGGTATTCACTAAATCTACCCCATTTCTTGTGCTAGAGTGTTGTAATTCCTCTTGGACTGTATTTTCTAGAACTTGACTTGAAACCATTTCAAAACTTAAAAATTTCTGAAAACATTTTTGGAAATGATTGAGGCACTAGGTATTTTTCCGGCCTCCCGAGCTTTGAATGATAAATGCTACCCCTTAGTTGCCCAATTTTGAGCCTAAAGAAAAAATACTTTTCTTGGTACCTTGAATTAATTTGATAAATAGTGCTTGGTATGGCACCTTTTAAAGTATTACAAAAAGGGCAAAATGGTAGTTGGAAAAAGTATGGGAAGAAAAAGCTAGAAAGTAATTTCTCTTGAGCTATAAATCTCCCCTTCTCCAAACAAATAAAAATGAAATAAACAGAAAAAAATGGAGAAGGGGATGACAAAGAAAGTGAGAAATGAAAAGAAAAAAAAAAGAAAAAAAAAAAAGAAGAAGAGAAAGGTGGAAAAGTAAACCAAAGCCCAAAAAGGGGTATTTTAGAAGGTGTCATGCTTTGTAATGTTTGATAATCTGTCTAGCCTTCTTGAAATTCCCTTTCCTTGATTTTCCCACCTTACAATAAATCCCATGGCCACATTACAACCAAAGGAAAAGACCTCTTGATTCTTAAGTGTTTTCTTAAATAAAGTAGAGATTTGGTTAATGGTCAAGCCTATGGTAAAATACTTTCCTTGAGGAAATGGAGTGAATTGTCATAAACCCTAAAACACTTGAGTGAGGTGAGTTGAGTGCCCAAATCAGTGAGGACATGAACTTGAAGAACCTAAGCTTCTAATTGGACTTGAACTTGATTATCTCTTGAATGCTTATTAAAAATGCCTATTACTTGGATTAGCTTCTAGGGTTCTTAGTTCACTATCCACGCTTTGATTGATATATCTTATGGCCTGAGTAATTGCTTGAGGACAAGCAAAGTTTTAAGCTTGGGGTGATTTGATGAGTGTGATTCCACCTCATCTTTGTCCATCATTTTGCATGCATTTTCATGTAGTTTAGGCATATTTTTATTAGATTTTAGGTTAATTTTCCTTTGGAACGGGTAAGGCGGTTTTCGTGTGTTGTTTTGCAGATATAAAGGGTAAATTGCTCAAGATCAGCCATGATGAAGTTTGGATGAAGATGGAGCTTTAAAACTGAAGAAAATGAGCCAAACAGAGCCCATCACGGCCTAGCCGTGATGCCCATCACGACCATGATCGAGCAAAACTGAAAAAGAACAAAGGTCAAGTCGAGTGCGTCACGGCCTGCAGCCGTGATAGCCATCACGGCCGTGACCCAAAACCACCACAAGTCGAAGGCTGTCGGGGGCAGGCCAGGCCATGATGGCCATCACGGCCGTGATGGCCGTCACGCCAGGCCCGTGATGAGCATCACGCCATGACAGACCAACCAGTGAAGAATTTTCAAGGCAGAATCCGTCACGGCCAGGCCGTGATAGCCATCACGGTCGTGACGCGTATTACTTGGCTCAGAAGTAACAGAATTGGATCTAATTTGAGTTGGATTAGGACTCTAACTGCCCAATTCTATAAATAAGGGACCAGGCAGAGGCATAAATCATCAGACCTTTGGGGCTACTACTCTAGGCATAGATTTAGGATCTCTTTCTTCTTCTCCTTCTTCTCTTAGTTATTTTCATGTTATTTGTAATCATGCCTGTCATCTCCATGGCAAGGCGTGAGTAGTAGCATAGTTTCTAGGGATTAGGGCTCTGCCCAAGTTTGTTTATGATGTAAATTTGATGTAAACTCTTTGTTAATTACGATTTACTTTAGATCTGATTTCTAGTGTTTAATCAATCGTAAAATCGGCGACCGCTTATTTGCGTGACGTAGACGTTCTAAGGAGGAACCTAGCGGTGAACTTAGGATTTCTAGTGTGTTTCACACGTAAAGTTCGGCGGCCGCTTATCAGCGAGACGTAGATATTCTAAGGAGGAATCTAGCGATGGACTTAGGTTATTTGCATGACTTAGACATTCTAGGGAGGAACCTAGCGGTGAACCTAGGTGTCGGATCTATAGAGTCAGACTTGGGACTGAAATCACGAGAGTTAGAAGCCGTCCCTCGAGGATCAACGAGTTGTCACGAAACGCAAAGGGTTCAATATGGGATCGACTACCACGAGAGTAGGGGTCGGGTCAATTGGGCACGGCTTTTGTAACCCGAGAGGGAGCTTAAGCTATCAGAGGATAAACTCGCCTTCAAGGCAATTTTGCTAATTAACAAGGGTAATCAACTTCATAACGTAAACGATCTTGTGGTAACCTAAATCCCTAGGAACCCATTTAGATCTGAAAAATCAAAAAGATTTTTTTTCTGTTTTGTTTGATTCTGTTTTATCTCTTAAATTCAAATTCAAAAACCATTTCAAAAATATAAAAATCTTTTTAAACAGTCCAGATCTAATCGATTCGAAAACCGATTGCGATTCGAGAACACAGTCTCTGTGGGATCGATATCTTTTATTACTTGGCGACGATCCGGTACACTTGCCGGAATCGTACGTGCATCCGCACGCTATCACCTGATTAGCCTATTGTTTCTGGTTGACCGTATGTTATAAGCTGAAATCTGGAAAACCATGTTAACCCGATCTTAGGATTAGGAGAGCATGTAATCTGAGCAAAGATAATGGTTGCAAGAAACTAAGTTTGGGGTGGCTACAAGGGTGATGTGTTGTTTGGGATTGCGAAAAAAAAAGAGAAGAAAAGAAGAAAAAAATACAAAAATACAAAAATTTCAAAAAGGG
The DNA here is from genome assembly GCA_030762895.1 of Sophora flavescens. Classification (NCBI taxonomy): domain Eukaryota; kingdom Viridiplantae; phylum Streptophyta; class Magnoliopsida; order Fabales; family Fabaceae; genus Sophora; species Sophora flavescens. Next base: position 211,632,649 of record CM061064.1, on the reverse strand, counting down.
TATTAGAATAAAAAGGCTATAGTCACCCAAAGCATAAGGAAAATGAGAAAAGGAACTTGAGTGGAATTTCAATGTTTTGAAGTGTTTCATGCTCTCTTAGTTCCTAGGGACTTAAGCCTAGTGCCTTTGTATATCCTACCCTTAGCCAGGCCCCATTACAACCATAAAAGACCTTTTGATGTTGCATGCATATTTTATGTGGGAACCATTTTGAGATGAAAATCAATTTTATGGGAAGTGCTTCTGAAAGGTGAATTGAGTGAATTGTTGATTGCCTGACAAAAACTGAGCGATTGAGTGAAACTAATTGCCCTTGTGAGGAAGGCGATTGTTTGAATTTGGTGATCTCCCTTTTGTGTGTGTCTTGGATCCCCTGCTTAGATTAATGATTGTTTGAATGATGAATTTCTCAAATGTTTAGAATAAATGATTGTGGGGATAACTTTGTTTGAAGGGGGGACATTGAAGAAAACTGTGTTGATGAAATTGCTTGAAATTTGTGCAAAGTTGATTAATTCTTTTAAGCTTGCCTCGTCTTGAGTCTTTTTGAGTTTTTGAGTTTTAGTTTGCTTGGGGACAAGCAAAGTTTAAGTTTGGGGTATTTTGATCAGCCGCTGGCTCATCTAGTTTTATAGCTAGTATGACCAGGGTTTTGTGCTAATTATATCCCTTTTTGCCCAAATTAGACTCGATTGTCCTCAAGCAATGTTTTGAGTCTCTAAAGTAGTTTTAGGTTAATTTAGCCAGTTTTGAATCAAATAAAGCACTTATGACTATTTTATTGTTTTCAGGTTAAGTTAGAAGTCAAGGGAATAAAGAAGAAGAGGAAATTTCAAGTCTAGAGGGTTCGCCTCGCGAGAGTCTTCTCGCCACGCGAAACCACCCTGAGCAGCAAAATGTCATCCTCTCTGGTTCGCCCCGCGACTCCTCTTCTCGCCTCGCGAGTCTGAACGATGACTGTTCCTGAAAATTCAAAACACTCTGTCTCGCCCCGCGAATACTTGACTCGCCTCGCGAGTTATCCAACCCTGGAAGACTAGAGGCCATCACGGCTTAACCAGGTTGAAGGTCACGGACGTTACAGTTTGGAATTTGAAGAGTTTCGCCCTGCGAGCAGTACTTCGCGTCGCGAGAATGCCAAAGGTTGCAGACTGTTCATGATATTCACCTCGCGAGCGAGTATTCACCTCGCGAGTGAGCTTAATTTCTGAATAGTATAAAAGGCTGTCTGGGCAGAATAGGAAGGACCTTTTTTTTTCTCCATAGTTCTTTTTACATTTTTCTCTGTGTGTTTTCGTTTTTCCATGGAGAACTAATTTTCTTTGATTAGTCTACTATAATCGAATTCCACTACACTTGAGGTTTTGTAATTCCTATTTTAATTGCTTTTCCCTTTTCAATATCATATTATACATTTCTGTTTGTTTAATTCAGGAGTGTATAGTGTTATGTTGATTCATTTCAGTGATGTTATGTTCTTATACCTAATCGCGTTTGTTTAATTCGTGTGTGTTCATTCATGTTCGTTTAGTTCATGAGGGCTTAACCCCATTTGTTTAATTCGGGAATAGGGACATATATCCGTAGTAGTGATTTCGTTTGTAAATTGTTGCTACAACTGAAAGGGGATTAGAATCTGCTTAGGGCTTGGGATTACATGCACCAATGATAGTTAGGAATTCAAGAACAGTAGATTAATCAGTTTTAGCTAATTGATAATCTTTTCAACTGCTCTGTTTTACTGCTTGTTATTACTTGTTTCTCTTAATTGCATTCATTCCAACCCCCCCCCCCCCCCCCCCCCCCAAAAAAAACTGATTTTTGTGGTAAATAACACTTCAAGAGTCCTTGTGAGACGACATCCGAGTTGTCGCCCTAAACTACATTTTTATAAAACCGCTCGCTTTTTTGGTGCGTGCGCGACAGCACGGCCAGGAACGAAAGAGTTGAGACCGTTCAAATTCTCCTTACAATTTGCGGACGGCTCAACTAGGAACTAGGACTCCTCTAGGCATACTAGAGAATGTTCCTGTAAAGGTAGGGAAATTCTTCATCCCTACCGACTTCCTGGTATTGGACATGAAAGGGAATTCTGAATTCCCCATCATTTTAGGAAGGCCATTCTTGGCAACCGCTGGAGCAGTAATAGACGTAAGGAATGGTAAACTTTCTCTAAATGTAGAGGAAGGTAGGGTAAATTTTCAATTGACTAACTCTTATAACAACCCTCCTTTTGAGAGCCATGTGTGCAAGATTGATATCACGTCTCCAGTGGTAAAGGAAGAACTCAACATGGAAGCAACTCCGAAGATATGTATGGTTGATGATGCACCCAATGGTGACAAAGTTGCTGACCATGCGGAAACAAAACTTCCGCCGGGAGGAAGGAAGGTCAGGAAGCTCCGAATGAGAAGAGCAAACCGGAAGCGTAATTGGCCGTATGAGCATAATCGGCTCTTCGAAGGAGTTCCATGGAAGAGAAGTGTTCCTGCACTTCTTCGCCCAACCGACCCCGGTTGATTGAAGGAAGTCTGGTCAAGCTAAAGACCGTAAACAAGCGCTTCTTGGGAGGCAACCCAAGCTTTCTTTCCCTTTTCCTTTTGTTTTTGAATTTATCTCTTGAATAATTTGAGAAGATCAAGAGGCAAAAAAAAAAAAAACAATAAACTAATGGATTTGTCTAGTGTTTTCAGGTTGCGAAGGAAGGAAGAGCAAGAAGAGCAAAGAAAAAATAAAGCCAGAATCCATCACGCCCTGGTCGTGACAGTGGTCACGACCGTGATAAGCCATCCAAGAACACCAGAAAGGATCACGGCCCAGCCGTGATATCCATCACGGGCGTGATGAGAAGGACCCAGAGATCAGAGAGCATCACGGCCTAGCCGTGATGTAGGTCACGGCCGTGACAGGGCAACTCCTGAGGACCAGAATTGATCACGGCCTAGCCGTGATGAGCCTCACGGCCGTGATGCTATTTCCACCCAAGTTTTTAACTGGAATGTGAGCCAACACCCGCTACCACCTCAGTAAGTTGTTCCAATTTTTCTCCTCTCTCCGACTTGATTATTTACATTGGGGACAATGTAAGTCTTAAGCTTGGGGTAGGGGTATTTTTGCATTTTTGCATTTGCATTGTTGCATTCATATTGCATTCACATAGGCATAGTTTGGTATGATCACATTCTTTAGATTGCACCTCACTTAGAAATTGCATCCAATTGTGAGAACTTGGTGCCAAATAAAATTGGGATGGTGAATTTTCGAACCCAATTTTTTATTTCTTGTGACAAGACTAAAAATAAAAATTCTTGAGATAATCTTTTGAAAGTTGATAATTAGCATGTGGTTCCTTAGATTTGTGTTTCTCACTGATTTTTGAACTACTAAATGTGAGATCTTGAGCCTTAAAGGGGTACTCACTAAATCTACCCCATTCTTTGTGATAGAGTGTTATTAATTCCTCTTGGATTGTATTTTCTAGAACTTGACTTGAAACCATTTTGAAACTTGAAAATTTTTTAAAACATTTTTGAAAATGATTGAGGCACTAGGTATTTTTCCGGCCCTCTGAGCTTTAATTGATTAAATGCTACCCCCTAGTTGCCCAATTTTGAGCCTAAAAGAATAAAATACTTTTCTTGGTACCTTGAATTACTTTGATGAAAAAATGCTTGGTATGACACCTTTTAGAGTACTACAAAAAGGGTAAAAAGGTAGTTTGCAAAATTATGGGATGAGAAAATTAGAAAATATTTCTCTTGTGCTAAAAATCTCCCCTTCTCCAAATAAATAAAATGAAATAAACAAAAAAAATGGAGAAGGGGATGACAAAAGAAAGTGACAAATGAAAAAAAAAGAAAAAAAAAAGGAAAGAAAGGTGGAAAAGTAAATCAAAGCCCGAAAAAGGGTATTTTAGAAGGTGTCATGCTTTGCAATGTTTGATGATTTGTTTAGCCTTCTCGAATTTTCCTTTTCTTGATTTTCCCACCTAACAATAAATCCCATGGCCACATTACAACCAAAGTAAAAGACCTCTTAATTCTTATGTGTTTTCATTAATAAAGTAGAGATTTGGTTAATAGTCAAGTTTATGGCAGAATACCTTCCTTGAGGAAATTGAGCGAAATGTCATATATATCCTTAACCACTTAAGTGAGGTGAGTCGAGTGCCTGAATTAGTGAGAATATGAATTCAAAGAACCTAAGCTTCTAATTGGACTTGAATTCGAATATCTCTTGGATACTTATTGAATATGCCAGTCACTTGGATTTGCTTCTCGGGTTCTTGGTTCACTATCCATGTTTGAGTATTAATATCTTATTGCCTTCGTGATTGTTTGAGGACAAGCAAAATCTTAAGCTTGGGGTGATTTGATGAGTGTGATTTCACATCATATTTGTCTATCATTTTGCATGCATTTTCATGTAGTTTAGGCATATTTTATTTGATTTTTGTTTATTTTTACTTTGGAACGGGTAAGGTGGTTTTCGTGGTGTTGTTTTGCAGAAATCAAGGGTAAAATGCTTAGGATCAACCATGATGGAGTTTGGATGAAGATGGAGCTTTAAAAGTGAAGAAAATGAGCCAAACAGAGCCCATCACGGCCTAGCCGTGATGCCCATCACGGCCATGATCGAGCAAAACTGAAAAGGAAGCAAGGCTGAAGTCAGAGTCTGTCACGGCCTAGCCGTGATGGCTATCACGGCCGTGACGCACATTACTTGGACCTGAAGTAACTGATTTGGATCAGAATTTGAGTTAGATTGGGACTCTAACTTCCCAATTCTATAAATAAGGACCAGGCAGAGGCAGAACAACACAGACCTTTTGGGGCTACCACTCTAGGCATATATGTAGGATCTCTCTTCTCCTCCTCTCTTCTCTTAGGTTATTTTGATGTTATTTGTAACCAAGCTTGTCATCTCCATGGCAAGGCTTGAGTAGTAGCTTAGTTTCTAGGGATTGGGGCTATGCCCGAGATTTGTTTATGATGTTGAATTTGATGTAATATCTTTGTTAATTACGATTTTGTTTTAGATCTGATTTCTAGTGTTTGAACACTCGTAAATTCGGTGGCCACTTGTTTGCGAGACGTAGATATTCTAAGGAGGAACCTAGCGGTGAACTTAGGTGTCGGATCTATAGAGTCAGACTTGGGACTGAAATCACGAGAGTTAGAAGCCGTCCCTCGAGGATCAACGAGTTGTCACGAAACGCAAAGGGTCCAATCTGGTATCGACTACCACGAGAGTAGGGGTCGGGTCAATTGGGCACGGCTTTTGTAACCCGAGAGGGAGCTTAAGCTATTAGAGGATAAACTCGCCTTCAAGGCAATTTCAATAATTAACAAGGGTAAATCAGATTAGTAACATAAACAGCCTCGTTGGTAACCTAAATCCCTAGGAACCCATTTAGATCTGAAAAACCAAAAAGATTTGTTTTCTGTTTTGTTTGATTCTGTCTTAATTATTCCTTAATTCAAAATTCAAAAACCAATTTCAAAATATAAAAATCCCCTTTTACACAGTCCAGATCTACTCAATTTGAAAATCAGTTGCGATTCAAGAACACAGTCTCTGTGGGATCGATATCTTTTATTACTTGGCGACAATCCGGTACACTTGCCAGAATCGCAAGCACGTGCACTCGCACGACACACATCAAGTAGGGGTATTTTTGCATTTTTGCATTTGCATTGTTGTATTCATATTGCATTCACATAGGCATAGTTTGGTATGATCACATTCTTTAGATTGCCCCTCACTTAGAAATTGCATCCAATTGTGAGAACCTGGTGCCAAATAAAATTGAGATGGTGAATTTTCGAACCCAATTTTTTATTTCTTGTGACAAGGCTAATAATAAAAATTCTTGAGATAATCTTTTGAAAGTTGATAATTAGCATGTGGTTCCTTAGATTTGTGTTTCTCATTGATTTTTGAACTACTAAATGTGAGATCTTGAGCCTTAAAGGGGTACTCACTAAATCTACCCCATTCTTTGTGATAGAGTGTTTTTAATTCCTCTCGGATTGTATTTTCTAGAACTTGACTTGAAACCATTTTGAAACTTGAAAATTTTTTAAAACATTTTTGAAAATGATTGAGGCACTAGGTATTTTTCCTGCCCTCTGAGTTTTAATTGATTAAATGCTACCCCCTAGTTGCCCAATTTTGAGCCTAAAAGAATAAAATACTTTTCTTGGTAACTTGAATTACTTTGATGAAAAAATGCTTGGTATGGCACCTTTTAGAGTACTACAAAAGGGGTAAAAAGGTAGTTTGCAAAATTATGGGATGAGAAAATTAGAAAATATTTCTCTTGAGCTAAAAATCTCCCCTTCTCCAAATAAATAAAATGAAATAAACAAAAAAAAAATGGAGAAGGGGATGACAAAAGAAAGTGAGAATTGAAAAAAAAAAAGAAAAAAAAAAGGAAAGAAAGGTGAAAAAGTAAATCAAAGCCCGAAAAAGGGTATTTTAGAAGGTGTCATGCTTTGCAATGTTTGATGATTTGTTTAGCCTTCTCGAATTTCCCTTTTCTTGATTTTCCCACCTAACAATAAATCCCATGGCCACATTACAGCCAAAGTAAAAGACCTCTTAATTCTTATGTGTTTTCATTAATAAAGTAGAGATTTGGTTAATAGTTAAGCTTATGGCAGAATACCTTCCTTGAGGAAATTGAGCGAAATGTCATATATATCCTTAACCACTTGAGTGAGGTGAGTCGAGTGCCTGAATTAGTGAGAATATGAATTCAAAGAACCTAAGCTTCTAATTGGACTTGAAATCGAATATCTCTTGGATACTTATTGAATATGCCAGTCACTTGGATTTGCTTCTCGGGTTCTTGGTTCACTATCCATGTTTGAGTATTAATATCTTATGGCCTTGGTGATTTCTTGAGGACAAGCAAAATCTTAAGCTTGGGGTTATTTGATGAGTGTGATTTCACATCATCTTTGTCTATCATTTTGCATGCATTTTCATGTAGTTTAGGCATATTTTATTTGATTTTTGTTTATTTTTACTTTGAAACGGGTAAGGCGGTTTTCGTGGTGTTGTTTTGCAGAAATCAAGGGTAAAATGCTTAGGATCAACCATGATGGAGTTTGGATGAAGATGGAGCTTTAAAAGTGAAGAAAATGAGCCAAACAGAGCCCATCACGGCCTAGCCGTGATGCCCATCACGGCCATGATCGAGCAAAACTGAAAAGGAAGCAAGGCTGAAGTCAGAGTCTGTCACGGCCTAGCCGTGATGGCCATCACGGCCGTGACGTTCATTACTTGGACCTGAAGTAACTGATTTGGATCAGAATTTGAGTTAGATTGGGACTCTAACTTCCCAATTCTATAAATAAGGACCAGGCAGAGGCAGAACAACACAGACCTTTTGGGGCTACCACTCTAGGCATAGATTTAGGATCTCTCTTCTCCTCCTCTCTTCTCTTAGGTTATTTCGATGTTATTTGTAACCAAGCTTGTCATCTCCATGGCAAGGCTTGAGTAGTAGCTTAGTTTCTAGGGATTGGGGCTATGCCTGAGATTTGTTGATGATGTTGAATTTGATGTAATATCTTTGTTAATTACGATTTTGTTTTAGATCTGATTTCTAGTGTTTGAACACTCGTAAATTCGGTGGCCACTTGTTTGTAAGACGTAGATATTCTAAGGAGGAACCTAGCGGTGAACTTAGGTGTCGGATCTATAGAGTCAGACTTGGGACTAAAATCACGAGAGTTAGAAGCCGTCCCTCGAGGATCAACGAGTTGTCACGAAACGCAAAGGGTCCAATCTGGGATCGACTACCACGAGAGTAGGGGTCGGGTCAATTGGGCACGGCTTTTGTAACCTGAGAGGGAGCTTAAGCTATTAGAGGATAAACTCGCCTTCAAGGCAATTTCAATAATTAACAAGGGTAAATCAGATTAGTAACATAAACAGCCTCGTTGGTAACCTAAATTCCTAGGAACCCATTTAGATCTGAAAAACTAAAAAGATTTGTTTTCTGTTTTGTTTGATTCTGTCTTAATTATTCCTTAATTCAAAATTCAAAAACCAATTTCAAAATATAAAAAATCCCATTTTACACAGTCCAGATCTACTCAATTTGAAAATCAGTTGCGATTCAAGAACACAGTCTCTGTGGGATCGATATCTTTTATTACTTGGCGACGATCTGGTACACTTGCCGGAATCGCAAGCACGTGCACTCGCACGACAACACATCATTTTTCCGCTATTATCATGTTCAACTGGTTGCCACATAAAGATAAAATACTAGTACCATTCTCAGACCATTCTTTCTGTGTTTCAGAGCTAATAGAAGGAGTTGTTAAGATCAGTAGTTATTGGTCGTCACTGTTAAAGCAAATAGTGGACAATTTTATTTAATGTTTTCTTCTTTAAAGTAATAGACTAGTTCATTAAAACTTAAAAGGATGAAAATGAATATGCTCAAACTTTAGAGGTTTAGAGAGAGAAAGATAGAATTACTACTATCTATTATAATATATTAAAACTGACCCGCGCATTGACACCTAATCTCTTTATTTGCCATGTAAGCCTAATTTTGTCACATCAAAAATAATATGATGTGTCACTCTAAAACAGATTGACTTGAGCACTAAGAAACTACCAACACTTTCTTCTCTTTTTTGCAACTTTAGTTTAGTGGCTGCCCTTTCAATTTCTTATGCCATTCTTCATTTATATTCCATCTTAAAATTTTTGCATTGGGTTACTTATCCATTATTCCATGTCTCCCCACCTCTTCAAATATACGCTAATAACATCATTAAAAAGTCAGTTTCACTACATTTAGGGTATGTTTGGATTGATGGAAGATGATGGAATGGAGGGGAATGGAAAGGAATGGTATGATGTTTCATTGTTTGGATTGGACAAAAAAGGATGGAATGTAATGGAAAGTAATGGAACCCATTCCACCCTATTCCATTATTTGCCTTCACTTTTCTTCCCTCCCAATTTGGGTGGAATGGAATGGAACAAAAAATCAAAGCTTTATAAAATTAGAAAATTACTATTATATCCTTACCCTGCCACTCCTTTATCATAAACCATTGGCTGCTGCTCCTGCTACCACTCTCTCATCCATCTTTGCTCCGCCATTTTTCGCTAGCTGCAGCTTGCTCGTGCAAACAGAATTTTACTTATCTTTTTTTTTTAAATTAAATTCTTCATTTTCATGAATTAGGCAAACTCCTGTACATCTTTTATGTCACTTTCCTTTTTAAGTTGCTCGTGTTATGTGTGATTCATTGTTTTGGTTATTTTGTAAATTTTGCTTATTATTATTATTATTATTATTTTATGAATGATATAGTTTTATCTATATTTAAAGGTGGAGATAGAAAAGGGTAACTTTTTGTTTTTTGGAATTTCAAAGTGTTTTTTTATCATTATTACAATGTTAATAAATAATTGTCTAACTTTTATCAAAGGTATAATAATTAAAATATCAGTATTTTCAAAATAAGGGTAATAAAGGAATAAAAAAAAATTATAACTCATCCCATTCCATTCACTATCCAAATGAATATCCAAATGATGGAATAGACTATTTATTCCATTCCATTCCATTCCGCTCCATTCCATTATGTTCTGCTCCATTCCATTCCACCCCCTTCCACCAATCCAAACATACCCTAAAAGTTAAAACCATTTCTCCATGCCTTGCCACCTCCTCAACGTTCCAATGGCTTAAAATTTTTCTTATTTGGAGAGGACCGAGGACAAATATATTGTTCCTGAGTCAGGATTACGTGTTGTGAGCAGTAGTTCTAATTCTCTTTAGCTTCAGCTTCCCATTGATTGTGTTACTTGGCATTTAGGAAATGAGAAAGTCTGAGAAGAATGCCACTAAGTCTCGAGATTTGCCCAGCAATGTTCCTCATTTCTCCTTTAAACTTTTATAGGGTTAAATATGTTCCTAATTAATAATGTTTTTATACAACTTGTGGTATAAAGGCCTAGATTTTCAAGTTGTGCATGAAGTAGCTCATGACCCTTCATTTCTCACTTGCTGAGAAACCTGAGAGGAACCTTCGCGAAGAAATTGTCAATGTCGTTTGGGTTTACACATATTTTAGATAAAGACTGCAATGCTTTGCTTGACATAAATTTTCAAAATCAGCTAAAATTTTTGTTCTTGAATTCCATAGAGAAAGAGTGTGTGGGTAATGGAATGAAAGGCGTTTGTAACACAAATAACACCATCATAAAGAACACAAACTGCATATTGATTAAACATCCATTAAATATACCAGAGGAGAAATATTAATGTAATTGCATTAATTTCATATATATTTCATGAGTGTGTACATGAACGATATATATAGATACCTAAAGGCCCTAAAAACACCCTATGTTGGATTCAGACACCAACAAAGCAAGCAACCAAATTTTATTTTATTTTCTATAAAGGTGACGCGCTGTCGCGCACGCGTCAAAAAGCGAGCGGTTTGGAAAAACATGTAGATAGGGAAAGTGCGACAGCTCGAGTATCGTCTCACAAGGACTCTTGGGTTGTTGTTAACAGAAAAGTCAGATTTTGGGGGGTTTTGGATATTTGAAATTAATAAAAGAAAACAAAACAGAAAAACAATGCAAACTAAATAATTATCAAATAAGCTAAACGATCAACCTACTGCTTTCGGTTTCCCACTAACATCGATTCATGTAATTCCATGCCCTAAGCGGATCTAATCCCTTTTCGATTGTAACATCAATTAACAAGCGAAACCGACGCTACGAGACATATGTTCCTAATTCCGAATTAAGCAAACGGATTAAGCCCTTCGTGAATTAAGTAAACACGAATTGAACACACGCGAATTAAGCAAACGCGATTAATTTTAGGAACACACAATCATCGAAACAAATCAATACATACTCTATACAATTCTGAATTAAGCAAACATAATATATAGAACAAATATTGAAAGAGAAAAGCATTAAGTTTAGGAATTACAAAACCTCAAGCATCAATGGAACCCGATTACAGTAGATTGATCAAAGGAGACTAGCTTTCCATTAAAAAGGGAACACAAAACTCTAAACCTAATTTCGCATCCGTCCTAATCTAAGAGGAAAAGAAGATGATGATAAGATCATCAGTTCTGCCCTAAAACAGATATAAATACAGATTCTGGGTTCCGCTCGCTCGCAAGGCGAGCATCCTTTCGCGAGGCGAATATTATGAAAAGCTCTTCAGTGTTTGGCTTTCTCGCGAGGCGAGACTAGGATTCGCGAGGCGAGACTTCAAATTCCAATCTGTCACAGCCGTGACCTTAATCACGGGTAGGCCGTGATGGTCTCTGTCCTTCAGGGTGTGGATTTCTCGCGGGGCGAGACATGGATTCGCGGGGCGAGACAGAGAGGATGACATTTCTGGCACAGTAAGGCTTCAGGCTCGCGAGGCGAGCTGCCTCTCGCGGGGCGAATATCTCCAGAATTGCTTCTCTTTATTAACCCGAAAACAAGAGGTAGCAGTAAGTGCTTTATTCGACTCCAAATCAACTAAATTAACCTAAAAATACTTTACAGACTCAAAATATTGCTTGAAGACAATCGAGTCTAATTTGGGCAAAATTGGGATATAATTATCACAAAACCACGGTCTTTCTAGTTATAAAACTAGACGAGCCAGAGGCTGATCAAAATACCCCAAACTTAAACTTTGCTTGTCCCCAAGCAAACTAAAACTTAAAAAGGACTCAAGACATCGAAAGCTTAAAAGATTCAATCAACTTTGCACAAATTTCATGCAACTTCAACAAAACAATTTCTCTTCAATGTTTCCCCCCTTTTTCAACAATGCAATCCCCACATTCATTTACTCTAAACATTTGAGAATTTCGTAATTCAAGAAATCATTAATCTAAGTTAGGGATCCAAGTTACACACAAGAGGAAGATCACCCAATTCAAACAATTGCCTTCCACACAAGGGCATTTAACATTTCACTCAATCGCTCAATTTTTGTCTAGGCTATCAACTTTTCACTCAATTTCACTTTTAAGAGCACTTCCCATGGATTTGATTTTCATCTCAAAATAGTTCCCACGAAAACATGCATGCAACATCAAAAGGTATTTTAAAGGTTGTAATGGGGTCTGGCTAAGGGTAGGATATACAAAGGTACTGGGCTTAAGTCCCTAGGAACTAAGAGAGCATGAACATTTCAACACACCGAAATTCCACTCAAGTTCCTTTTTCCATTTTCCATTATGCTTTTGGGCGACTACAGCCTTTTCCTTTAATGCCTTTTTTTTTTGACATTTTTGTTCTTTTTATTCCCGTTTTTTTTTTTCTTCTTTTTTTTCTTGCCTTTGGCTCCAACCTTTTTATTATTTTTTTTCTTTTTCTCACCCTAGAATGACATGTCACATCCTTGTAGCCACCCCAAACTTAGTTTCTTGCAACCATTCTCTTGCTAAGCTTCCATGCTCTCCTAATCCTAAGATCGGGTTAACATGGTTTTTCCAGATTTTAGGCTCATAACATAAGGTTATCAAGAAACAATAGGCTAATTAGGCTCGATGGGGCTAACTAGGGAACATGCATTAGGGACTGGTTCTATTTAGGTCAGGTAGCTAATTCAAAGAAAATTGCCTAAATCATTTGATGCAATCACATAAACATGCAAACCAAGTAGAAACTCAAGCAAATTCGGGAAAGTGCAACATGAAAGTGATTCTCACAGTTGAAAACATGCTGGAGGCTCAAATCCTCACATGGACATTTTTCCAAATTGTTTGACCGAGATTCTATCCTTAGTGTGTGCATCCCTTCACCCCAAACTTATCATAAATCATGCAATCACAACAAAATATCTCAAAGTTCAGTTTTCAATTTTTCAAGTGGGGATCAAATTTTCAATTTTCAAAACCTAGGGGGAAAATCATCAACAGTCAACAAACATCATGCAATCAATCTATGAAAATTCAACAAAACCCAATCAAGCTTGTCGACACAAGACTCAACACACAAACTCTTGATCTTCTCAAATTACTCAAGAGCTAAAAGAAAACAAAACAAAAACAAAGCAAGCATAATTAAAAAGGAAAAGGTTTAGAGAAACTCATGGAGGTGGTTCCACCAGGATCCCAATGTCTGTGATACAACAGCCACGGAATGCTCAAATTTCAATATGATCCTCTCGGACCCATGGCATGCAGCATAAGTATGGGAGTGGACACTTGACAATTATGGTGACTCCGCCGAGTGCGGCGGACTTCTCACTCCCTCTTGGGTCAAGGTTGACCTCTTTATCTACAAAGTCCTCCCAATAAAATTGAGGTTCAACCCCTTGGACTGGCCATGGTGCAAAATCCAGTCTCTCTAGCAGAGACTTGAACTCCATTGTTGGTTGTTCCACAGTGGGAGGTGATGAACAAGTGGGGAGGGTTACTGGTGGTGCTTCATCTTCTGCACGATCTTCATTCATTGCGCTGACAAATCCATCACCTGCTATACATGCAGAAATCTCAGCACCCACCACACAAGGGTTAGTGTTAGTACAATCAGTACATATAGTACAATAAGCAGAATCAGAAAAGGCTTGAATGTCTGGAAATTCAGCACACAGTTCATCAGTAATAGTGTTCTTGACATCATTATCAAAATCATGTTCAAAAGAAGTATTGTCAAGAACAACTATCTGTGAATCTGTATGTTCCTCAAGGAGACGTTGAGTTTGCAGTGCAGTCAAGGCAGAGGCAATGTGACCAACTTGAGCGGCCAAATCCTGAAGACTTGCTTCTGTCTTCCGTTGGTATTCAAACATGTCTTGTGCCATTTGCTGAAGACTTGCTTGGAATTGAAGATTGTGCTCTGTCATCTGTTGTTGCACCAAAGAATCTAACTTATCCAGGCTGGGTTGGACTTCATTTACTCTAATCATGCCAAAACCACTACTAGACTCATAGCCTTCAGCAAAGTTAGGATAATATATGCATGGTGGTGGCTCATAATCAACAGAAGGCATATAACCTTGCATGTAATTATCCATGGGAGTACTAAGATTCATAACCAGACAAAGCAGCCATAACTAATTCAGCAATGAATTTTTTTTTTTTATGTTAATAACAACAAGAGTCCCCGGCAACGCCGCCATCTCCATTACAAAGGGAACACAAAACTCTAAACCTAATTTTGCAGCCGTCCTAATCTAAGAGGAAAAGAAAATGATGATAAGAGCATCAGTTCTGCCCTAAAACAAATATAAATACAGATTCTGGGTTCCGCTCGCTCGTGAGGCGAACATCCTTTCGCGAGGCGAATATTATGAAAAGCTCTTCAGTGTTTGGCTTTCTCGCGAGGCGAGACTAGGATTCGCGAGGCAAGACTTCAAATTCCAATCTGTCACAGTCGTGACCTTCATCACGGGTAGGCCGTGATGGTCTCTGTCCTTCAGGGTGTGGATTTCTCGCGGGGTGAGACATGGATTCACGGGGCGACACAGAGAGGATGACATTTCTGGCACAGTAAGGCTTCAGGCTCGCGAGGCGAGCTGCCTCTCGCGGGGCGAATATCTCCAGAATTGCTTCTCTTTATTAACCTGAAAACAAGAGGTAGCAGTAAGTGCTTTATTCGACTCCAAATCAACTAAATTAACCTAAAAATACTTTACAGTCTCAAAATGTTGCTTGAAGACAATCGAGTCTAATTTGGGCGAAACCGGGATATAATTAGCACAAAACCCGACAACGGCGCCAATTTTGACGCGTTGTCGTGCACGCGTCAAAAAGAGAGCGGTTTGGAAAAATATGTAGATAGGGAAAGTGCGACAACTCGAGTATCGTCTCACATGGACTCTTGGGTTGTTGTTAACAGAAACGTCAGATTTTTGGGGGTTTTGGATATTTGAAATTAAATAAAGAAAACAAAACAGAAAAACAATGCAAACTAAATAATTATCAAATAAGCTAAACGATCAACCTACTGCTTTCGGTTTCCCACTATCATCGATTCATGTAATTCCATGCCCTAAGCGGATCTAATCCCTTTTCGATTGTAACATCAATTAACAAGCGAAACCGACGCTACGAGACATATGTTCCTAATTCCGAATTAAGCAAACAGATTAAGCCCTTCGTGAATTAATCAAACACGAATTGAACACACGCGAATTAAGCAAACGCGATTAAGTTTAGGAACACACAATCATCGAAACAAATCAATACATACTCTATACAATTCTGAATTAAGCAAACAGAATATATAGAACCAATATTGAAAGAGAAAAGCATTAAGTTTAGGAATTACAAAAGCTCAAGCGTCAATGGAACCCAGTTACAGTAGATTGATCAAAGAAGACTAGCTCTTCATTACAAAGGGAACACAAAACTCTAAACCTAATTTCGCAGCCGTCCTAATCTAAGAGGAAAAGAAGATGATGATAAGATCATCAGTTCTTTCCTAAAACAGATATAAATACAGATTCTGGGTTCCGCTCGCTCGCGAGGCGAGCATCCTTTCGCGAGGCGAATATTATGAAAAGCTCTTCAGTGTTTGGCTTTCTCGCGAGGCGAGACTAGGATTCGCGAGGCGAGACTTCAAATTCCAATCTGTCACAGCCGTGACCTTAATCACGGGTAGGCCGTGATGGTCTCTGTCCTTCAGGGTGTGGATTTCTCACGGGGCGAGACATGGATTCACGGGGCGAGATAGAGAGGATGACATTTCTGGCACAGTAAGGCTTCAGGCTCGCGAGGCGAGCTGCCTCTCGCGGGGCGAATATCTCCAAAATTGCTTCTCTTTATCAACCTGAAAACAAGAGGTAACAGTAAGTGCTTTATTCGACTCCAAATCAACTAAATTAACCTAAAAATACTTTACAGACTCAAAATGTTGCTTGAAGACAATCGAGTCTAATTTGGGCAAAACCCGGGATATAATTAGCATAAAACCACGGTCTTTCTAGTTATAAAACTAGACGAGCCAGAGGCTGATCAAAAGGAAAAGGGCCTCATTAAAACCTTTGATTCAAAATTCTCCTTAGAGATAAAATCATCAAAGGAAAAAGAGTACCCTTCCTAATTTATTTCATAAAAGAGCAAGAGAAAAACAAAAAAACATGGGGGATATTAGACCTTACCCATGAAAAAGAAGAAACCATAAAAACAGATAAAGATAATTAAAAACAAACTCATTCTATATAGGATTATAAATATATATATATATATATTATTTTAATAATATAATAGGCTAAATTATGAGTCCACTCCACCTAATCTTTTTCCTTGTCTGGAGCAGGAATAACTTCTATCTCCAGTTTATTGGCCATCCTCCGTATTTCTCGTGTCATCGGCTGCTTCACACTCTTTCCAATGAAGACATGAAGGATTGTACCCTGTGGCTGTTTGGGTAGCTTCTCCTTGGCTGCAATGAGTTCACCCTTATTGTTAACTTTGACATCCATGTAGCTGGGAGCATTGGGTGATTTCGAACTTGATGCACTCATTTTGTTCTAACACTTTCAAGGGCTCTTTTTCTATGAAATATGAATTTTACTGAGGGTTCTCACTCTGTGCTCAAAGGGGAACAAAACGGGGTTTGAAGGTTGATTATTATATTATATAGTATTAATTATATAAATGTCGTATATATATAGTCATAGACATGGATATTAAATACTTAATTATGGATATTATCTTTTTACGGTCTCATGCGCGTATGGCCATATTCTCTTATTGTTATTATTTCTCCTAGTTTAATTCCTCTTAGTAATTTTTCATTGTTATATATGTCATGTGTTATGTACTTATGTCCAACTGTCATAGAAGAACCTTAATTTTTCTCCACTTAATTTGTTATGTAGGAAAAAAAAACAATTCATCTAAGGATCGAGAGTTATAAGGTGATCGTGGATTTAATTCCTCCACTAATACAACACACTAATTATTAACAGTTGCCAATAAAAAATTTCATCTAAGGATTAAAATACCATTCTTACCATTCAGTCCGGCCATTACCCACACACTTTCTATATAATAGTAAAGTAGTTTTTTTAATAAATTAACATAGAGACATAGAGTATATTGATTTAGAATATTATGAGCATTCTAACCCATATACAAGAGGAATAAGAAAAAACAAACCAAACCAAACCAAGTTTTAACATGAAGCCCTTGTTGGATAGGGACATGTGGTTATTGATTTTTAGTGCTGACAACGAAAATGCACCAATATATTGATGATTCGATTATGTGCCTAAAAGAATATATGGATCTGCAATGTCTGGTTCTATATTTGTGGAAGAATTATTGAAAAGCTATATTTGAGTAAGACTTGTCAAATGCATGAATAAACCATTTAAAAACTCAATTAAGAATATGAGCTCATGCAAACTATTTTGAAGTTCAGTCATATATAATAAACATTTTCACATAAATGATTTTTATTGATTATATATTCAGCCTAACATTACATTGTTATCAGCATGAATTAAATTTATGGCAGATTAAATATGAGAACGATGCACAATTGACATATAATTTGTGCATACAATGTTTAAGGTGTAAGAAAGACTTGTATTATTGTTAAAAATGAATCCACTAGTTACTTCAAATGAATCATATAAGGTGTATTTTGTCTTGTGAGTCATGTTTATCTCTGTTGAGACTATTTTTGGTGCAAAATGACAAAAAACAAAACACAAAGAAAGAATGTTCTCTAACCCCATCCTTTGGCGCGTGAATTTTTACCCAAAAAAAATCCACGGTAGAGTCTGAGAAACTGTGTTTGGTAATTTTTGTAGATGATGCCAAAAATAAGAGGAGAATCATCAATCATGTGTGGTCTTCTAAAGTTGAATGGTACTAGTATTTATCTTTATGTGGCAACCAGTTGAACATTTAATAACAGGAAAATGTAACCAAAAACGAGTTCATATTTTGCCTCATAAAGATATTCTTATTATCCGGTAGGATAAAAAATTTTAAGACTTATTTTTGTCCTAAATATTTTTAGGAATTTAAATTAGTACACACGATATTTAAAAGGGGGAAAAACTATTTTCATCTGAAATTATATAAGATTAATAGTTTAATACATTAGATAACGTTGATGGTAGATCAAAAAAGACAAAATTAATGTTGATAGTTTAATGATAATGGCAGCTTAACAATGATTAATTAATATAATAATTCTTAATTATATATTGAGTTCAAGCTTGCATATTGCATATAAAAAGAATAAAAAATGATATATATGGTAAATTCGGTAACTAACTGTGATAAAAAAATCCATGATATTATCAATTCTCATCAAAACTGTTGTGAATTCAGCTCTAAATTGTAGTTGAGTATTGCACAGAGATGTCCACACACATACACGAAAAATAGAATTACAAATAAATAGAAGAAGACACACAAGAATTATCTTTGTATGGCCTCATGCACGTATGGCCATATTCTCTTATTGTTATTAATTATTTCTCTCAGTTTAATTCCTATTAGTAATTTTTCAATGTTATATATGTCATGTGTTATGTACTTATGTCCAACTATCATAGAAGAACCTTAATTTTTCTCCACTTAATTTTTTGTGTAGGAAAAAAAAACAATTCATCTAAGGATCGAGAGTTATAAGGTGATAATGGGTTTAATTCATCCACTAACATAACACACTAATTATTAACAATTGCCAATAAAAAATTTCATCTAAGGATTAAAATATCATTCTAACCATTCATTCCGGCCATTACCCACACACTCTTTCTATATAATACTCCCTCCGGTCCTTATTATAAGAAATAAATGAATATTTTTTTTGTCATAAATATAAGAAACATGCATCAATTTTGATAAATATTAAATGTTAATTTCCTATTTTACCCTCATCTATTATAGGATTATATTTACGAGATAATATCAACTTTCCATACAAGTGGAACATTAATTAAGATTAGAAGGGTATTTTTGTAAATTTATATGAATATTAATTACAATTACCTTATTTCAATGCATTTCCTTGATCTGTGTGTTTTAGGGTTTTGTTTCTTATAATAAGTACCAGAGAGAGTAGTAAAGTAATTTTTTAAATAAACATAGAGTATATTGATTTAGAATATTATGAGTATTCTAACCCATATACAAGAGGAATAAGAAAAAACAAACCAAGCCAATATAAAGTAATTCTATCTTTCTCTCTCTAAACTCTAAATCCACCGTGCATGGCTTCACACTCTCTTCACTAGAGAGCTTTGCTGGTGTTGACACTTGACATTGACCTCATCGCCATTTGAAAGTCATGGTCAATAGAAGGAAGAGAAGGTGTCGTTGGTGGTCCCATCCACAATCATTATTTATTGATTCTGGCAGGTGATAGAATAGTTTGAGGATATTTTAACCAAAAAAAGAAGAAGAAGAAGAATAGCCTGAGGATATTCATTCGGGAGAAATGATAGATGCACACCCAAACAAAGTTGACACCCAAAATTGATATCTTGGTTAATCGGTACAAATATTTGCTTAATTCAGTTCATTATATGATTAATCAAGTGTAAATATTTGGTTAATTCATGATGACCCATTAATCATATAAAAAATTGAATTAACTAGATATTTGCTTGTGATTAACCAAATATTTACATGATTATAAAAATAAGCTTCATATAACCCATTAACCAAATTGATTTAGAATATTATGCCATATACAAGAGGAATAAGAAAAAAACAAACCAAGCCAATATAAAGTAATTATATCTTTCTCTCTCTAAACTCTAAATCCACCGTGCATGGCTTCACACTCTCTTCACTAGAGAGCTTTGCTGGTGTTGATGTAACGCCCCCTTGAGGGCATTACTTAAGTAACACGTGCGGAATTTAAATTAAAAGATAATTTGCTGGTGCTTTCGGAAAATAATTTATATAAGTATACAAGTGTCTGAAATTGGGTATAAAAATTTTGTCACGACTCCTAAACCTTGATTGGCACACAGACTTACTATCATAGTATGGCAAGCCTATTTAATTTAAAGAATATACTTGAATAAAAGCTAGTATTTTAGGAAAATATCGACAGAGTCTCCTCTGTAATTCGGACATCCCAGGTAAAAGAACACCTGCTAAAATAATTACATTTTCATTCCAGAATTCCAGTTACACCAAATACAACCAGGCATTAATATGCTAAATATAGTTATATCAATTAGCTATACATGACCAAAAGGAAAAGTTTAAGTTTTCATTCAAAAGAGACGCTCTCCGAGCCATAAACATTCTGTTTTAAAATATAGACTGAGTCATACTCATACATACTTATCAAAAATCCAAGTCTCAAACCCTAAGCTGGTCATTCTAAAGTTATTCCTGAGAAGAACTCACGTGATCGTTCCACAATCAAATACTTCATCAAGCAACTAGATCTAAGTCTCTGAGTGACTTAGGAAGACTCCTCTGCACATCTGTACTAAAATACCCAAGGTACGATAGCAAACCAGAAGAAACCTGATATGTTTGTAAGGGTGAGATACGACAAATGGATATATCACACAACAACCATATACATGATACATATATCACATAATCATATAAGCAGTTAAATCATGCATATACATAACATAACGGTGTTATCTCAAAGGGTCTCAAACCCGCACAGTCAATCTTTTGAAAATATGCATGACACTTCAATATCAGGCTCTAACTTAATCTCATGAGATGTCAACACCGTTTTTCACTGGAGAAGTATTAGAGTTGGTCAATCTCTAGCCCATCGGGCAGTTGCCTCCTTACCCTCATGCATAAGGTCTCAGGACGAGCAACGTCACATGTGCCTCTTCACTCGATTTACATGGACAGACTCCCAGACACCACCTTGTATCTGATATGTAAGAAAGGCACGTCTTCCTGGGGAAATGCACATGAGAAAATATTTTATTTAAAAGGTTTTCTTTGTGTTCATTCTTTTTCGCTATC
Organism: Sophora flavescens; assembly: GCA_030762895.1. Lineage (NCBI taxonomy): Eukaryota > Viridiplantae > Streptophyta > Magnoliopsida > Fabales > Fabaceae > Sophora > Sophora flavescens. Next base: position 211,611,701 of record CM061064.1, on the reverse strand, counting down.
GCAGCTCATAGATAACGACTTAATCATCATTTCCCCATCACTTGAAAACTTAGGAACATAGGACACACAGTCCGAATGCTCAATCACAACGCCCGAGACCGATGCACCAGTCCTAGGCTTGTGGTCGTAGAAAGCAACATTCACCTTTAACAATGTTCATCACACGTGGTTAGAAGACACGGTCCAACACAACGTGATTAGGACACACGGCCCACAACAATGAAATCAGAACGCATTCATCACACGTGGTTAGAAGACACAGTCCAACACAACGTGATTAGGACATACAGTCCTCAACAATGAAATCATAACGCACTGTCCTCGATTTCGAGAATTGGACTCTTAGTCCATAACATCATAACCAGGACTCGTAGTCCCGAATTCATACTGATTCAAGATCACGTGCACATCACTGAATACTAGAGGCGACGTCTCGCGTACTAGATTCTCTTTCTTAAGTACTTATTTTTCATTCAGTGAAAATCAAATTCAAAACCGAATCCTCGATAACCTATCCAGGCTATCGAAAAGTTTTCTAAAATATTTAGGAAAAACCTTTTCTTTGAAAATCTTTTATAAAGCATCTCTGAAATTCTTTTATCTTTGAAATATTTCCCCCAGTAGGATATTGCCAAATAATCTTGAAAGTGTTCACTTGAAGACACATAGTTCGAAAAGGATTTTTCTCTTGTATAACAATAGTTCACCAAAACCATTTCAACATTTAAAACAAGTACTTTAAGTTTAAAGAGCTTTTGGAAAAGAACACCAATCCCTTCATCTTCAAAGCTTATTAAGGTTTTTAATCCTTATAACGGTTGAGCACGCAGACGCACGCCGGCTTAGCAAACTTTCAATCAACAACAAGTATATATCATCGGTTCAATGCTAATATCACGCTTGAAAGCGATTCATCACAGATATGCATTATAACATTTAGAACAAGTACAGTTCAACATCAGATAATAGCATAACAGTTCAAGTACATCAGATATCCAAGTAAGCTCAATTAACATATAAATATCCAGTTAAACACATACACACATGCATACAATTATTGAATATCCCTAGGCAAACTCCCTTTACCTTTGAAGACAAGTAAATGATCCTCGTCTTAATGATCACGTTAGCTCCAAGAGTGTAACTTTCTACTCCATCAAGCAAGCATAGCCATGTCAAACGTCTCAGAGAGGAAATCCAACAACGCGCAACAACCAGAAATCAAGAAATCAATTACACATGACCAACACACATTTTAATTTGATCTAAATACTTTATCTTATTACCAAACAAGGTTATTTTCAAAGAAAATCATGTTTGAAGCTCACGCTTCACAATACCCTTTAAGGAAACTTTGTTTTGATTAAAAGATCATGAAAAGAACTTTGGAAATCATCCATTTAGAGTCCTAATTGCACTAAATCATAATTAATTTCACAAAAACATACCCAAATTCAAATAAAATCAAATTGGGGTTTTAGGGCTCCTTATTAAAATTTAGGGAAAACTAAGAATAATGAAATTGGTTTAGGGAAACACAAATTCACAGTCCTAATTTCATAAAACAAGCTTTAATCTTAAGATTAAAAATCTGAAATCAGAGGGTTAGGGTTAGGGTTTCAAAATCAATTTGGGGATTTACAAAAGAGAAGAGGTTAGAGGTAAAACTCTTACCCAAGGTGAAGAAGAGAGGACATGGTGGCTGAAGGTGGTGGTGATGGCGGCAGCGCGATTCGCGACGACGGAGGGTCGAACCAAAACCTGCAGGGACCCAAAACTGTGCGCGATCTTCTTCCTCACACGAGCGAACGGTGGTCGGCGGCATCCAAGGGCGTCACGCGTCTGCTGCATCCAAAAGAAGGAGGAGAATCCATAGTTGGCGGCTGGAAGCTTTCCACGGCAGCGGCGACGTCCAAACGGAGAAGCCAAACGGAGCATGACGCGGAAGAGTTCCGTTGAGGGGTCGTCTTCCCCACTCTAGACACGACCGTGACGGTGGTCGGACGGAGCCACAGTGGTGCTGGGGCCTGGTTCCGAGCCAGGGAGAAGGAAGAAAGAAAGAAGGAAGAAAAGAGAAGAAGCAGAGAAGAAAAGGGAGAAAGAGAGAGATAGCGTCGAGAAAAGAGAGAGAAAAGAGAGGAAATGGGTTTTTAAACAAATTACTTAGTGATAGGTACAAAATGAGTGATAAATATTAGGCCTAAAATAAACATGTTTTTACTTTTTAGAATCTAAAAATAAAGATTGATAAGGATATGTTTTCGAAATTCAAATTAGAGTAAAGATTAATAGTTTAACTGATCCACTAAGAAAATACTCAGTCCAAAATTTAATCTCCGATTAAGGTCAAACCAAAATATTTTTAACTCTAAAATTAAATAGGATGAGAATGTGAAAATGCTTTTCTATTAATCATATTATGAAAAATATTTTTCTGTACTGGTATATTAGTGACAGTAACGTAATTATTGTCTAGTAAGCGTGCATTCACTGAATTGAGTCAGTGCTAACGCACCCAATAAAATAATTTGAAGAGAGTAATTTAATTACTCAAACTAAACCACATAACATAATAAATTTAGACATCCAAATAAAATAATTAATCATAGGTAAAAACTAGGGTGTTACAGTTGACACTTGACATTGACCTCATCGCCATTTGAAAGTCATGGTCAATAGAAGGAAGAGAAGGTGTCGTTGGTGGTCCCATCCACAATCATTATTTATTGATTCTGGCAGGTGATAGAATAGTTTGAGGATATATTTTAACCAAAAAAGAAGAAGAAGAATAGCCTGAGGATATTCTTTCGGGAGAAATGATAGATGCACACCCAACATTGACATCTTGGTTAATCGGTACAACTATTTGGTAAATTCAGTTCACTATATAGTTAACCACGTGTAAATATTTGGTTAATTTATGATGACCCATTAATCATATAAAAAATTGAATTAACTAGATTTTTGCTTGTGATTAACCAAATATTTACATGATTATGGAAAATAAGCTTCATATAACCCATTAACCATATAATGAACCGAATTAACCAAAAATTTACACATGATTAACCAGGTGTCAACTTTGGGTGTCAACTTTGGGTGTGCATCTATCATGACTCATTCATTCAATCTCATCCTTTGAAGTTTTAACTTTTCATGAACTAGTCTAATAATTTGAATAATAAACCATGCATTAAATAAATTATAAATTCTCATTTTATATTTGGATTTTTTTTAATGTAATTATTAATGTTTTAGGAAATGTATCCGTGTTTTCTTATTCTATTTAATTTATTGATTTATTTTTAATAAAAGTATTAGCTTATGCAATTTTAAGTCAAAAGACTTCAACTTGGTGGTTATGTAAATTCATTTTTAAAGTGATGATTTCTAACTTTAAACTTGTAATGTTTAAGTTAATGTTTCAGTATTAATTTTAGTATGTTTATTATGATCGATCATTTTTTGGTCATGTTTTCTTAATTTGCTACTGTTAAATGTTCGCGGCACAACAATTTGACCTTCTATCCATACCATAAGCATTAAGCAACTACATTAATTTTTTTTTATAAAAAAAACTCAATTAAACGGCTTCCAACATTATATGAATATATGAGTTATCCTCTAATGTATCCATGATTAAAAAAACAAGAGTACAAATTTAATTTCCCTGTCCAAGACCACCCATCCAAGCAACCTCCACGTTGTAATTACTAACTACAAAATTAATAAAACTCAAATTAGACTCAAGTTATAACACCCAAGAAAACCTACAAAATAAAACTGGTTAATTAAGAAGCATTTACTATCATTTATTAAAGTATTACAATTAAATATTAAAAAAGATTTTTATATATTTTTCTGTTTATTAAGATAAAAAAAAACTTGTATTTAGGGGTTATGTGGTTGGGGTAGAGGAGTTAAGGAGTGGAGTGATAAAGAGGGAGAGGGTTCAAAACTCACTAACTAACAAATACTAACATCAACATTAATTCAACACTAACATTTACCTGTAAAAAAATACTTGTATTTTTATTTTATAAATTATATTTTCAATTTCTTACTTCACATGTTTCAATATATATTAGTCATTAAGACGTATGGTAGGTCTAAGTGGTACCTAATGGGCTCGGGCCCCTAATTAAGGAAGCGGTCAGGTGTTCAACTCCTAGCTCTTGTGTATGGAAAATTAAAAAAACCTAGTTGGGAGGGGGCAACTCTTATATGTTGTCCAGGTCCCCCGACGTAGATTAATCACTGTTTACGAGATACTATGTATCAATGTCGTCTAGATGGAATGTTTGTTATTGTTACAGTGTATACGTACCGGTTCGACTACCCCGAGCGAGTAATCGCTTTAATATTATTTGACTTATAAAAAAATGTATCAATGACAAGGTTCCCTAAAAAATATATTGGTTGTTAAAATATTTTGTAATTTAATATATTTATCGCATTATAAAATTAATATAATATTAATTGTATTATTTTAATTTTTTTTCTACTTTGCCTTACTCGGTATATATAATTAAAAATGTTTTTATTCTTTTAACCTTTTTCTTTCCAATCATACATTTTATGAGAATTGGTATCATAATTTTCTTTATGACAGTAGTTACCGAATTTACCCTTTATGTATCATTTCTTTTTTTATACAATGCATCACAACATGCATGCTTGAACTTAATTAAGAGCTATTATATTAATCATTGACAAGCTGCCATTATCATTAAACCATCAACTTTTTTTTTTTCTGGTGTACCATTATCATTAAGACTTGTGTACTAGTTTAAATGGATCCGGATTCCCTGCAGTAGCTATTTCACGCATTTGCAGCAGTTGTATAATCTACCACCATTTGATTTGTTTCTCTCACATTTGTAACCCTTGATTTGTTTTGTCCAAAAAAATATTACAAAAATCCAAGTGGAGAGAGATAGAGATAGACTACTGTAGGGAATCTGTATCCAATTTAAATTCCTTAAAATACTTATGACAAGAAAATAGTCTTGAGATATTTTATTCCATTTTTCTGTCACTATCAAGTAGTTATTATCATGTTGAGCTAGTTCTTAACGTTAAAAAAGCCCAAGAACTGATTCTGGAATGGCATATGGAGACATTCTTAAAGGTAGAAATTCTCTTTAAACATGCTTACATGCATATTAACTTTTTTTAATATATATTTTATCGTGTGCAAGTCATATTAAGAATATCCGTATTTTCATTAACATATATAATTTTACATATATCAAAAGTATAATTATTTGCATGCTTAAGATGAAAAATTCTCTCACCTAAAATTTTCTCATGACATGCATGAGTTAGCATCTCAAGATATACAAATTATGAGTGGTCAACAATTAAAAAAAAATCTTATCTATGTTACTCTATGAATTATTATTATTATAGTATAAAAAGAGAAAGAGTTGGAAGGTTCTGTGTCCACATGCATAAAGATAAAATACACGATTCTCCTCTTATTTTTGGCATCTGTCTCAGACTCTGCTACGGGGGTTTTTTGGGCAAAAAAGTGGTGCTACAGTGGAGATTCTTCACAAACCAAAGGATGGGGTTAGAGAACATTGTTTCTTTGCCATTTAGCACCAGAAATAGTCTCACGAGATAAAGCATGACTCATGAGACAAGATACACCTTATATGAACCAACTGAAAGTAACTAGTGGTTTCGTTTTTAACAATAATATCACGAGTCTTCCTTACACCTTAAACATTGTATGCACAAAAAATAAATGTGCATAATTAATGCCACCGCCTTAGGCCCCTCCTTTTTTTAATATATATATATATATATATATATATATATATATATATATATATATATATTAATTAATGACAATTAGTTTGGTAAGTGGTTGAATAACAAAGCCTAGTTCCGCATACAATGTATGTATTATTGAGATCGAAAATCAATCACAAGTGCAATTCACATTTGATGAAAATATTAGTGAGGAAATCACATATAGATGAAGAATCTTTTCATATTGAATATTTTCTATACATATTAGATCAATATATTTCTTCTATTGAGATTTGAGACACGATTTGAACAATTTTTATCATATAGCTATTTTGGTTTTTAATTTTAATCCGAAAAGTTTAAAACTTTAGATGAGGATGAATCTAAAAAATATTGTATTAATCTTTTTTTTTTAAGATTTAGTGAACATTCAGGTTTTAATGGTCTTAATTTATTTTCAGAATTAAAAGTATTGAGAAAATTGCTAAGAGAATAAATTAATACTCCGATAGAAGTATTAAATTATATCAAATTTTTTTTCTCAAATGTATCCATTGCTTATACATGCATATTAACTTTTTTATTATATATTTTATCGTGTGCAAGTCATATTAAGAATATCCGTATTTTCATTAACATATATAATTTTGCATATATCAAAAGTATAATTATTTGCTGCATATGCTTGGTGCTGTAACGGTTTCATGAACTTTTGGGATTTGTCTTGGTTGTTGCTGCTAGTGGTCATTATCATAGAATATTGATCATGATGTTCTGTTTTTTTTTTATCTTTATCTATTTTATTTTGGTGATGCGCCTATTTGGTTACTTTGTTATATTTGGGTTCAGTTCTTTAATTCACGTGTTCTGCCATGCTAATTAAGTTTATACATCATTTTTCTTTTAAAATTAGTACTCCTACATGAACTAATTAATTTGCTTCGTGAATTCGATCGGCTCTCTAATTCCCCATTGCCAATTCATTGTCAATATTCATGCATGGCTTCACTCTTCACTAGAGAGCTTCCCTGGTGTTGACATTGGCCCCATCTTATTAAAAGTTTTAGCTTATGCAATTAATTTTATTTTATTCTGTTTTGTTTCATTCCATTTCTTATATTTCATTCCATTTCATCCTATTGATTGATTGTCAGATATCCAAGCATTGCCTTAAGCGCATTTTCCTATCTTAATTTATTCTTTAATCGAATGTGAACACAGTTCATTTCATATCTCCCTTTCTTGGCTTAAACTTATATATCATACAAATAGTTTCCTATTTAATAATATTATTTGCACATATTTGTTATACTACTATTTATTTGGTTACTATAAAATAAAAATAAAAAACACATATGAATTCCAACATGCTCCCTTAGAAATTTAATTTTTCTTGTAAAAAAAGATGTAATAAAAATATTTATGTGTAAATAACAATAATCTGATTACTTCCACTTGCATGTACTAAGTGTGTCAATGATAATTCAAACCTTTCAAGCTAGCTCTAGTTATTTTTAGTTAATTGCAACGCATAGAGTTCTATAGTCTATAAAAAATGACTTTAAAAATGAATTTTCCTAACCGCCAAGTTCTAGTCTTTTGACAAAAAATTGCATAAGCTAATACTTAATTTTATTACAAATAAAATAAAATAAGAAAACATGGATATATTCCCTGAAACACTAATAATTACATAAAACAAAAATGCAAATATAAAATGAGATTTATAATTTATTTAATGGTTTCTTCTTTAAATTAATTATTAGACTAGTTCATTAAAACTTATAAAAGGATGAGAATGAATATGCTCAAACTTTAGAGGTTTAGAGAGAGAACGATAGAATTACTACTATTATATAGAAAGAGTGTGTGGGTAATGGAATGAAAGGTGGTGATGATGTTAAATTAAGAAAAATATTGTGTAAGCTACTAATAGAAGGTATAATGTAACGATTTTAAATTAAGAAGAATATTATTAAAAGAAAAATGATTGTGTAAAGTGTGAATAGGGTACATCAACTTAATTAGCATGCACACATGAAAGAACTGAACGCATATATAACAAATTAATTAAAGCAACCAAATAGCATGCATCACCAAATTAAAAAAGAACTTCATCATCCTAGTTATATATGACAAATTTATATGATTTTTATTTGAGAAAAACAAATACAGAGAGAATATTAAAATATGTATATTTGGTTTTAATATTTGAAAGAATATTATAAATATGTATTTTATATGCAAATATGTACTTATATGGATTAATGGATATAAAGCTAGTCCTTTCTCTCCTCTAGTATACACTCTAGTCTCAGACTCTCACTCTACGCGTGTTTTAACATGAAGCCCTTGTTGGATAGGGATATGTGGTTAGTGATTTTGAGTGTTGACAACGGAAATGCACCAATATATTGATGATTCGATTATGTGCCTAAAAGAATATATGGAACTGGAACGTCTGGTTCTATATTTTTGGAAGAATTATTGAAAAGTTATATTTGAGTAACACTTGTCAAATGCATGAATAAACCATTTAAAAACTCAATTAAGAGTATGAGCTCATAAAAATACAATTCTAAATTATCGATAAATTAAAGCTAAATGAGGTTGAATATGGCACGTAAATCCACAGAGCAACCTCAAAATCTAAAGGGTTGAACATGACACTTGTCATAGAGCAACCCAAAAAAAACATTGTTTTAATTAAGTATTTAGAACCGGTTGAAGGGGATTTAAGTGATCATCTTTTATTTTTTATGTAAAAGTAGCTTTACGTTATGAAAATAGAACAACAATTAAACATTTTACTAACTCATTCAGTAAACGGAGACACAAACAACATAGTTAACAAAGAAAAATGAAACATTTTACTAACTTATTCAGTAAACAGAGACACAAACAACATACTAAACATAGAAAAAAATGAAACATTTTACTAACTTATTCAGTAAATAGAGACACATAAACATCATAGTAAATAGAGACAAAAATGAAACATTTTACGGATTCATTCATTTTTCCCAATGACGAAACATGAGCACACATCATACCAGCTCATTCAGTTTCAATATCCATGGGTTTTTCTTTCGTCATAAATAGAGACACTAAAAAATAAGAATGTCAAGAGAAACTTATGAATAATATCAACAAAGAGAACAAGGATTACCAAATGAGAGCAGAATAACAATGATTTTGTTTTCTCCCAGTGGTAAGATTTCAAGATCAAAACCCTTACATTTCAATTTCACTGACTCTTTTAACTCTTCCTTCTTAACCACTCTAATAACAGAGAAGAAAAAATAAACTCAGATCCCTAATCTATTTTCTTCACAAAGAAAATATCAGATAAAAATCTCTCTCCTTCTGTTTTTTCCTCCTCTCCCTCTTTTTTTCTCCTCTCCTTTTATAGACGGAGATGAGGGATTCTTGCTTCTTCTCACCCACTGGCTTCAAGCTCTGGGGGCGGCGCGAGCAGCGGGAAAGAGGTGATTTGACGTGAAGGTTGCGTGTTTGAAAAGAGAAGGAGATGGGGGTTTTGTTTGGCATGTAAGATGGGTTTTTTAGGATTAGGAAAAGTAACTCAAACTCAGGGCTCGAAAATAAACATGCAATGAGCCTCAGAGCTCGAAAATAAAATTACAGTGAGCCTCAGAGCTCGAAGATAAAAATGTAGCGAGCCTCAGAGCTCGAAAATAAAATTGCAGTGAGCCTCAGAGCTCGAAGATAACATTGCAGTGGACGGAACCCCCTCGTCCAACAGGAGAGTAAATATGCAGCGAGCCTCAGAGCTCGAAAATAAAATTGCAGTGAGCCTCAGAGCTCGAAAATAAACATGCAGTTAGCCTCAGAGCTCGAAAATAAAATTGCAGTGGATGGAACCCCCTCGTCCAATAGGAGAGTAAATATGCAGCGAGCCTTAGAGCTCCAAAATAAAATTGCAGTGAGCCTCAGAGCTTGAAAATAAACATGCAGTGAGCCTCAGCTCGAAAATAAAATTGTCGTGAGCCTCAGAGCTCGAAAATAAAATGCAGTGAGCCTCAGAGCTCGAAGATAAAATTGCAGTGAGCCTCAAAGCTCGAAGATAAAATTGCAGTGAGGCTCAGAGCTTGAAAATAAAATTGCAGTGGACGGAACCCCCTCGTCCAATAGGAGAGTAAATATGCAGCGAGCCTTAGAGCTCGAAAATATCAAATAATTTAAACATCGATCAGCGAGATCAAATTATCAAGTAGAAGAGAATAAGCAATCATATAAGAACTTTTCAAAAGATATATATTATATATAATTGTCTTTCTTTTCCTTTCTCCCCCTTTTTGTCATCAGCCAAAAAGGTAAACAATGAGTGGACCATCATTGTCAGCACAAGAAAAAGAAAACAAAAGTGAAGGCTAAGCAGATGGAGGTGGTGGAGGAGGACTCTGAGTTTGACTCTTCTTTAAATCCATAAGAAATTCAAGTATTTTATTCACAACCTCTAAGGTTGGAGCCATTGAGGTTTGAACCAGCTGATGAACATCCTCCTTGATCTTCTCAGCTATTTTGTCAACCTTTTCTTCTACTAATTTTCTAACCCTTTCATCAACCAGCTTTCCAAGAACTTCTTCAATATTTGATGGCAGAGTCTTTGAGCTTTTCTGCAGATTCTTGAAGAGTGTTCAAAGTTCTTGATTGATCTTTAGGGTGCACTACAACTAATGCCAGAGGTTGAGAAGATTGTCTTTCAGAGGAGCTCTATTGACGACACGATTAAGCAGTGTCTTCCAAAATATCAACAATGACAATTTGTCCATTTGCTTCAGCAACAAGGTCATCTGAGATAGGCTTTGGAGTAGGTTTGGGTTTATCTTTGATTTCCTTATCCCATTTAATAGGATAAACAAACTCCACATTCCTGCCATTGATTGGAAGCCCCCAGAGGTCTTTGTATGTCATGTACCTAAAGTGTGAGAGTCCACACTTCCCTCTGACCTTGGGAATGTCTTCCTTTTCTTCATCAGATAAACCAGAGTAAGATGCCTCTGTGGTGTAGTGAATGAGATGTGACTTCCAAAAATCAGCAGCTTTGTGCTTATCGATTAACTCAATGGATTCCTTATTTAGAAGGAAATCCTTCATTGAGTAATCAAAAGTTTCTTGATTAAGGTCAAGCAATGCTGATTCAGCTTCAGGCATCACTCCCTTGAACCTTCCGTGCTTCAAGTCCTTGTCCTTGTTGAGATCCAGCATTGGCAATCTCGGACAGATTCTGTAAGGCTTGATTCCAATCCTGGTTGTTTCCTTATGCCTTAGCCAAGATGGAGGAATAAAATTTGCAGCCCTATCAGCTCTGAGTTGGCTGAACTCCCATTTCAGCATATCATAGCAGAGTTGATCCATGAACAAATCAGCAGCCCTCCTATAGATTCTAGGATGCTCAAAGGACATCCATTTTATGTCCCTTGGCATGATCATGGGGACATGCTTAGATGATCTAGCTCTCCTCTCAGGAAGAGTAGGAAGGTTCTTCCTCTTGGGGTCAGTCTGCCAGAGGGGTATAATGTGTCTCTCAACTCCATCAGAAATTGGCATGAATGGAGGAGTTTTGACAAGATTTGGATAAATTTTCTTGGGGGGGGGGGGGGGGGGATTTTAGCTAAAGGTAGGTGGGTGACTAAAGGCCCTAAATTATTGTACATTTGAGAAGGTACGGTTTTGATTAGTTGACACTCTGGGTGAGGTAGGTAGAGGGGTTCAACAGATTGGCTAACTTCTTCCTAATATTCAGGTAAAGGATACCATCTGTTTAGGATAAGTTCTGGTTCAAATTGGTGAGAGTGAAACAGAATTTTCCATTCTCTTTTTACTTTGGCCCAATCCTCAGATTTGCCATTGTAAAGGATGGAAGTTGGGATGAGGGGAGGAAATAAAGTTCTCAAAGGTTTGGGGAAAGGTACACTAGGGGAAATGCCTTCATCTGGTTGATTTAACCATGGATCATCAGCTTGTGAGGTGGTTATTTGTGTTGGTTGAGGTGAGAGAGGTGAGGGAATATATACATCATTTGGAGAGGGGATAGATATATCATCTAACCTAGCTTCTAAACTAGATACAAGGTCATCTACTGCTAATTGAACAGGATCATTAGCAGAGATAGTTACCTTAGGAGTTTTGGTTGGTACAATTGAAGGATCAGGCACAACGTCCTCAGCAGCAGCAACAGAAGTCTTCTGCTTCTTTAGGATAGAGCTGATATGGATGCTATCCTCATCAGCTTGCTCATCTTCATTATGAGAGAGGATATTTTCCTTGGCCTCTTTGCAGCAGGGGCATCAGAAGGCTCCCTGATAGCAATTCCACTTGCTGGTCTTTTGGGGGCAGGCTTTCTTGTAGCAGTTGTCTTTTGCCTGGTTACCCTTCTAACCCCTAGGATTTCAGCATTATTCTGTTCGATCATCTCTTCTTTAGCCACCAATAATTCCCCAGTCTTAGCCATTGCAGCATGATAAGCCTCTGGCTTATCTAGTTTTATAACTAGTAAGACTGTGGTTTATGTGCTAATTATTCGAGTTCAATCTCATTTTCGCCCAAATTTGACCTTGTTTTGTTCCTAAGTTAGACTTTGACTCGTTCTAGGTATTTTCAGTAGTTTTTAGTCTATTTTGAGTAGAATTACGCTTTTTGTTTCTTTTTATTGTTTCAGGTTAAAAGTGAAGCTCTGAGAGTCAAGGAAAATGAAGAAAACAATGGAAATTGCCATTCTGGAGACACTCGCCCCGCGAGAGGCTTCTCGCCACGCGAGCCTGAAGTCCAGCTTAGTAGCAACAGTCATCCTTTCTGTCTCGCCCCGTGAGAGGCTGCTCGCCTCGCGAATCCTGAAGACCCTGGAGGACAGAGACCATCACGGCTAGGTCACGGCTGTGACAGACTAGAGTTTGAAGTTTCGCCTCGCGAACATCATCTCGCCACGCGAAAGTCCAATTTGAAAGCACGCCATTTTTAATATTTGCGTCGCGAGAGGCAACTCGCCTCGCGAGCACGCGCAAAATATGAACTCTATATATTGCTGTTTTAGGGCAGAAACGGAAGCTTTTGGTTAGCCACTGATTTTGTAGCGTTTAGAACGATTCCTTGTATTTCTGGAGCTGCGTCTCCCTTTTTCTTTTCTTATTTTTATTTTTAGGATGAATTCCGATTGTTTGTATGTCGTTACGGGCATGAGGAACTAATCCCCTTGTATAAGGGAGCAATGAAACCACCCATGGCGGTGTAGAATTCGATGTGATGTATGTTTCTCTCCCTTTTCTCAAATAATGTTTTCCAATTCTGAATTGATTGCGTTGATCATATGTGCATGCGTGATTGACCAGTTAAACGTGTTGAGGCTTAGGAGGCAATTCGCGTTTTAGAACTTGAATTGGGATCATCGATCGACTATTGCACGAGAGTGAATAGGAGATCGGTGCAACCTTATAGGAACCAGATTTAATAGAGTTTGATGATTGGGTTATGAGACCTAGTAAGTAATTAATCCAATCGTTGAATATGTCCTAATGAGCACGACAGTGGATTTAGGAGAATTTGGGGGTCCTGGTTGACATTGTAATTGAACCTAGGGAAGGAAGCATCATCACTTGGGTACTATGCATGATTGGGTAGGTGGATTTGAGACCTTAGATGTTTTAATTTCAGAATTTTAGTTAATTATTCTTATTTGATTAGTTGAACTGAATTACGATCTTATTTTCTCTCTCCTCAACCGCTTTCCTCGCTTGACTAACGTATCTAACTTCCTGCGAATTGGTAGAATTGGTAGCCCAATCCCTGAGTTCGACCTCGGTAGATTCTTACCATGTTTTTATTACGTACGACGACCCGGTACACTTGCCGGTGACTCAACAAGTTTTTGGCATCGTTGCCGGGGATTGGCACAACTAATTTTCCTAATTTTTTGGGAAATTTGATTATTTGGTAAAGTTATTTTTATTTTTATTTTATTTTTATTTACTATTAATTCTCTCTACTTCTTTGATTCCACTTGGTCTTGCCTTGTTTTTGTATGCGAGGTACCCTCTCATAAGAGGACTTGCTATTTGATTCGGAGATCACCGAGACCGAGAAGTGCTTAAGGAAAGAAGCCAGAGAGCGAAAGAGGCTTGAAGCAATTGATCTTGAGGAGATGGCCCTCAGCTTTCTTTGACCCAGTCTCCAAGGTTCAACATTTCTTTAACGGGTTAAGGGGGCGCTATCAGATGAATTGCGATGCCGCAGCTGACGGTTCATTTTCCTATTTATCAGCTGAGGACGGATGGGCATCATTGGAGAAGATATCGTACAATGATTACAACAGTGGTAGGGAAACCTCAAGTGGCGTCAGTTCTGCAGCAATGGAAGCCATTCTAGAGCAAAATAGACTGTTGAAGATGCAAATGGCGGCTTTGTCTGAGAACAAGAATGTGAATGTGATACACGAGGGAATCCCTCCGGGTTGTGAAAATTGTAATGGAAATCATGACACTCAGAGCTGTCCGTTCTACTTCTCTCAAGAACATGTGGACTCATGCTACAGTTTTTATGACAACGTGCCCCAGAACAACTATCAGAGGAACAGTCAAAATCAGAATAGGGGTTATATGAGGAGAGACCATCCAGGTTTCACTTGGAGTAATTCTAGTGGTGGTCTAGCCGGGCAACAGCCTCAACAAAATTGGCAACAACAACCTCAATAGGGTCAGAGGCCAAACTATGGAATCCATCAGCACAATACTCAGCAGGCTCTTCCAGGAACTAATCAGTTGCAAATAACAAACAGTGGAAGGCAGCCTTGGGAGTTGGCTTTTGAGAAGATGAGTGCAGCAGTTGAGAAGTTGTCAATCAATACAAGCACAACCATTGACAAGTTGGCAACTCATACAGGGGCGGCAATTCAGAATCTAGAGACGCAGGTTGCTCAGCTCGCAAAGCAACTAAATGAGCGTCTCCTAGGCACTTTCCCAGATGATACCGAGAACAACCCTAAGAACCAAAGCAATGCCATAACAACTAGAAGCGGTAGGGTGTTGGGATTGACCGTGCTGTCGCCACGCGCCAGAAAGAACGAGCGATTATAAAATAATGTAGTATAGTGCGACAACTCGGATCGTCTCTCAAGGACTCTTTAGTTGTTGTTATTATTAACAGAAAATTAGTAAAAGTTAGAAATGGGGGTTTTGAGATTAAAATAAAATAAAGGAAACAAAATAAAAACAGAGTAAGAAAAGAGATTAACAAATAAACAAAAGCGATTAACCTACTGTTCTCAGTTTCCCACTATCATTGGTTCATGCAAATCCTAAGCAGATACTAATCCCCTCCCGGTTGTAGCAACAATTAACAAACGAAAACCGCTACTACAGATGTATGTTCCTATTCCCGAAATAACAAACGGGGTTAAGCTCTCATGAACAAACGAACATGAATGAACACACGCGAAATAACAAACGCGATTATATATAGGAACATAACATCACCGAAATGAAACAATACCACACTATACATTCCTGAAATAACAAACAGAAACATACAGCATGGCATTGAAAAGAGAAAAGCAACTAATCATGAAATACAGAACCTTAAATGTTAACAGAAACCAATTACAGTAGATTAATCTAGGAGACTAATTCTCCATTACAGAAATAAACACTAAACTAAGAGAAAAACAAAAGAAACTACAAACTCATAAACTAGCCAAAACTGGCTAATTCTGACTACTAAAAACTAGCTATGACTAACTATCCCTTAAGTTCTGCCTAAACAGGCTTTTATACACGTTTCTGGAATCCAAGTCCTCGCGAGGCGAAGCACTGCTCGCGAGGCGAATTATGCGAAAGGTCTGCAACTCTTGGTCTTCTCGCGAGGCGAGCATATCTTCGCGAGGCGAACTCTTCAAATTCCTAAACTGTAACGCCCGTGGCCTTCAACACGGGTAAACCGTGATGCTCTCTGACTTCCAGGTACTCGCGAGGCGAGTCCTCCGTCGCGGGGCGAGACAGAAAGTTTTGCAATTTTCAGGAACAGTCACCTTCTGGTTCGCGGGGCGAACAGTCTTCTCGCGGGGCGAAAGACTCCAGATTATTCCTTTTATTAACCTGAAAATAAGAAAATATAAGTAAATACTTTATTCACTCTAAATCAACTAAATTAACTTAAAAACACTTTACAGACTCAAAATACTACTTAAGGACAATCAAGCCTAATTTGGGTAAAAATGATATAAAATTAGCACAAAGCCAAGGTCTTTACTAGTTATAAAACCAGTCAAACACAGGCTCATCAAAATACCCCAAACTTAAACTTTGCTTGTCCCCAAGCAAACTACACTCAAAAACTTAAAAAAGACTCAAGACCTGGCAAGCTTAAGAATTCAATCAACCTTCACACAGATTTCAAGCAATTTATCAAAATATTTTTTCAATGTTCCCCTTTCAAAACAATACAATCCCCACATTCATTTATTCTAAACAGTTGAGAAATTAATCATTCAGACAATCAGAAATCTAAGCAGGGGGTCTAAGTTATACACAAGAGGGAGATCACCAAAATCAAACAATTACCTTCCTCACAAGGGAAATTTGTGTTCACTCATCACTCAATTTTTGTCAGGCAATCAACAATTCACTCAATTTCACTTTTAAGAGCACTTCCCATAAATTTGATTTTCATCTCAAAATGATTCCCACAGAAAATATGCAAGCAACATCAAAAGGTCTTTTATGGGTTGTAATGGGGCCTGGCTAAGGGTAGGATATACAAAGGTACTAGGCTGAAGACCCTAGGAACTAAGAGAGCATGAAACATTATTTACACTTTGAAATTCCACTCAAGTTCCTTTTCATTTTTCATTTTGCTTCTGGGTGACTACAACCTTTTTATTTCTTTTTGGCATTTTTACACTTCTTATTATTTTTTTTTCTTTTCTTTTTTTTTTTTTTTTTTTCTTTTTCCCAATCCCTAACAACACATTGCACCGGGTAGCCACCCCAAACTTTTGTTTCTTGCACCCATTCTAAGATTACATGCTCTCCTAATCCTAAGATCGGGTTAACATGGTTTTCCAGATTTTTGGGCTTATAACATTAGGTTATCAAGAATTAACAGGCTAATAGGCTCAATGGGGCTAACTAAAGGAACATGCATTAGGAATGGTTTTTTTTTTTTTTAGGCCAAGTAGCTTTTTACAAAGAAAATGCCTAAATCATTTGAAGCAAACATATAATCATGCAAACCAAAAAGAGATTCAATCAAATTCAGGAAAGTGCAACTTAAAAAGTGATTTTCACACAGTCAAAAACATGTTGGAGGCTCAAAACCTCACCTGGACATTTATGCAAATTGTTTGACAGAGATTCTATCCCTAGTGTGTGCTTCCTATCACCCCAAACTTATCATAAATCATGCCATCATAATAAAATCTCAAAGTTCAGTTTTCAATCACATGGGGATCAAATTTTCAAAAATTTCATATCCTAGGGGGAAAACAGTCAACACTATCATGCAATCAATCTATGCAAAAATTAATAAAATCCAATAAACTTGCCATCACTAAGACACAAACACAACTCCTGAGCTTCTCAAATTATTCAGGAGCTTTTATTAAAAACAAAATAGAAATAAAATAAGGCAAAAGAAAATTAAAAAGAAGAAAGGGTAAAGAAAACTCATTGAAGGGTGGTTCCACCAGGATCCCACTGCCTGTAACATAAGTCCCACATGGTAGCCAAAGGACTGAAATTCATTCCAAGCCTCCCTAACTTGCAGCTTTGATGTGGAGGTGAGCGTTTGACAATTATAATAACTTCGCCCAGTGCGGCGGACTTCTCACTTCCCTTCGGGTCACAGCTGACCTCTTTATCTACAAAGTCTCCCCAATAGAAGTGGGTTTCAACCTCTTGGACTGGCCATGGTGCAAAATCCAAGGGCTTAAACTCCATCAATGGTGGCTCCTCAGGGGGAGGTGGCAAACAGTTAGTTGGGGTTACTGGTGCTGCTTCATTCTCATTATCATCCTGCAAAATAGAGTCAAGAAACCCAGCACAAACAGCACACGGGTTAGTGTCAGTACAGTTAGTACATGTAGTAAAAGAAACTGAGTTAGTAAAGGTCTGATCGTCTGGACTTTCTGCACACGGTTCATCCACCCCATCACTTTCAACACCTGCATCTAAAACCAAAGATTCTTCTTTATCCTCATTTCCTATATGATCATGGCCCTCAACCTCATCTGTCTCCTGTTCCATATGGATGCTTTGCTTAACATACCTTTCAAAATAACAATCTACACACAAAGCAGTACCATCACAATAACACTCATCAGGATCAGGGGATTCAACACTAAATTCATCATCAACAGAAGTATTATCAGAATCATAATCAGAAGTATTTTCAAAAATAACTGGTGCCTCTGTAGGTTCTTCAAGGGGCTGTGGAGTTAGCATGGCAGCCGAGTTGGCGGTAACTTGATCAATTAGAGCCCACAACTTCCGAGATTCAGCTTGGTCCCTCTGGTATTGAGCCTCCATCCTCTGTTGAAATTCAAGATTGCTCGCCTCCATTATCCGTTGAAATTCAAGATCTTGTTGTGCCATTCGTTGATTGTTCTCTTCCATTTGTTGTAGCATTGAAGCAATCTCATCCAAGGTGCTCCGTGAAGGTTCGGAAGGTGCAGAGGTGGTCACTTGGCTAGGATAGTATGGTGGTGGTTCACTAAAATTAGGATAATACATGCAATGTGGTGGTTCATAATAAACATTAGGCAAATATCCATACGTGTAATTATCCATGGCAATCAAACATCCAGACACAGCAGACAAAACTAATTCAGGAATGCAAAAGTTTTTTTTTTTTTTAAATGTAACTTTCTGCTAATAACAACAAACAAGAGTCTCCGGCAACGGCGCCAATTTTTGACCGCGCTGTCGCCACGCGCCAAAAAGACCGGGCGATTATAAAATAATGCAGTATAGTGCGACAACTCGGATCGTCTCTCAAGGACTCTTTAGTTGTTGTTATTATTAACAGAAAATTAGTAAAAGTTAGAAATGGGGGTTTTGAGATTAAAATAAAATAAAGGAAACAAAATAAAAACAGAGTAAGAAAAGAGATTAACAAATAAACAAAAGCGATTAACCTACTGTTCTCAGTTTCCCACTATCATTGGTTCATGCAAATCCTAAGCAGATACTAATCCCCTCCCGGTTGTAGCAACAATTAACAAACAAAAACCGCTACTACAGATGTATGTTCCTATTCCCGAAATAACAAACGGGGTTAAGCTCTCATGAACAAACGAACATGAATGAACACACGCGAAATAACAAACGCGATTATATATAGGAACATAACATCACCGAAATGAAACAATACCACACTATACATTCCTGAAATAACAAACAGAAACATACAGCATGGCATTGAAAAGAGAAAAGCAACTAATCATGAAATACAGAACCTCAAATGTTAACAGAAACCAATTACAGTAGATTAATCTAGGAGACTAATTCTCCATTACAGAAATAAACATTAAACTAAGAGAAAAACAAAAGAAACTACAAACTCAGAAACTAGCCAAAACTGGCTAATTCTGACTACTAAAAACTAGCTATGACTAACTATCCCTTAAGTTCTGCCTAAACAGGCTTTTATACACGTTTCTGGAATCCAAGTCCTCGCGAGGCGAAGCACTGCTCGCAAGGCAAATTATGCGAAAGGTCTGCAACTCTTGGTCTTCTCGCGAGGCGAGCATATCTTCGCGAGGCGAACTCTTCAAATTCCTAAACTGTAACGCCCGTGGCCTTCAACACGGGTAAACCGTGATGCTCTCTGACTTCCAGGTACTCGCGAGGCGAGTCCTCCTTCGCGGGGCGAGACAGAAAGTTTTGCAATTTTCAGGAACAGTCACCTTCCGGTTGTGGGGCGAAACAGTCTTCTCATGGGCGAAAGACTCCAGATTATTCCTTTTATTAACCTGAAAATAAGAAAATATAAGTAAATACTTTATTCACTCTAAATCAACTAAATTAACTTAAAAACACTTTACAGACTCAAAATACTACTTAAGGACAATCAAGCTTAATTTGGGTAAAAATGATATAAAATTAGCACAAAGCCAAGGTCTTTACTAGTTATAAAACCAGTCAAACAGAGGCTCATCAGGATCTAACAGGGGTGCAACCAGTTCTCAGGAAATTGAAGACAAGGTCCCCGAACAACCAGATGTTGAGGAAGAGCAACCTGAGAAAGAGGAGTTGACAAGTGACAAGGCACCAGAGCAAGTGGGGGAGATTTGCAAACGGCTAGTACAATACCCACATGAAGCATTGTTTGAGCAGAACATGGTTGGGGGGATGGATCAAAATGTAGATGATGTGGTAGTGGATTTCACCATGCTTGCCAAGCAACCTGAAATTGCTGCATTAGATAAATATGTTGGCTTGCATGCATGTGTGGACACTGGTAAGTTAGTCCCTCCCACTTGCCTGGCACACTTCCTCGAGAAAACACCATTTGACCCGAGAGGAAGTGAGTTCATAATTGCAGAGGTCAATGGAGTTTACACATACGTACTAGGTGGAATTGTGGAAAGAGTCGTATTGCTTCTGCAATTGCCACTTCACAAACCATGGGATCCGGGTGGAGGATCTCACATGATGAGCACCTCTTGGCCCTTATGCCACAGGTTATGGGATCCAGGTGGATGCTTCTTAATAAGTCAAGCTAGTGACGTTAAAGAAGCGCTTATTGGGAGGCAACCCAACTTAGGTATTCTTTATTTTTCTGTCATTTTCATTTATATATAAAAAAGAAAAAAAGAAAAAAAAAGAGAAGCTTGATTCGCCACGTGAATCCACATTGGCCACGCGAGACAGAAGCCCTGAATCTCAGAGGCTTGCTCACGTTGCATCTCGCGTCGCGAGGACTGCTTTCGCCCCGCGATTCTGGGCACCATCAGCTGTTGGATTCCAGATTCGCCTCACGATATACTACTCGCCTCGCTATTCTGGAAAGTGTGAATAACAATTTACCAGATTCGCCTCGTGAGTGATCTCTCGCCTCGCGAATCTGCAATGAAGTTTTGATTTACAAGATTTCTTCCAGGAGAGGCCTTTGGCCCAGTAGAGGGGTGCCCGAGAGACCGATTGGATGAGGATGCAACCATAGAAGAACTTTACGTGGAAGCGGCCACTACACCTTGATCAGGGAGCACCCTCTCTCTTCCTCACCCTTATTTTATATCTGTGTTCTTTCATTGAGGATAATGTATGCTTTAAGTGTGGGGGAGGGAACCAATTGCCTTGTTCTTTGTTTTTGTTTGTGTTTTTGTTTTTTGTTTGTCGCTCTTGAATAATTTGAGAAGATCAAGAGTATGTGTAAGAATGTTGTATCGGCAAGCTTGTTGGATTTTAATAAAATTTAGCATAGATTGATTGCTTGAATTATTTTGACCATCGATGATTTCCCCCTAGGTTCTGAAAATAGAAAAGTTGATCCCCATGTGAAAAATTGAAAATTGAACTTTGAGAAATTTAGTTGTGATTGCTTGATTTATGACAAGTTTGGGGTGAGGGGGTGCACACACTAGGAATTGTATCTCGGTCAAACAATTTCAAAATGTCCAGGTGAGGATTTGAGCCTCCAACTTTGTTTTTGATTGTGTGAATCACTTTTAAGTTGCACTTTCCCGGATTTGCTTGAATCTCTTCATGGTTTGCATGTTTATGTGTTGCATCAAATGATTTAGGCAATTTTCTTTGAATAGCTACTTGGCCTAAAAAGAACCATTCCTTATGCATGTTCCCTAGTTAGCCACATTGAGCCTAATTGGTCTATTGTTTCTTGATGACCCTATATTATAAGCCAAAATCTGGAAAAACCATGTTAACCCAATCTTAGGATTAGGAGAGCATGGAAACTTAGCAAGAGAAGGGTTGTAAGAAACTAAGTTTGGGGTGGCTACAAGGTTTGATATGTCATTATGGGTTGAGAAAAAGAAGAAAAAAAATAAAGGTTGAAACCCAAGGCAAAAAGAAAAAAAAAAGGAAGAAAAGAAAAAAAAATTGCCAAAAGAAAAGGGGCAAAACAAAAAGCTTAGCAAGGAAAGGGCTGTAGTCACCCAAGGCAAAAAGAAAAATGGAAAAAGGAATTGAGTGGAGATTCAATGTGTCAAATGCTCATGCTCTCTTAGTTCCTAGGGACTTAAGCCTAGTATCCTTGAATATCCTACCCTTAGCCAGGCCCCATTACAACCTTTAAAAGACCTTTTGATGTTGCATGCATGTTTTCGTGGGAACTATTTTTGAGATGAAAATCAAATTCATGGGAAGTGCTCTTGATATGTGAAATTGAGTGAAAAGTTGATAGCCAAGACGAATGTGAGCGAATGAGTGACATTTTACATACCCTTGTGAGGAAGGCAATTGTTTGAAATTGGTGATCTTCCTTTTGTGTATGACTTTGATCCTCAGCATAGATTAATGATTGCATGAATGATGAAGTTCTCAATTGTTTAAAGTAAATGAATGTGGGGATTACATTGATGCAAGGGGGGAATTCATTGAAGAAAAAAACTGTTTTGATTACATGAAATTTGTGCGAAATTGATTGAATCTTTAAGCTTGCCAAGTCTTGAGTCTTTTTGAGTTTTAGCTTGCTTGGGGACAAGCAAGGTTTAAGTTTGGGGTGTTTGATAAGCCTCTAGCTTATCTAGTTTTATAACTAGTAAGACTGTGGTTTATGTGCTAATTATTCTAGTTCAATCTCGTTTTCGCCCATATTTGACCTTGTTTTGTTCCTAAGTTAGACTTTGACTCGTTCTAGGTATTTTTAGTAGTTTTTAGTCTATTTTGAGCAGAATTACGCTTTTTGTTTCTTTTTATTGTTTCAGGTTAAAAGTGAAGCTCTGAGAGTCAAGGAAAATGAAGAAAACAGTGGAAATTGTCATTCTGGAGACACTCGCCCCGCGAGAGGCTGCTCGCCACGCGAGCCTGAAGTCCAGCTTAGCAGCAACAGTCATCCTTTCTATCTCGCCCCGCTAGAGGCTGCTCGCCTCGCGAATCCTGAAGACCCTAGAGGACAGAGACCATCACGGCCTAGCTGTGATGAAGGTCACGGCTGTGACAGACTAGAGTTTGAAGTCTCGCCTCGCGAACATCGTCTCGCCACGCGAAAGTCCAATTTTGAAAGCGCGCCATTTTTAATATTCGCGTCGCGAGAGGCTACTCGCCTCGCGAGCGCGCGCAGAATCTGAACTCTATATATTGCTGTTTTAGGGCAGAAACGGAAGCTTTTGGTTAGCCACTGATTTTGTAGCATTTAGAACGATTCCTTGTATTTATGGAGCTGCGTCTCCCTTTTTCTTTTCTTATTTTTATTTTTAGGATGAATTCCGATTGTTTGTATGTCGTTACGGGCATGAGGAACTAATCCCCTTGTCTAAGGGAGCAATGAAACCACCCATGGCGGTGTAGAATTCGATGTGATGTATGTTTCTCTCCCTTTTCTCAATTAATGTTTTCCAATTCTGAATTGATTGCGTTAATCATATGTGCATGCGTGATTGACTAGTTAAACGTGTTGAGGCTTAGGAGGCAATTCACGTTTTAGAACTTGAATTGGGATCATCGATCGACTATTGCACGAGAGTGAATAGGAGATCAGTGCAACCTTATAGGAACCAGATTTAATAGAGTTTGATGATTGGGTTATGAGACCTAGTAAGTAATTAATCCAATCGTTGAATACGTCCTAATGAGCACGACAGTGGATTTAGGAGAATTTGGGGGTCCTGGTTGACATTGTAATTGAACCTAGGGAAGGAAGCATCATCACTTGGGTACTATGCATGATTGGGTAGGTGGATTTGAGATCTTAGATGTTTTAATTTCAGAATATTAGTTAATTATTCTTATTTGATTAGTTGAACTGAATTACGATCTTATTTTCTCTCTCCTCAACCGCTTTCCTCGCTTGACCAACGTATCTAACTTCCTGCGAATTGGTAGAATTGTGATGAGTGTGATTTCACCTCATTTTCCATGTACATTTCTGCATGCATTTGCATATAGTTTAGGCATATTTAGTTTGATTTTATTAGTTTTTACCTTGGAACGGGTTAGGCGGTGTTGTGGTGTTGTTTTGCAGGAATTAATGATAAAATGCTCAAGATTGAACCTGATGGAGCTTGGATGAAGACAGAGCTTGAAAAGTGAAGAAATTGAGCCAAGCAAAGCCCATCAAGGCCTGGCCGTGATGCCCATCACGGCCGTGATCAAGCAGAGCTGAAAAGACAGAAGCCAAAAGTCAGAATCTGTCACAGCCTGACCGTGATGCCCATCACGACGTGTGATGCACCAAAAAGTAAAGACGCGCGCCCGGGCGGTAAGCCGTCACGGCCTGGCCGTGATGGCCATCACGGCCGTGACGCGTGACTGATCTATAAATAGAGCCACACTGAACAGAATTAGGGGACTTTTTGCAAAGGCTTGGAAACCCTAAAGAGGGCTGATGACTGGGGGAAGGCTGGGACCTTAAAGATGAAATTTTCTCTGCTCTTGGATTGGAAGAAGATTGAAGGATTCGTCATGGAGTTTTCTTCCTCTCTTCTCTCTTTCTCTTTTGTAGACTTTATCATGTGTAGCTAATTCCCCCATTGTTGGGGTTAAATGATTACTTTTCTGAACTTGATTGTATTTTGATTTGGTTGTTTTAATGCAAGTCTCTATTTCTTTATGAATATGTGATTATGTGCTTAATGCTTTCCTTGGCTTAGCTGCCCATAGGAATGATATGTTGCTGTGATAGACAATTGACAGATTGATGTTAAGGCATGCTCATGAATCATATGCCAAGTAGTTCAAGAATCTAGACATAGGTGTTGGCTGCTTGCAATCTTATAAGTCTTGACTTAATGCAAAATCTCAGGTTAATCCACCTAAGACATTAGGGTTTAACTTGGGGTTTTAGGCTCATTCCACCTAAGACATCAGGGCTTGAGTATTTTAGAAAAGGCTTGATTGTCATTATTGAATTAGGACTTGTGTTAGAAACCATTTCATTGCAATCAATGGAGGATTAGTGTAGTCTAACCCTGACAATCTTATCCATTTGTCAATTCTGCACTCCAAGTGTTTGTTAAAAGTCCAAAAAGACCAAAAATATTGTATTGCTTTGTTTTATGTTTTGATCCCTCATACCATAGTTTAGTCTAGATAGTTGTTGAGTTTGTGAATTGGTAATTGGCAACCGATCCCTGAGGACGATATCCGGTCTCACCACAGTATTACTTGTTTGCGACAAGGTGCACTTGCCTTTATTCTAAAAATCACGCATCAAATTGGTAGCCCAATCTCTGAGTTCGACCTCGGTAGATTCTTTCCGTGTTTTTATTACATACGACGACCCGGTACACTTGCCGGTGACTCAACACATCAGCAACATACGTGCTGAGGTTCATGTTGGCTATGTTCATCTTTCCAAAGTCTACAGCAGACATTGGTTTCTCAGGCAGTAACCTTGCTTGCTCCTCAGGAGTCTTGGCAGCAAGAAACTCATATACTCCTTGAGCCTTGAAGATCTTCAAGAGAAGGTGGCAGAAGGGGAATGTAGAGTGTCTTTTCTTGTTCATCACTGCATCTCTGAATCTTCCATAAAGGATTCTTGGAAGATTGATTCTTGTCTCTTTGAGAAGATGGCAGAGACAGAACTTGTGAAGAGATGAAAGGTTGTCCTTTGACCCAACCTTGTGAAGCACCACTTTGTTGAGAAGCTGGTGAAGGATTCGACTGATATCCTTCATCTCAACAGCCTTCCACGAGTGAGTCCTGACTGTGTCCTCCTTCATGAGACAGACTTCTACTGTCTCAGAACCGCCCAAGTCTTCTTCCCAAGACTCAGTGAAAACTAGTCCTTCCTGAGCACAGAAGATTGCTTCAACAATAGTCTTTTCTGAGACTGTAATCTTCCTTCTTAATACGGTTGAGTAGAAGTCAGTTTCTGTCAGTTGGATGTTTCTCCAAAAATCCCTAACAAGATTTGGGAAAACAGAGACTTTATCTGCGAAGAGTCCTTCCCAGCCAGCATCATTGACATATTTGCTTATGTCAAGATTGTATTCTTTTAGCACATTAAGATTGAAATGGTGCTCTATAGCTAGGTTGAGTTTGTCCACGTTGAAGGTTGAAGATGCCATTGTAGAAGATCAAAGAGCTTAGGGTTTTGAGTGCAGAGAGAGGTAAAGAGAGAGAGATAGCTCGAGAGATTATGAAAGCGTAAAGTCTTTCTCAGAGGGAAAAGGTTTCTTTGAAAAGGATCTTGAATATCAAAAGGTTTTTTAAAAAAACTTTTGATATGACATGTCATAATATTAAAACGGCGTTGGTAACTTGGGACCATAAAAAGGTCTTGATGGGATTGATGAGAGTTGTTGACTGATGAGCCTCTGTTTGACTGGTTTTATAACTAGTAAAGACCTTGGCTTTGTGCTTATTTTATATCATTTTCACCCAAATTAGACTTTATTGTCCTTAAGTAGTATTTTGAGTCTGTAAATTGTTTTTAAGTTAATTTAGTTGATTTAGAGTTAAATAAAATACTTATTATATTTTCTTATTTTCAGGTTAATAAAAGGAATAATTCTGGAGTTTCTCGCCCCGCGAGAAGGCTGTTCGCCCCGCGAACCAGAAGGTGACTGTTCCTGAAAATTGCAAAACTTTCTGTCTCGCCCCTCGAAGGAGTACTCGCCTCGCGAGTACCTGGAAGTCAGAGAGCATCACGGTTTACCCGTGTTGAAGGTCACGGGCGTTACAGTTGGGAATTTGAAGAGTTCGCCTCGCGAAGATATGCTCCTCGCGAGAAGACCAAGAGTTGCAGACCTTTCGCATAATTTGCCTCGCGAGCAGTGCTTCGCCTCGCGAGGACTTGGATTCCAGAAACGTGTATAAAAGCCTGTTTAGGCAGAACTGAATAGCTAGTTTTCAGAGGCCAGAGTTAGCCAGTTTTGGCTAATCTTTGGTAGAGAGTAGTAGTTTTCAGTAGTTTATTTCTTTTCTTTTGTGTTTTACTTTTGTAATGGAGAATTAGTCTCCTAGATTAATCTCTTGTGATTGGTTTTCTGTTAAGACTTGAGGTTTCTGTAATCCTGTTTCATTTGCTTGTCTCTTTTCAATGCCATGCTTTATATTTCTGTTTGCTTAATTCAGGAGTATATTGTGTTGTGTTGGTTTATCTCGGTGATATCATGTTCCTATAATTAATCGTGTTTGCTTAATTCGCGTGTGTTCGTTTCGTGTTCGCTTAGTTCACGAAGGGCTTAACCCCGTTTGCTTAATTCGGGAATAGGGACATATATCTGTAGTAGTGGTTTCGCTTGTAAATTGTTGCTACAACCGGGAGGGGATTAGAATTTGCTTAGGGTTGCATGAACCGATGATAGTTGGGAAATCGAAACAGTGAGGGTTAATCGCTTTAGCTTATTTGGTAAATGCTCTATTTTCTTGCTTTGTTTTTCTTTTTGCTTCTTTAATTTAGTTTTAATCTCAAAACCCCCATTTCTAACTTTTACTAATTTTCTGTTAATAATAACAACAACTAAAGAGTCCTTGAGAGACGATCCGAGTTGTCGCACTATACTGCATTATTTTATAATCGCTCGTTCTTTTTGGCGCGTGGTGACAGCGCGGTCAAAAATTGGCGCCGTTGCCGGGGACTCTTGTTTGTTGTTATTAGCAGAAAGTTACATTTAAAAAAAAAAAAATCTTTGCTAATTAGTTCTGTCTGCTGTGTCTGGATGTTTGATTGCCATGGATAATTACATGTATGGATATTTGCCTAATGTTTATTATGAACCACCACCTTGCATGTATTATCCTAATTTTAGTGAGCCACCACCATACTATCCTAGCCAAGTGACCACCTCTGCACCGTCCGAACCTTCACAGAGCACCTTGGATGAGATTGCTTCAATGCTACAACAAATGGAAGAGAACAATCAACGGATGGCACAACAAGATTTTGAATTTCAACGGATGATGGAGGCGAGCAATCTTGAATTTCAACAGAGGATGGAGGCTCAATACCAGAGGGACCAAGCTGAATCTCGGAAGTTGTGGGCTCTAATTGATCAAGTTACCGCCAACTCGGCTGCAATGCTAACTCCACAGGCCCTTGAGGAACATAAGGATTCACAGATGGTTATTCCTGAAAATAATTTTGATGATAATTCTGATGATGATATTTCTGTTGATGATGAATTATGTGTTGAATCCCCTGATTCTAATGATTGTTATTGTGATGGTACTCTTTTGCTTTGTGTATACACTGTTATGCAGGTTTATACTTGAAAGGAAACAAAGAAAATGAGGATCAGGAGGATCAAGAGGACATTCGCTCCACTGTGCTTGAGGATAAAGAAGAATCTTTGGTTTTAGATGCAGGTGTTGAGAATGATGGGGTGGATGAACCGTGTGCAGAAAGTCCAGACGATCAGACCTTTACTAACTTAGTTTCTTTTACTACATGTACTAACTGTACTGACACTAACCCGTGTGCTGTTTGTGGCCAGTTTTTTGACTCTATTTTGCAGGATGATAGTGAGAGTGATACCGATTGTTCAGCCGAAGTTCCAAATACACTATCCTTTGAGCAGCTACCTCCCACTATGGAACAACCAGTGATGGATTTTGCACCCTTGGATTTTGCACCATGGCCAGTCCAAGAGGTTGAGCCCCGATTCTATTGGGAGGATTTTATGGACAAAGTTGAAAGAGAGGTCATCTGTGACCCCAGAGGAAGTGAGAAGTCCGCCGCACTCGGCGAAGTCATCATAGTTGTCAAGTGCTCACCTCCGCATCAAGGCTGCAAGTTAGGGAGGCTTGGAATGAATTTCAGTCCTTTGGCTACCATGTGGGACTTATGCTACAAGCAATGGGATCCTGGTGGAACCACCACCTTCAATGAGTGTTCTTAACCCTTTCTTCTTTTTAATTTTCTTTTTCTTGCTTTATTTCTGTTTTGTTTTGAATAAAGCTCCTGAATAATTTGAGAAGCTCAGGAGTTGTGTTTGTGTCTTGGTTATGGCAAGTTTATTGGATTTTATTGATTTTGCATAGATTGATTGCATGATAGTGTTGACTGTTTTCCCCCTAGGCTGAAAAGTTTTTGAAAATTTTTGAAAAATGATCCCCATATGATTGAAAACTGAACTTTGAGATTTTATTATGATGGCATGATGAATGATAAGTTTGGGGTGATAGGAAGCACACACAAGGGATAGAATCTCTTTCAAATAATTTGCAAAAAAATGTCCAGGTGAGGATTTGAACCTCCAACATGTTTTGACTGTGTGAAATCACTTTTTAAGTTGCACTTTCCTGAATTTGCTTGAATCTCTTTTTGATTTGCATGATTATGTGTTTGCTTCAAATGATTTAGGCATTTTCTTTGTAAATAACTACTTAGCCTAAAATAACCATTCCTAATGTATGTTCCTTAGTTAGCCCCTTTGAGCCTGATGAACCTATTGTTCTTGTTAACCTTATGTTACAAGCTAAAATCTGAAGAAAAAAAACCATGTTAACCCGATCTTAGGATTAGGAGAGCATGGCATCTTAGTAAGAAATTTGGTTGCAAGAAATTAAGTTTGGGGTGGCTACCAGGTGCAATGTGTTGTTTGGGATTGAAAAAAAAAAAAGAGAAAAAATGAAAAAAAAAAGAAAAGTGTAAAAATGAAAAAAAAAAAGTATTAGAAAATAAAAAGCTGTAGCCACCCAAGGCATAAAGGAAAATGAGAAAAGGAACTTGAGGGGAATTTCAAAGTGTAAATAATGTTCATGCTCTCTTAGTTCCTAGGGTCTTCAGCCTAGTACCTTTGTATATCCTACCCTTAGCCAGGCCCCATTACAACCCATAAAAGACCTTTTGATGTTGCTTGCATGTTTTCTGTGGGAATCATTTTGAGATGAAAATCAAATTTATGGGAAGTGCTCTTAAAAGTGAAAATTGAGTGAATCGTTGATTGCCTGACACAAATTGAGCGATTGAGTGAACACAAATTTCCCTTGTGAGGAAGGCAGTTGTTTGAATTTGGTGATCTCTCTCTTGTGTGTAACTTAGACCCCCTGCTTAGATTTCTGATTGTCTGAATGATTAATTTCTCAACTGTTTAGAATAAATGAATGTGGGGATTGTATTGTTTTGAAAGGGGGGAACATTGAAAAATATTTTGATAAATTGCTTGAAATCTGTGTGAAAGTTGATTGAATCCTTAAGCTTGCCATGTTTTGCCAGGTCTTTAGTTCTTTTTAAGTTTTTGAGTGTAGTTTGCTTGGGGACAAGCAAAGTTTAAGTTTGGGGTATTTTGATGAGCCTCTGTTTGACTGGTTTTATAACTAGTAAAGACCTTGGCTTTGTGCTTATTTTATATCATTTTCACCCAAATTAGACTTTATTGTCCTTAAGTAGTATTTTGAGTCTGTAAATTGTTTTTAAGTTAATTTAGTTGATTTAGAGTTAAATAAAATACTTATTATATTTTCTTATTTTCAGGTTAATAAAAGGAATAATTCTGGAGTTTCTCGCCCATGAGAAGGTCTTTTCGCCACGAACCGGAAGGTGACTGTTCCGAAAATTGCAAAACTTTCTGTCTCGCCTCATGAAGGAGTACTCGCCTCGCGAGTACCGGAAGTCGAGAGCATCACGGTTTACCCGTGTTGAAGGTCACGGGCGTTACAGTTGGGAATTTGAAGAGTTCGCCTCGCGAAGATATGCTAGCCTCGCGAGAAGACCAAGAGTTGCAGACCTTTCGCATAATTTGCCTCGCGAGCAGTGCTTCGCCTCGCGAGGACTTGGATTCCAGAAACGTGTATAAAAGCCTGTTTAGGCAGAACTGAATAGCTAGTTTTCAGAGGCCAGAGTTAGCCAGTTTTGGCTAATCTTTGGTAGACAGTAGTAGTAGTTTTCAGTAGTTTATTTCTTTTCTTTTGTGTTTTACTTTTGTAATGGAGAATTAGTCTCCTAGATTAATCTACTGTGATTGGTTTCTGTTAAGACTTGAGGTTTCTGTAATCCTGTTTCATTTGCTTGTCTCTTTTCAATGCCATGCTTTATATTTCTATTTGCTTAATTCAGGAGTATATTGTGTTGTGTTGGTTTATCTCGGTGATATCATGTTCCTATAATTAATCGCGTTTGCTTAATTCGCGTGTGTTCGTTTCGTGTTCGCTTAGTTCACGAAGGGCTTAACCCCGTTTGCTTAATTCGGGAATAGGGACATATATCTGTAGTAGTGGTTTCGCTTGTAAATTGTTGCTACAACCGGGAGGGGATTAGAATTTGCTTAGGGTTGCATGAACCGATGATAGTTGGGAAATCGAGAACAGTAGGTTAATCGCTTTAGTTTATTTGGTAACTGCTCCATTTTCTTGCTTTGTTTTCTGTTTTGCTTCTTTAATTTAGTTTTAATATCAAAACCCCCATTTCTAACTTTTACTAATTTTCTGTTAATAATAACAACAACTAAAGAGTCCTTGAGAGACGATCCGAGTTGTCGCACTATACTGCATTATTTTATAATCGCTCGTTCTTTTTGGCGCGTGGCGACAGCGCGGTCATTGACTCAGCAAGGAAACAAAAGAGTTTTTATATAAAAGTGTTCAAGAACAAATTAATATAAGTAATAAATGTGTTCAAAGACGAGTCCACAAAAGGATAAGAGTGGACATGCAAGGACATAGGTAGTGGACGCGTAGAATCCACTTGCTCTAGATGTGCAGAGAGAACATGCAATGGATGATCAATTTAACAATAATTATACTAGCTCAATCCACATACAACATATTCAAATGCTTTCTTATAAAGATAAATCTGTCCTCAGCAGGAGGTTTAGTGAAGATATCTGCCCATTGGTGGTCAGTATCTACAAATTGAACATCAAAGACACCTTTTTGCACATAATCCCTAATAAAATGATGTTTGATTTCTATATGCTTAGCTCTAGAATGCAATATTGGATTCTTAGATAAATTGATTGCAGCAATATTGTCACACATAAGTGGAATACTACTTACAAATACATTGTAGTCCTCCAATTGGTGTTTGATCCATAGAAGTTGTGAGCAGTAGCTTGCAGCTGATATGTCTTCTGCTTCAGTAGTTGATACAGCAATGGTACTTTGACTTTTGCTTGACTATGATACTAGGTTAGCTCCAATGAAGTGACATCCACCACTGGTGCCTTTTCTTTCAATTCTATCTCCAGCATAGTCAGCATCACAAAAGCCAACTAATCTGTAATACTCATTTTTCTTAAAGCACAAACCCAGATTAGTAGTACCTTTTAAATATCTAAATATTCTTTTAACTGCTGAGAGATGAGACTCTCTAGGATCAGATTGAAAACGATTACATAAGCAAACACTGAACATTATATCAGGCCTAGACGCAGTCAGATATAAAAGAGATCCTATCATACCTCTATATACCTTTTGGTCTACCTTTTTCTCTTTATCATCTTTGTTCAGTATTGAAGTGGGATGCATAGGGGTATTCACCGGTTTGCAATCATCCATCTTAAACTTCTTTAGAAGTTACTTTGTATATTTAGTCTGATGGATGTACATCTCGTCCATAGACTGTTTAACATGAAGTCCAAGGAAGAATTTGAGTTCTCCCATCATGCTCATTTCAAATTCTTTCTGCATTAACTTAGAGAATTCCTTGCACAGAGATTCATTACTAGCACCAAAAATGATTTCATCAACATAAATCTGTACTATAATGAAATCTGACTTAATAGACTTTCTAAATAGAGTTGTGTCTACTTTTCCTCTGTTAAAACCATTTTCCATTAGAAACGTACTTAACCTATCATACCAAGCTCTAGGAGCTTGCTTAAGTCCATACATTGCTTTCTTAAGCTTATAAACATGTTCATGGTGATTTGTATTTTCAAACCCTGGAGGTTGCATGACATATACTTCTTCATTAATAAACCCATTTAAGAAGGCACTTTTAACATCCATTTGAAAAAGCATAATATTATGATGTGCAGTAAATGAAAGTAATATTCTAATAGCTTCTAGCCTAGCAACAGGTGCAAAAGTTTCAGTGTAGTCTATGAAATAGACAACTATTAACACGAGAAGGGGGGTTGAATTGTGTTTATCAGAATTTAAGCAAAGTTGAAATCTTTTCGAAAACAGAAGCTAGGTTTGGACGAGTGGAAGGATACAGGATGGACGGGTGACTTTTGGCAAACACACCACTTGATAGATGTAAGAAAACTAAAGCAACTAAAGAGTTTAAGGAAAGAGAGATTGACACAGTTATTTATCCTGGTTCACTCTTCAAAGCAAAGAGCTACGTCCAGCCCTTGGCAGCACCAAGATTTATCCACTATAACTGATCAGGTTACAGACTCAAGTATTGTTTGCACACCTAGCCTCTTCAAGCTCCAAGACAAGTATTCTTTGCACACCTAGCCTCTTCAGGCTCAAGACAAGTATTCTTTGCACACTTAGCCTCTCAAGGCTCACTCAGGTTTGTTTGAGAGATTTGGTTTGTAATAAATACAACTTCTCACAGATAGATCTTTCACTAACACTCAGAGAGTGGTTTAAATGTAAAGCTTAGGAAATTTTGAGTAATAACTTCAAATGATTGAAGAATACAGAATGAAAGAATGAAGATATTAATGTGCAGATTAATGGCTCTTTGATGCTATGTGTATTCTCTCTTCTCTGTGCTTCATCTTCAATGACTTCTGTATTTATGGTCTTCAAGCATTTAGGATCCATTAGAGACATTCCCTCAGATGTTGGCTTCAAGCAGAACTTCATTAAATGCAATAGAGTCGTTCTGGGCAACCATTAATGCAATAGGAACGTTGGTTGTACTCTAACATGAAGGATCATGGCTTTATGCATCGTGATACAGCCATATCAGAGTTGTGCAAAGAGCTTTTTGTACTTTGCTGAGTACAATTCCCTTTTCGTGTAAGGACCAGAGGTACTAGGGGATAAAGCATGTTGGAAGCATTCTTTAACTGGTCTTTGGTTCTGATATCCAAGGTTGCTTGAGAGAGTAACTTCTGACTTTTCTTGATTCTGGTTCTTGAAATAAGATTTCGATAATTCTAAGAGAATTCACGTTCATAGGATAAGCGCGTCCATCTTGAAAATAGCTGCGTCCATCTAGCCATTTAAGATTTTACATTCGGGCTAGTAAACGAGCTCCAAATGCTATGTCTTTGGACGAATACTCCTTTAACTGGTTGAACGTAACCTAGTAGACGAGCTCCATGTTAAGGACTCAGCAAGTCCAAAGACTTGTGTGGACGAGCGCTTCTGTTACCTTAGTGGACGAGCACTTCTATCACTTCAGTAGACGAGCGCTTCTATCGCTTCAGTAGACGGGCGCTTCTGTCACTTTAGTGGACACTGGCTTTTACTTTAGTGGACGCTGGCTTTCATCACTTTAGTGGATGCTGGCTTTTATTTTAGTAGACGCTGGCTTTCATCACTTTAGTGGATGCTGGCTTTTATCACTTTATTGGACGCCCGCTTTTATCACTTATGTTGGACGCCCGCTTCAATCACTACAGTGTTGGACGTGAGCTTCTATCACTTGCGTTGGACGTGAGATTCTATCACTTGCGTTGGACGGATGATTCTATTATTCAATCTGCACACTAGATAGACAGGTCAGCAACCAATATGAAGGTTAATTAAATCATTAACCAATGTTTAGTTCTCATCAAAACTTAGGGAAATGCACATCAAACATTTTAGTTTCCTTAACTAGTGCTCTAATGTATATTCTGTCTCTAACTGATTTAGCTCTTCTTGCATAGCAAGAATCCATCCCTCGTCCAGTAGAGCTTCGTCCACTAACTTTGGTTCACATTCAGAGGCAAGAGCAGAATCACTTTGTTCTTTGAAAGTTGACCTAGTTCTTAGCTTGTCATTGGGGTCACCAATGATTTGATCTTGAGGATGGTAATTTCTGAAATACCAATATTTCTAAGCATTTTCCTATTGAGAGGTAGAAGTTTCAGGTTGTTGTTGAGAAGTGTCGTCTACTTGGATATCAGTCTTGATTTCTGGTTTCTCTCCTGAAATGTTTAGATCAAGATCTGCAAAAGCTTCATCTAGCTCTGATAGATCCTTATCAGGCTGTTTGTCATCAAATTTCACATGAATACATTCTTCTATAACTAAAGTTCTAGAATTATAAACTCTAAAGCCTTTTGAAGTTTCAGAAAATCCTAGAAGGATTCCATTATCTACTTTAGCATCAAATTTACCAAGTTGATCTTTTGTATTCAAAATATAACATTTACATCCGAAGGGGTGGAAGTATGAAATGTTGGGTTTTCTACCTTTCCACAATTCATAGGGAGTCTTATTCAGAATAGGTCTAATGTATATTTTGTTATGAATGTAGCAGGCAGTGTTCACAGCTTCAGCTTAGAAGTGCTTAGGGACAGAATTGTCATTGAGCATAGTCCTAGCCATCTCTTGAAGAGATTTGTTCTTTCTCTCTTCCAAACCATTTTGCTGTGGTGTTCTTGGTATTGAGAAGTTGTGTTGAATACCACTTTCTTCACAAAACTCATGGAATAGCTCATTGACAAATTCTCCCCCATGGTCACTTCTAATTGAAGCTATACACATGCCTTTTTCATTCTGTACACGTTTGCAGAATACAGAAAAGACCTTGAATGACTCATCCTTGTGAGCAAGGAACATAACCCATGTCCATCTAGTGTAGTCGTCTACTATGACAAGACCATATTTCTTTCCACTGACAGAGGCGGTCCTTGTTGGACCAAAGAGATCAAGGTGTAGCAACTCTAGTGGTCTGTTGGTACTAACAACATTCTTAGATTCAAAGGAACCTTTGACTTGTTTTCCCTTCTGACATGCATCACAGAGAGCATCAGATTTGAAACTACTGTTTGGTAGTCCTCTTACAAGGTTATGCTTTTTTAGTTTTGAGATTAATCTCAAACTTACATGACCCAACCTTTTGTGCCAGATCCATCGTTCATCCTTAATGGACACTAGACATGACACACTTTGAGAGGCCCTCTAAGTCAATCTTATACAGATTGTTTTGCCTCTGACCAGTGAATAAGAGTGATCCATCAGCTTTCTTGACAAAACACATTCTTATTAAATGAAACAGCAAACCCACTATCACATAATTGACTAACGCTAAGCAGATTGTGTTTAAGACCATTTACTAACAGAACATTATCAATGGAGGGAAAATGATGTTTACCAATTTTACCAATACCAATGATCTTTCCTTTTTGATTTCCTCCAAAAGTGACCCAGCCACCATCTTTCGGTCTAAGGTCTTGGAACATATACCTTTCTCCTGTCATGTGTCATGAGCATCCACCGTCCAAGTACCAGGACTTTTGTTTCTTTCCCTGTTGTTAAGCAGATCTGCAACAGGGATTATCTTATCTTTAGGTACCTAATTGACTTGGGTCCTTTCTTGTTAGTGATCATAGGTCGTGAATGCTTTGCATGCTTGTTATGTATGCATTTAGATGACACATAAACACTTTTTCCACATACTTTGCAGTAAGTATTGGAAGGGCTTGGTTTTGACTTAGTATGCTGTGGACGGGCTTTAAAAGCCTTATATTGTGTATGCACTTTTGGTTTATTCAGAGATGCATCTTGCTTCTCTTTATCATAACCACTGCCAGATTTGTCATGTGGTGATCTAGAATATCTTAATATAAGATTTAATTTATCTGAGCTACCAACCATTTTTGACAGAGAGTCTGTCAAGTATGTCACATCTTGTTTCAGTTTTTCAACTTCACAAGAGCTAGAAATGGGTTTTGATTTACTGTGCAGACCTTATCATAGTCTCTAGAAAGTTTAATAAACTTCTTTTTGAGACTCTTATACTCTTTAGATAGTATGCATGATTCATGCAGCAATTCATCAAAAACAGTTTGAAGAGTGGATGGATCAGATTCTATTACCTCAGCATCAGTGAATTCACTTTCTGATCCAGTGTCAGCCATGAAGCAAATGTTTTCTTATTCTCCTACTTCATCTTCTTCATCTGAAGAATACAGGTCAAAATCCTCCCAAGTAGCCTGATTCATGCAGAAATTCATCAAAATCAGTTTGAAGAGTGGATGGATCAGATTCTATTACCTCAGCATCAGTGAATTCACTTTCTGATACAGTGTTAGCCATGAAGCAAATGTTTGCTTCTTCTCCTGCTTCATCTTCTTCATCTGAAGAAGACAGGTCAAGATCCTCCCAAGTAGCCATCAAGCCTTTCTTCTTTTTGAAGAATTTCTTTTTCTCCTTCAGCTCTGGGCAGTCAGCTTTGAAGTGCCCTGGTTTCTTACATTCAAAGCACAGGAGTGGACCTTTCTCCTTGGAATCTGACTTCTCCTTGGAGAATTTTTTGTTGAGCTACTTCCTTCTGAATCCACCTTTCTTTCTCCACATGTGTTGTATTTTTTTGGAGATGAAAGATAGTTCATCCTCATCTAAGTCATCTTCATTATTTGATGAATCAGCTTCATCTGAAGACTCAGCAACTTTAAGCATCTTTGAGGAACTAGCTTTCTTGGCCTTTAAGGCAATGGAATTTCCTTTTCTGGAGTTTTCCTCTTCATTGAGTTCAAGTTCATGAACTTTTAATGACCCCAGAAGCTCTTCCAAAGAAAGAGTATTCAGATTCTTTGCTTCCTGAATAGCAGTTACCTTAGGTCTCCACTGCTTTGAGAGACTTCTCAAAAATTTTCTCACATGATCTCTATTTTCATAGACCTTTCCAAGAGACCTGAGACTGTTGGTGATAGTTTGGAATCTTCCAAACATCTGGTCTATGGTTTCATGATCAGCCATCTTGAATAGCTCATACCGGTGAACCATCATGCTTATCTTTGATTCCTTCACTTGTGAGGAACCTTCATGAACTAGTGCAAGAGTATCCCAGATTTCTTTAGCTGTATTGTAGCTATGAACCTTGTCATGCTCAGATATGGTGATAGCACACATGAGATAGTGCTTAGCTTTCAAGTTTAGTTGATGTTGGCTTTTCTGCTCTTGAGTCCATTCAGCTCTAGGCACTGCAGCTCCAGCTTCACTCCTTGGCTCAGTGTAGCCATTTTCAATTAGTTCCCATATGTCAGCATTCTGTGCATCCAAGAATGCCATCATCCTCTTTTTCCAATAATCATAATCAGTTCCATTGAAGAGAGGAGGTCTGTTGATAGTTGTACTGCCTAAGAACTTGTTAGATGCTCAACCCTGTCAAGGCTGAGCTCTGATACCAACTGAAGTTGGCACAGGCAAACACAAGAAGGGGGGTTGAATTGTGTTTGTTAATTATTTTCGCAAAAACCCTTTTGAACAACTTTTTCACAAGCAGAAGATAAAAAGATTAAGCACACAATAAATCCTTTTTAAAAGATTAACAAAAGAAATATCAAAACCCCACAGTTAGTATAAGCAAATAAAAACTGAAGAGTTTAGGGATATAAAATTCACATGAGATTTTATCCCGGTTCACTCTCTTCCAACCAAGAGCTACGTTCAGTCCCTTCGACTTGAAGAATTTTTCCACTATTTCTCCAAATAGATTATACAACAAGTATTCAACACCTCTTCAGGATACACGTATTCCTTTCTTACCAAGCCTCTTCAGGCTCTAACTCTATCACAGAGATTTAAAGATTGATCTTCTTAACTCACTAAGTGTGAGAGTATGACAGTTTAAGATCAGTTGAATATTAAAACAATATTCAAACTAATAAATTACAGACTTTTGCTTTTGAAAGCATGAAAGAATAGTACAATTGGAATTGCAAAACGATCTGTACGATGACATCTTTATTGCTGACCAAAAGCGGTGTTATACACAAAGGAGGAAAGAAAGCTTTTAAGGTACAACTGCTCGGAACAGTGAGCCTCCATTTTGTGATTCTCTGATAACCAAGGATACTTTTCAACTCGCCA
Source organism: Sophora flavescens (assembly GCA_030762895.1). NCBI lineage: Eukaryota > Viridiplantae > Streptophyta > Magnoliopsida > Fabales > Fabaceae > Sophora > Sophora flavescens. The sequence goes on along the minus strand of CM061064.1, from coordinate 211,572,933 downwards.
AAATCAAGCTATCAGTCTCAACGGATATCATGCATTTAATGCTATCTCTAAACGGGATTATTCAAAGTAACCATTGAAGAATTACAAGAGAAGAAGAAGGTCACTATATAAGTAGAAGACCTCAGATACTGAAGAACAACTTTTTGCTAGCCTAACTTCTGCCAATACAATTCTTGAGAAGACAAGCTCTTATTCTTTCATTCTTTCAAAAGCAAAAGTCTGTATTCATTTAGTTTGAATTTTGTTGTAATATTCAACTGATCTTAAACTGTCATACTCTCACACTTAGTGAGTTAAGAAGATCAACTTTTAAATCTCTGTGATAGAGTTAGAGCCTGAAAAGGCTTGGTAAGAAAGGAATACTTGTAGCCTGAAGAGGTGTTGAATACTTATTGTGTAATCTATTTGGAGAAATAGTGGAAAAATCCTTCAAGTCGAAGGGACTGGATGTAGCTCTTGGTTGGAAGAGAGTGAACCAGGATAAAATCTCTTGTGTGAATTTTCTATCCCTAAACTGTTCAGTTTTATTTGCTTATACTAATTGTGGGGTTTTGATATTGCTTTTGTTGATCTTTTAAAAAGGATTTCTTGTGTGCTTAATCTTTTTATCTTCTGCTTGTGAAAAAGTTGTTCAAAAGGGTTTTTGCGAAAATAATTAACAAACACAATTCAACCCCCCCTTTCTTGTGTTTGCCTGTGCCAACTTCAGTTATTACATCCATTTGCTCCAATTCAAGATTATGGACAGCAACAAGAGTCAATATGACTCTAATGCTAGTGTGTTTAGCAACCGGAAAGAAGATTTCATTGAAATCGATTCCCTCTCTTTGAGTGAAACCTTTTGCTACAAGTCTTGCCTTGTATCTACCCTTTTCAACTCCTTCTATCTCTAGGTTCTTGAGAATCCATTTGCATCCAACAACCTTTTGTTTTTCTGGTTATTCAACAAGTTCCCATGTATTATTTCTCATCAGGGAACTCATTTCCTCTGTCATGGCTTGCTTCCAATGCTCACTGTCAGGCCTGGACATTGCATCTTTGTAGGAAATAAGATCTGATGCTTGATCATCAGCTTCTATATTCAAAGCATAAGCTATGATATCTACTTAGCCAAATCTCTGTGGTGGTTTGATATGTCTCCTCTCCCTGTCCCTGACCAAATTATAAGATGTTTCAGGTTCATCAAGAACATGTAAATCTATATGTTCATGATAAGGTTCTACAGTCGAGTCTCCTCCAGAATTTGAACTTCCTGCAGGTTTCTCCACCTCCAAATGAACTCCATGATCATCTTGCACCTGTTGTGTTGCTGGCTGTGCAATTTCCTGATCTTTTTTCAGCATGTCTTCCTCTCTGAAAACCATATCTCAGCTAATTATAGTCGTTTGACTTGTAGGATTCACCAACCACACCTCGTATCCTTTCACTCCTTCTGGATAGCCTAAGAAGATTCCCTTCTTAGCTCCTGGTTCAATTTTCCATCATTGCTATGAATGTACACAGTGCATCCAAAAATCTTCAAGTTCTCATAGTTTGGATCCTTGCTTGTCCATATCTCTTCTGGTGTCTTTAAATCAATTGCAGCTGAGGGACACCTTTTGATCAAATAGCATGTTGTGCTGGCAGCCACACCCCAAAAACTTTTGCTCAGTTTTGAGTGTGACAACATGCATCTCACCCTCTCCAAAATGGTCCTGTTCATTCTTTCAGCAAGCCCATTTTATTGAGGGGTCATTCTCACTGTTTTGTGCCTTTTGATCCCATTGTCCTTGCAGAATTCATTGAACTCCTCATCAAATACTCTAGTCCATTGTCTGTTCTCAACACCTTCACACATCTTCCAGTTTGATTCTCAACCAATGGTTTCCACTTTTTGAACCATTTGTAGGCCTGATTTTTGTGCTTTAATAGGTAAACCCATACCTTTCTTGACCAATCATCAATGAAAGTTATGAAATACCTTGCTCCACCCAATGAAGGTACCTTGGCTGGCCCCCATACATCAAAATGTACATAATATAGAATGCCATTGGTTGTATGAGTTGCATTATGAAACTTAACTCTCTTTTGTTTACCATAAATGCAATGTTCACAAAAGTCTAGCTTTTCACAATTCTCAACACCAATTAAATCTTGCTTTTATAATTCTTCTAACCCTCTTTCACTCACATGGCCTAATCTATAATGCCAAAGCTTAGTTGAAACGGATTTGGAAATAGAAACCAGGCCAGATGAGTTCAAGACTGTGTTACCTTGCAACCTATAGAGACCATTATGCCTTGTACCCTTCAATATCTGCAATGAAACTTTGCATATCTTTAAGACTCCACCTTCACCCTTGAATGAACAGCCTGCTTGATCCAGCATGCCTAGTGAGATCAAGTTCCTCTTTAGCTCAGGGAACATGTCTTACATTTTAGAGAAATTTCACAGTCCCATCCTCCAATTTTAGTTTGACAGTGCCAGCACCAATGACCTTGCAGGCCATATTATTGCCCACGAGAACTTCTCCACCATCTATTTCTTTGTAGGAGATGAACCAATCTTGATTAAGGGTCATGTGGAAGGAACACCCTGAATCAAGAATCCATTCATCTATATTGTTATCTGTTGAAATAGGCAAGATTTCTGCACTGTCATAGCCATCTGCTACCACTGCTATATCATCAACATCTTTGTGTTTTGAACCATTCTTTCTTTTTCTTTCAGGACACTCTTTTCGATAGTTTCCATCTTTGTGGCAATGGTAGCAATTCTTTTTGCCTTTTGACTTTGATCTCTATCTATTCTTTCCCTTTCCTTCTCTTTTCTCAGATCTTCCTCTTGCAAATAGCCCTTCAGCATCTCCACCATCACCTTTATTCTCGGTGATTCTCCTCTTCATCTCCCGAGAATTGAGGGTTGATTTGACTTCCTCCAAGGCGAGACTCTGCTTTCCATACATCATTGTATCAACTAGGTTATCATATGACGGGGGAAGAGAACAAAGTAATATAATTGCTTGATCTTCATCATCAATTTTTACATCTACATTTTTAAGATCAAGAACTGCTTTTGTAAACAAAGAAACATGTTCTTTGATTGACATACCTTCTTCCATCTTCAATTGATGAAGTCTCTTTTTCAGGTATAGACTCTTCAATTTCAGCCAAACTCCAGCTGCAGTTGTCTCCTCAGCTACCTCTCTGAGAACTTCATCAACAAGTGAAAGAAGATGGTGCCGTGAGCTTTGATAACAAAATCCTTCTTCTCCTTTTCGGTGAGAGATTCTGGAAGCTTTGCAATGCCTCCCAACGCATCTTCAAGACCTTGGTGAACAAGAAGAGCTTTCATCTTTAGCCTCCAAAGACTGAAATCGTTTTCACCAGTGAACTTCTCTATGTCGAATTTGGTTGTACCCATTACGGAAACACCTCCAAAACCTGGAGCTCTTGATGCCAATTGTTACGAATTCAGCTCTAAATTGCAGCTGAGTATTGCATAGAGATGTTCACACACACACACAAACGAAAAATAGAATTGCAGAAAAGTAGAAGAAGACACAAGGGAATTATGTGGTTCGAGGTCAAAGATGAAAGCCCCTACGTCTACACTGAGTCGATTTTATTCCTCTGATCAGCAACAGTTCAAGACATCCAGGAAGAACTACAATACTCTCCCTCACTTGTGATCAAGAAAATGCCCCAAATCACTTGCCCCTATACAATAGATAAGACCTTATATATCCTATCAGTTCAAGTTACAGACACTGTTGCAGAGCAGCTACAAATAACAAACTGATGCAACTAACAGATAACTAACTAACTGAAACAGATATCAAAATGATGTGTTTAATACATCCGTGTACTACATCTATGTACGCCTATTCTAACTGATGCTCTTTGTTGATGATCCACGGACTCTAACAAAAACATATGATTGGAAAGAAAAGGGTTAAAAAAATTATTTTCAATTACATATATTGAATAAGGATTACCAGAGCCATTCGAAAAAAAACGTCAATCGTCTGCTGACGTGGCAAGCTAGACACGTTTACTATCAAGTCTTTGGACTTGCTGTATCTAAGAAGTTATTTTGATTTCCGTCTAGTAAGCATGTAGTCCCTAGTCTACTTAAAGAAACCAGTCTACTTAATTAAATAAATAAATAACTTTACCAAAACATTGAGTAGCCCGTCTACAAGGGTGGACGCGTATTTTTCTCAAGGAGTCCAATGAAAACTTATCCCAAGTTTCTATTACTTATATTTAAATATTCATGCATAACTGAAAGCACATGTTAGATTTCAACTAACACTTTGCCAAGCAAATTTAATTCTTTTGTTAACATCAAAACATAGAGATTATTTAATCCAAAACTACTTTGGTTCCAACAATATCCCCCTTTTTGATGATGACAAAAACTAATTAACATTGAAAAGCAAAGTCTAAGAGAGCCTGCAAAGCTCCCCCTAAGACAAAGCATTCAGATAAGTAATCGGTAAAAGCATATGAGACAAATTGCATATAAGCTAATAGATCAATGCAACTGCTTATCACACTTAGAGTATATATGAAGGAATAAATAAGCATCATAGCAAATAGGCAGACATGAGTATCAGAGTAGTTATAAACTAGAAAACAGAATATGCATATGCAGACGAATATGAGCTTTTCAAAACTGACTTTGTATTTATAAAAGAAATCTCTTTTCTTTCCTTTCTCCCCCTTTTTTGTCATCAGACAAAAAGGTAAAAAGGAGTGGACCATCATTGTCAGTAAGGAAAACAAATTCAAGGTTAGGCAGGAGGAGGTGGTGGAGGTGGTGGAGGTGGTTGATTCTGAGTCTGGGTTTTCTTGAAATCAGTAAGAAATTCCAGCATTTTGTTCACAACCTCTAAGGTTGGAGCCATATATACTTGAACTCTCTGAGAGACTTCCTTAGTGATTTTCTCAATCACCTTTTCAACCTTCTCTTCAACCAGCTTACCAACTCTCTCATCAACTATCTTTCCAAGAACTTCTTCAAGATTTGGTGGCAGAGCATGTTGTCTTGAACTTTCAGCAGATTCTTGAAAGGTGCTTGATGCTCTGGAGTGTTCAGGATGATCTAAAGGGAGAACTGCAGCTAGAGTGTCCAATGCTATGGAAGTTTGAGGTCTCTTTGATGGATGAATGACAGCCAGAGCCATTGGCTGAGCTGATTGCTTCTCAGAAATGCTTGATCTAGGAGTAGATTCGGCAACTTTTTCATTCTCAGTGACTAATTTAACATAATCAATCTCCATAGCAGGGTCTTCAACTATAATTTCCTCATCAGTATGCTCTGAAGATGGTGATGGAGGAGGTGAAGTAGCATATTGCAGCACTGGTTCTGGTATCTCTTTAGCCCAATGAATAGTGTCTTCATTTTCAAGATGCAGGTTGGTAACAGGAAGGCCCAAAATGTCCTTGATTATGATGAATCTGCATTTGGAAAGGCCACATTTGCCTCTGACTTTAGGAATGACTCTTTTCTCTTCTTGAGTCAGACCTGAAATAGATGCATCTCTAGTGCAGTGAATGATGTGAGATCTCCAGAAGTCAGCAGCCTCAGTTTCGGAAACTTGTTCAATTGGAAGAGATTCCCAATACTCCAGTCGAGTGTCATCAAAGGGTTCAGAATCAAGATCCAGCATTATTGATTCATTCTCTGGCTTCTTTCCTCTGAATCTTTGCTTCTTCTTGTCCTTATCTTTGTTGTGGTCAATCATGGGCAATCTTGGACATATCATGTAAGGCTTGATTCCAATTTTGGTCTTCTCCAAAGAATGCCTTAACCAAGTTGGAGGGAGAAAGTTTGCAGCTCTAACAATCCTGAAGTGCTCAAACTCCCATTTCAGCATTTGATACATAAGAAGATCAACAAAATCAGCAGCTTTGCCATAAATGGTAGGGTGCCTGAAGGTCTGCCATTTGGTGTTCTTATCCATAATGATGGGGACATGTCCGAAGGATCTGGACCTTTTGGTAATGTCATCAATGAGATTCATCTTGGCAGGGTCTGTGTGCCAGTCAGAGATGACGTGTCTATCAACTCCTTCAGTGAAAGGCTTGAAGGGTGGATATTTGACAAGGTTAGGATAGATTTTTCTGGGAGGGAATTTCTTTAGGGGTAGATGGGTGATGAGAGGTCCAAGGTGATTGTACAGTTTGGATGGTGGGAGGTCAGTAGGAATGTCAGGGTGAGGTGAATGCCAGGGGTAGATAACAGTTTCAGGTTCATAATCATACTCAGGTAATGGATAGAAGGGTCTGGTAGAGACAGGTTCGGGTTCATGCTTATGGAACAGAATTTTCCAATCCCTCTTAACTTTGGCCCAATTTTCAGCCTTATTCGTATACACAACAAATGGGTCAATATAGGGAAATCTTATTTTTCTTATCTTTGGAAGATGTGCACCAAGGCTAATACCAGTGTCTGGTTGGTTGAACCATAGGTCATTCTTAGGTATAATGGGTGGGAATTTTGGTCTTTCTGGTGAGGCTATTTGTGGTTGCTCAAGGGAATTTGTTTGTGGTGAAGGTCGTGTAGGAATGTACACATCATCTAGGATTTCAGGTTGGTTCACAGAAGCAGATACAGCCATATCCATCCTATCCTCAAAGACAAACTAAGGCATCTACTGCTATCTTGACAGGATCATTAGCAGGAAGAATTACCTCAGTTCCCATGACAGCTTTGGCTTTTCTTTGAGGTTGCCTTCTCCTAGTTGGAATTTGGACATCAGCAATATCAGCAGAGGCAACAATTCTCTTTTTTTTCAGCACAGAGCTGATGGGGATCATGTCCTCATCATCCTCCTCATCCTCATTGTGAGATAAGATCAAGTTCCTTGTCCTCTTCTGAGAAAGTGCAGATTGAGGGGCAACAGCTGTGGTTTTCTTGCTGCAGTAGTTTTCTTTCTGACTGTCCTTGTTAATCCAAGAACTTCTGCATCATTTTGCTCAACCATTTCTTCTTTGACCTTCATCATTTCTTCAGTCTTGGCCAAAGCAGTAGCAGTGTAAGTGCTTAGATTCATGTTGGCAATATTCACTTTGCCAAAAACAGCAGCAGACATTGGCTTCTCAGTTATTATTCTTTCTTGCTCTTCAGGTGTCTTAGCAGCAATGAAGTCATACATCCCTTGTGAATTGAAGATTTTTTATAAAAGATGGCAGTAAAGAAGTGTAGAGAGATTCTTCCTATGAACAGCAGCATCCCTGAATCTACTAAAGAGAATTCTGGGCAAGTTTATCTCAGTCTCTGTAAAGAGATGGCAGAGACAGAACTTGTGCAAGGCTGATAGGTTGTCCTTGGAACCAGTTTTGTGAAGAACCACCTTATTCAGCATCTGATGAAGAATACGGACATGATCCTTCATTTCAACTGATTTCCAGGAATGGGATCTTACTGTGTCTTCTCTCATAAAAAAGGCAGCAATGACTTCTGAGCCACCAAGGTCTGTCTCCCACGACTCAGTAAATACCACTCCTTCTTGAGCGCAGAAGATGGCATCGGCAATGGTTTTCTCAGAAACCACGATTTTCCTCCCCAATATAGAAGCGAAGATTTATGTATTAGTGACTTGAAGTCTTCTCCAGAAGTCCTTTATCAGGTTGGTATAAATGGAAACCTTTTCTATGAAAAGTCCTCCCCAGCCATCAGCATTGATGTTCTTGCTGATATCCAAGTTATACTCCTCCAATATTCCAAAATCGAAGCGATGCTCAATAGCAACATTCAGCTTGTCCACGTTGAAGGTAGAAGAAGATGCCATTTTTGGTGATTTGAGAGTTAGGGTTTTGGAAGCAATGAATAGAGAGCTCGAGAATACTTAGAGATGACAGGATAGTGAAAGGTTTTTCAATTTCTTACTTCACATGTAATGGGCTGAGTGGTACGTAATGGGCTCGGGCCCCTAATTAAGGAAGCGGTCAGGGGTTCCAACTCCTAGCTCTTGTGTGTACGGGTTCGAGTACCCCGAGCGAGTACTCGCTTTAATATTATTTGACTTATAAAAAATGTATCAATGACAAGCTTCGTTGAAAAATATATTGGTTATTAAAATATTTTGTAATTTAATGTATTTATCGCATTATAAAATTAATATAATATTAATTGTATTATTTTAATTTTTTTCTACTTTGCCTTACTCGGTATATATTAAATATATTAAACACAAGGAAAGGGGTTGATAGAAGTGATTTTGATAGAATTGATTTTGACAAGACATGTCATAAAGGATAAAACGGTGTTGGTATTTTTAAACTATAAAAAGTTCTTGATGGGATTTATGGAAGTTACTGACTCAGCAAAGAGAATAAAGGATAAATTTATTTTTGAGACAAAATAAATGCAATTAATAAATAAGAGTATGGATGGATCCAATCCAAGTGAAATACTATCAAAGATAGATGCGACGGGCAGCGGACGCGGTACACAAAAACAGTGGACGTGGAATGCAATGGACGCGCACTAAAATCATGCAATAGACTTTAAATGCTTTAGACACACATACATCAACAACAAAATTCTCAAGGTTGTACGCCTTAATCAATCCACACAAAGCGTATTAAGATGCTTTCTAATAAAAATAAACTTGTCCTCCTCAAGAGGTTTAGTAAAGATATATGTCCATTGATGGTCAGTATATACAAATTGGATATAAAAAACACCTTTTTGCACATAATCTCTTATAAAATGATGTTTAATCTCTATATGCTTAGCTCTAGAATGCAATATTGGATTCTTAGACAAATTAATTGCAACAGTATTATCACACATAAGTGGAATACTACTTACAAACACATTGTAGTCCTCCCCAATTGATGTTTGATCCATAGAAGTTGTGAGTAGCAACTTGCAGCTGAAATATACTCAGCTTCAGTAGTTGATAAGGCAATGGTACTTTGTCTTTTACTTGACCATGAGACAAGATTGGCTCCCAATGAAGTGACATCCTCCACTGGTACTCTTTCTTTCAATTCTGTCTCCAGCATAGTCAGCATCACAGAAACCAACTAATCTATAATCTTCATTTTTCTTAAAACACAAACCCAGATTAGTAGTACCTTTTAAGTATCTAAATATTCTCTTAACTGCTGATAAGTGAGATTCTCTAGGATCAGATTGAAATCGAGCACACAAACATACACTGAACATAATATCAGGCCTAGACGCAGTAAGATATAGTAGACATCCTATCATACCTCTATATACCTTTTGATCTACCTTTTTCTCTTTATCATCTTTGTTCAGTATGGACGTGGGGTGCATAGGGGTATTCATTGGCTTGCAGTCATCCATTTTGAACTTCTTCAGGATGTCCTTTGTATACTTGGTTTGATGAATGTGCACCTCGTCCATAGTTTGTTTAACTTGAAGTCCAAGGAATAATTTGAGTTCTCCCATCATGCTCATTTCAAACTCTTTCTGCATTAACTTAGAAAACTCTTTGCACAGAGATTCATTAGTAGCTCCAAATATAATATCATCAACATATATTTGCACAATTATGAAATTAGATTTACAGGACTTTCTAAACAAGGTTGTATCAACCTTTCCTCTATTAAATCCATTTTCCATAAGAAATGAACTTAGCCTATCATACCAAGCTCTAGGTGATTGTTTAAGGTCATATAAAGCTTTCTTAAGCTTGTATACATGTTCAAGTTGGGTTTCACTCTCAAAACCCGGAGGTTACGTTACATAAAATTCTTCATTAATAATGTCATTTAGAAAAGCACTCTTAACATCCATTTGAAAAAGCATAATGCTATGATGTGCAGCAAATGAAAGTAAGATCCTAATTGCTTCTAATCTAGCAACCAGTGCAAAGGTCTCGGTATAATCTATACCTTCTTCCTGTGAATAACCTTGAGCAACAAGTCTTGCCTTTTTCATTTTGTTCACGTTCGCAGAATATAGAAAATACCTTGAAAGACTCATCCTTGTGAGCTAGGAACATAACCCATGTCCATCTAGTGTAGTCTTCTACAATGACTAGACCATATTTCTTACCACTGACAGAAGCAGTCCTTGTTGGACCAAAAAGATCAAGGTGTAGCAGTTCTAGTGGTCTAGTGGTACTAACAACATTCTTAGATTCAAAAAAACCTTTGACTTGTTCTCCCTTTTGACATGCATCACAGAGAGCATCATATTTGTACTTAAGGTTTGGTAACTCTCTCACGAGGTTATGCTTATTTAGCTTTGAAATTAACTTCAAGCTTGCATGACCTAGCCTTTTATGCCAAATCCATCGCTCATCTTCAATGGACACTAGACATGAGACACTTTGATTTGAGAGGTCCTCCAAGTAAATCTTATACAGATTGTTTTGCCTCTTAGTAGTCAATAAAATTGATCCACCATTATTTTTGACATTACGCATGTTTTTATCAAAAGAAACAGCATATCCACTATCATATAATTGACTTATGCTCAGCAGATTATGTTTAAACCATTTACCAAAAGAACATTATCAATGGAGGGAAAATGATGTTTACCAATTTTACCTATACCAATGATCTTCCCTTTCTGGTTTCCTCCAAATGTAACCCAACCACCATCTTTGTGTTTAAGGTCTTGGAACATACACTTTTCTCCCGTCATGTGACGTGAGCACCCACTGTCCAAGTACCAAGATGTTTGTTTCTTTCCTGTTGTTAAACAAATCTGCAACATCTTTAGGTACCCAAACTGACTTGGGTCCTTTCTTGTTGGCTTTTTGACCAAAATGGGTTCCTTTTAGAAATTATTTACCAGTTTAGGGTTATTCAGACTTACCAATGGTGGGCCTTTTGGACATGTGGCATATATTTTTTCACTCTGACGGATCAAAGACGCCAGTCAGACTAGCGCCTACAATAATAATAAAAAAAGAAGACAAAACTTGCCCTGCAGTGTCACGTGGCACACTGTAGTGTTCCTTTAAAATTGTAGGTAACTTTCTTTTAATTCTTACAAGGTAAATTTTTTTTTACTACTGTAATAATTGATGAATATTTATTGGTGTAATTGTTATCACTATTATTGTTTTATGCCTCTTGTGATATTATTTGCTACTTGTTATTAGGGGATTTTTTTATTGTCTCTTGTTATTTTAAGTAGATACTTTATCATTAATGTCATCATTACTCCCTATACTTATAGTATAATTTTTTTTGTAGCAGTGTTCATTTAAAATTGCAGGTAGCTTTCTTTTAATTCCTACAAGGTAAAATTCTTTTTTACTACTGTAATAATTGATGAATATTTATTGGTGTAAGTAAATATTCATCAATTATTACAGTATTAAAACAAAATGATGTGTTTAATACATCCGGGTACTACATCTATGTACGCCTATTCTAACTGATGCTCTTTGATGATGATCCACCAGACTCTAACAAAAACATATGATTGGAAAGAAAAGGGTTAAAAAATGATTTTCAATTATATATATTGAATAAGGATTACCAGAGCCATTCGGAACACTAGTGAAAAATATACATTAGACGGTAAAGTTTTACGTCACTTAACCAAAAACTAGACGTTAAAAAGGGGGCGGTGGCAGTTTTGTAAATATCAGACTTCATTAATTCACTGTTAACATCAGTTGTTTTAAGGACTGACGTTAAAAGTGAGGCGGTGGCAGTTTTGTAAATATTAAATCACTATTTGCGTCAGTTGTTTAATGAACTGACGTTAAAAGTGTTTTGCAAGAAATTATTAAAACTTTTAACGTCAGTTGTTTATAAACCTGACGTTATAAGTGTGATTTTTACTTCAATTAAATAAATAACTGACGTAAATAATCAACTCATTCCTATCTTTCTTTCGTTGTCATCTCCCTGTTGTCACTCTTAACGCAGATCATCACTCCATGTAGTGCAGTTTATTTCTAATCTTTTTTTTTAAAAAAAGTTTATTTTTAATCTTAATTAATTAGCTTGAATTAGTAAATTAACAAATTCTTGTGCAAATTAAAATAAATAAACACTTAACATAAAACAAGTTATATATGTATAATCAAATCGTATCTCATTGAAGCGATTCATATGTTACAATTACATGTTTAAAAGATAAAAAATTTCCGCAAGATATATAGCACTAAAATATAAAAAAGTTTCTGCTTCAACATCATTTTCTTCTCAGTCCTGTCCTCAGAATCTCCAACATTGAATGCATCCCCTCCCTCATTTGAAGTTGATGCTCCATCTGAATCCACAGTCACTTTGGAGCCGTGGCAGAGTGAAGGGTGCACTCGATCTGTTTCAGCAATATTCTTCGAACAGCCACTTGGTTCCAAAGGCGAGGTTTTGGAACCGTAGTGGTGATTCTCCAGAAAGATGATGGTGTGTGCAATTCACATAATGCGATTTACACACCCTTATCACCCATGTAATGCGATTTAAACAACCTCAGAAGTTGTTTGACCATTAAGACAGAGACCTTTAAGTCTAGGTATAGGAAGAAAGAGTGAAGAAGTTAATCTCCATGGCAGAGCCATATTGTGAAGCAGAAAAATTAAAGGAAGGAAGGAAGCTATTTATAGGAGTAGGGGATGAAGTTACTAGGCGTCGTAAGTTGCTAAAAAATTAAATTGATCATTAAGAGCATTAGGTTCCAAGGCGCATTGGGAGCTGGCCTGGCAGTCATATATTATAAACGTGCAGAAAAGAAAACGCCTGAAGGAATAGGAAGATACACTTTTAACGTCAGTTGTTGAATAAAACTGACGTTAAAAGTGTTTTTAAAATAAAAAATATTTATTTTTAACGTCGATTGTTTATACAATCGGCGTTAAAAGTGTGATTTTTACTTGATTAAATAAACAAAGTGGCGTAAATAATCCTATATCCCTATCCGAAATGCCCTGTTGTCACACACAGTGCGTTAACGTCGGTTGTTGAATAAAACTGAAGTTAAAAGTGTTTTTAAAATAAAAAATATTTATTTTTAACGTCCATTGTTTATACAATTGACGTTAAAAGTGTGATTTTTACTTGATTAAATAAATAGGCGCGTAAATAATCTTATATCCCTAGCTATCCGAAATGCCCTGTTGTCACTCAATTAACACAGGTCTCAGAGCCATTTTGTGAAGGAATAGAAATATAGAGGAAAAGAAGAGGCGATGATATGCATCACATGTACGGAAGAATGTTACTTCAACACTTTTAACGTCAGTTGTATTCAACAACGGACGTTAAAAGTGTTTTTTTTTAAAAATATTAATATTTAACGTCAGTTTGTTAATAAAACTGACGTTAAAAAATTAATTGTAACGTCAGTTGTTTAATACACCTGACGTTAAATGTTGTTTTATATAACGTTTACACCCGCGCTCCTTCTACACTTCGCTCTGTACGTACGTCTCTTTTCTCTTTTCATCACGCTCAACCCTAAATCACTCTCAACCCTCACTCTCACTCTCACCCAGCACAGAACCCTAATCGCGAGCTCATCTCCACCGCAACCACCGCGAGGGCTTCTTCGCCACCACCATGAGGTACATTATTAACCCTAACTCTATCTTTCCATTCATTCTTTGCAATAACTTGACGTACATCTCTCTTTCCCCTTCCCGCGCACTAACTCTCCTTGTCCCTCTGCTCTCAGTAACCACATCGAACGTTGGCCACCACTCGAGCTCCCCTCCCCACCACCACGCGGGCACCTATTTCTGGTGAGTATTTAGGTCACATTTTTGTATTTTTGGTTTTGAGTGTATGTTGAAACTGTAGTCTCAGTAGTTGAAACTTGAAACCGTGAGTTTGAGTTGTTTGGAATGTACGTCTCTGTTTTTGGTTTTGAGTGCATGTTGCTCTACTGGTTGATCTGTCACGGCCGTGATGCTAATCTCGGATAGGCCGTGTTAAGTTCTGCCTGTTATGGCATGGTCTGTTCAGTTGGCACGTTACGGCCGTGATGGACATCACTGCCAGGCCGTGACCAGTGCTTGGCAATTAATCTTTAAAAACTATAGTTTTCAATCTCCCGTATTGTCCTTATATTGGATATATATATATATGTTTTGTATATCTACAGGACCTATCTAGTTATGGATCGTAGTTGGATGGTTTGTAAGCGTACTAGTGCTGAGTATTTGAAGGGGGTGGGAGAATTTATAGAATTTGCTCAAAGGAATGTTCCTAATAGTAATGGAATGTTCTGTTGTCCTTGTGTCAAGTGTTTGAATACGAGGAAATGTACGGTGAAGGATATACGTACTCATTTGATTTGTGAAGGGATTTGCTTGAGTTATACAAGATGGATATGGCATGGTGATATGTTGTTGAGTAGTAATACGGCAAGTGTCTCCCAAAGTGAGGACGTTGACGTAGATATGGAGGATGATCGAGTAGAGGACATGATCCGTGATATTGGACAAGAATATTTTCATCGAGCGCATGTGTATGATAGGTTGTGCGGTGATGAGGATAAGCCTTTATATCCAGGGTGTACTACTCATACACGGTTGTCGGCGGTGCTAAAATTGGTTTGTGTGAAGGCGAGAAATGGTTGGAGCGATAAAAGCTTCACGGAATTGCTTGAAGTGTTGAAAGACTTGCTTCCGGAGGACAACACATTGCTTGACCGTAACTATGAGGCCAAGAAGGTATTGTGTCCTATGGGTATGGAGTATAAGAAGATACACGCATGCCCCAATGATTGCATATTGTACACCGGTGTTCATGAAGACAAACACGATTGCCCCAAATGTGGGTTATCACGATACAAAGTGAAGGGTGGTGATGATGATGATGATGTTGATGATGTGAGAAAAAAGGGTCCTCCTGCGAAGGTGTTGTGGTATCTTCCAATAATTCCAAGGTTCAAGCGATTGTTTGCCAATACGAAAGATGCGAAGAATCTTAGATGGCATAATGATGAGAGGAAACGTGATGGAAAGGTTCGTCATCCTGTTGATTCTATTCAATGGAAGAATATCGATACTATGTTTCCGGATTTCACCGATGAGCCAAGAAACCTAAGGCTTGGACTTTCTACGGATGGAATGAATCCTTATGGTAACATGAGTAGTATTCATAGTTCATGGCCTGTTCTGTTGGTGATTTACAACATGCCCCCTTGGTTGTGCATGAAGCGCAAATACATGATGTTGTCTATGATGATTTCGGGCCCAAAGCAACCGGGAAATGACTTAGATGTTTATCTAGGTCCCTTGATTGAAGACTTGAAAACGTTGTGGGTGGAAGGTGTTGATGTAGTTGATGGGTATTCTCATGAGACTTTCAAGCTTCGTGCCATGTTATTTTGCACCATCAACGACTTTCCAGCATACGGTAACTTGTCCGGGTACAGTGTCAAGGGGCATAAAGCATCCCCTATATGTGAAGAAGGCACATGCTACACTCAGTTGCATCATGGAAAGAAGATGGTTTACCTTGGGCATCGGAGATTTCTTAGACGTGATCACCCATATCGTAAGATGAAAAAAGCTTTTAATGGATGCCAAGAGACAACAGAAGAAGCGCCGGCGGCCTTAATTGGAGAGCAGGTTTATCATAGGGTAAAGGACATCGATGTTATATTCGGCAAGTCCAAAAAGAAAGGTAAAGCTGTTGAGAAAAACATATGGAAGAAGAGGTCAATATTCTTTGATCTTCCATACTGGCGCAAGCTTGATGTCAGACACTGCATTGATGTGATGCATGTGGAGAAAAATGTGTGTGATAGTGTGATCGGGACGCTTCTCAACATTCAGGGCAAGACAAAGGATGGTGTGAATGCTCGTCTCGACCTCGTTGCTATGGGTATACGAGAGCAGTTAGCTCCAGTTGTTGAGGATGGTAAGCGGACTTATTTTTGCCGCAAGCATGTCATACTTTGTCAAAAAAAGAGAGACAAAGTTTCTGCGGGTGTCTTCAGGGCATCAAAGTTCCACATGGTTACTCTCTTCAAATATGAAGAGACTTGTCTCTAGTGATCTTAAATTGGTTGGCTTGAAGTCTCATGATTGTCACATCTTGATGCAACAACTTCTGCCCGTTGCTATTCGTGGTATTGCTACAAAAAATGTGAGACATGCCATTACTCGGTTGTGCTCATTCTTCAATTCTATATGTAGCAAAGTCGTTGACCCCCGTATGTTGGATGACTTGGAAGTTGAGGCTGCTACAATCTTGTGCCAATTGGAGATGTATTTTCCTCCTTCCTTTTTCGACATAATGGTTCACTTAATTGTTCATTTGGTGAGGGAGATTAGATTATGTGGGCCGGTTTTTCCGAGATGGATGTACCCAGTTGAGCGCTACATGAAGATCTTGAAAGGGTACGTGAAGAATCCTCATCGTCCAGGAAGCATCTATTGTTCAAAGGTATGTTGCGAAGAAGCTATTGAGTTTTGTTCGGACTACCTTCATAACACGGATCCTATAGGGGTTCCTAAGCCTCGGCATGATGAGATCAGATGTCAAGGTAAGGGTACACATGGCTTAAGAATTAATAGGAAGGATCGGGAGGAAGTGCTTCAAGCACATTTGTATGTATTGAACAACATCGAATGTGTTCAGCCTTTCTTATTTGAACATAAAAGAAAAGTCAATCAAGAAAACCCTCGAATGAGCGAAAGGTGGTTGTTGAACAAGCATAACAAGACTTTCTTACCATGGTTCAAGGAAGAAATGCTTAAGGATGGTAGTCTCGCTTCGATGACGTAAAATGGCTAGCACGTGGGCCTAACTTCAACGTCATATGTTGGAGCGGATACGACATAAATAACTTTTCCTTTTATACAAAGGAACAAGATAACAAGAGTACCATGCAAAATAGTGGGGTTATGATCGTGGCCGAAGCAATGCACTTCTCTAGTGCAAAGGACACACAAACCCGTTACAGCACCGACACCTTACTTTGGATATATTGAAGATATTTGGGTGCTCGATTACACTAAGCTTACGGTGCTGGTATTTAAATGTAAGTGGGTTGATAGTAACGGTGGTGTACAAACCGACGAATTGGGGTTCACATTGGTAGACCTCAACAAGTTAGGTCATATAAATGAGCCTTTCATAATGGCTTCCCAAGCAAAACAAGTGTTCTACATCACCGATCCTTCTAACAAAAGGTTGTCCGTGGTTCTCCAAGGAAAAAGCATGTATAATGGTAGTGATGAAAATAAAGATTCAAATCTTGATATTCCTGAGACTCCTTCTTTTTCAACAAACATGCCTACTATAATCGAGGAGACACAGGTGGACGATGTACATGCCACTCGTGATGATCATCACGAAGGGATATTGATATAGGTAGTTTAAACTTAGTATACATTTATAACCTATGTTAATAAATATATATTGTTTTGAACAGGCATACATATGGATCATTGTTCCATTTTTCCTTTGCAATTATGTAATATGTGTGATATTACGTATTCTTTGGGATATTTACTGAATGCAGGGATGGCTTAGGGGAGTGATATTTTAAAACTGAATTTAAAAAAAAATAATACTATTAACGTCAGTTGTATCATACAACTGACGTTAAAAGTATTTTATAAAAATATACAGTACACTATTAACGTCAGTTGTTTATTACAACTGACGTTAAAATTAAGACCTTTAACGTCAGTTCTTGATAACAATTGACGTTAGTTTTAACAAAATTTACGTCGGTTTTGTTAAAGAATTGACGTTAATTTTGACAAAATTAACGTCAGTTGTGTTAAAGAACCGACGTTAATAGTGTTATATTTAACGTCAGTTGAGAACTGACGTTAAAAGTTAAACTTTTAACGTCAGCTGTATTTACGTCAGTCAGTATTCTGACGTAAAAAATCAATTTTAACTGACTTAAAAAACACTTCTAGTGGAAAAAAAAGGGATTCTCAGAGCTCTGAGTATATAGCAATATTAAAACTCTCAAGGGAGAGTTTTGCTGTCCTTATGGTCCTAACTACCTGACTCGAGATTAATATCCCCAGTTACGCATGGTGGAATATATCCTGAGAAAAAAAAATACCGAGTAAGGATACCAAAATAGAAAAATAAAATAAAATAATTAATATTTTATTAATATATTATTATATTATGTAATATCTTCTACAATGGCTAATATATATATATATATATATATATATATATATATATATTGAAATAGAAGAAGTATTAGTTAATTAATTGAAAATATAATTTATTAAATAAAAAGTATTTTTATATTAAAACAAAAGAAAGAAAGACTTTAAGACAAGTTGTGTCAAAGCAAAGCTGTTAACAGTCAATTTACAAAAATAAATAAATAAAAAAGTGGGATATTATTGTGCACCGAAAAAAGTGGGATATTCCTTGAATCCCTGTCGTGTTAACACATAAGGCTTGATGATGTGTCATTGTCCAGAGAAGATAATTTCCCTTGAGGACAATTAACTTTTGTATATATAATAGATAATAGATTTATGGTTTAATTACTCTGTAGGTCCCTGAACTTTTTGGGAATTTTAAAATTGGTCTCGATACTAAAATTTTTGTAATTGGGTCCCCGAACTTTTATAAAGATTTCAATTGGGTCCCTGAACTAAAAAGTTTTCTAATTGGGTCCCTGAACTAATATAAAATTTTCAATTGTGTCCTGGGATAGGGTTCCATGAAGAGGTTGTTAAGTTTGCTGATGTAAAACATGACCTGGAATCCACGTCAATATTTGTAAAAATTTTATAAAGATTTTAATTGGGTCTCTGAACTAAAAAATTTCTAATTGCATCCCTGAACTCACATAAAATTTTCAATTAAGTCCCAGAGCATTTTTTTTATTGAATGTGAGACACGAGTAACAGAGAATGATTCAATATTTATTTCATATCAAATATCAAATATCAAATTCATTATTTTTTTTTTATAAAATCAAATTCATTACTTATTATTCCCTAAGTTTAGTATGTTTGAACCTAAGTGGTTTTGGATTTAATAATCTCTAAGTTTTGATGTTAACAAAAGGATTAAATTTACTTGGAAAAGTATTAGTTGAGATCTAACAAGTGAGTTCAGTTTATGCAGGAATATTCAAAATAATATAAGGTATACAATGCTTGGACTCGTGCAAAGAATTACCCGTCCAAAGGTTATTTAAACTATTTATATTTTAAATGATAAGTAGACTGGTTTTCCTTAGTAGACGAGGCTATAAATGAATACCTAAATAACTTGTTAGGTATAGCAAGTCCAAAGACTTGGAAATAAGCGTCCATTTTGCCACGTTAGCAGACGAGGGCTATCCTTGTAACTCAAGTATACAGCCATAGTGCATAAACTAAAATTCAGTAGACGTCCACAGTGCCACGTCACTGGACGGAGGTTCTCTAAGGACTTAGCAAGTCCAAAGACTTGTGTGGACGAGTGCTTCTACCATATTAGTAGACGAGCGCTTCTACCACAATAGTGAACGAGCCCTTCTACCACATTAGTAGACGAGTGCTTCTACCACAATGAATTTATTTCAAATGATTGATATTTATTTCAAATGAATATTTGTTCTTCCCATTTGTTTTTATCCAATTTAATGTCTTGTTTCCCTTGAGAAAATTCATAGTACTATCACTGAAATACAAAAAGCAAATAGTACAATTGGAATTACAAAACGATCTGTACGATGACATCTTTATTGCAGAACAAAAGTTGTGTTATACACAAAGGAGGAAAGAAAGCTTTTAAGGTACAATTGCTTAGAACAGTGAGCCTCCATTTTGTGATTTTATGATAACCAAGGATGCTTTTCAACTCGCCAAAATCAAGCTATCAGTCACAATGGATATCATGCATTAAATGCTATCTCTAAACGGGATTATTCAAAGTAACCGTTGAAGAATTACAAGAGAAGAAGAAGGTCACTATATAAGTAGAAGACCTTAGATACTGAAAAAGAAACTCTTGCCTGAAACAACTTTTGCTAGCCTAACTTCTGCCAATATAATTCTTGAGAAGACAAGCTCTTATTCTTTAATTCTTTCAAAAGCAAAAGTCTGTATTCATTTAGTTTGAATATTGTTTTAATACTCAACTGATCTTAAACTGTCATATTCTCACCCATAGTGAGTTAAGAAGATCAACCTTTAAATCTCTATGATAGAGTTAGAGCTTGAAGAGGCTTGGTAGAGAAAGATGGTGGCTGGGTGACTTTTGGAGGAAATCAAAAAGGAAAGATCATTGGTATAGGTAAAATTGGTAAACATCATTTTTTTCCCCTCCATTTGGATTAATGTTGAAAGCCTTAATTTAATAAGGCGTTTTTAAAACCCCCCCCCCCCCCCCTCCCCCCCCTCATGGTATAGTATTGTAAACATCATTTCCCTCCATTGATAATTTCATTATAAATGGTCGTAAACACAACAGCATCATCAATTATGTGACAGTGGGTTTGTTTTTTTAATAAAAAAAAAAAGGGGTGGATCACTCTTATTCATAGCCCAGAGGCAAAACAATCTGTATAAGATTGACTTAGAGGACCTCTCAATTCAAAGTGTGTCATGTGTAGTGTCCATTGAGGATGAGCGATGGATTAGGCACAAAAGGTTGGGTCATGCAAGTTTGATATTAATCTCAAAACTGAAAAAGCATAACCTTGTAAGAGGAATACCAAACCTTAGTTTCAAATCTGATGCTCTCTGTGATGCATGTCAGAAGGGAAAACAAGTCAAAGGTTCATTTGAATCTAAGAATGCTGTTAGTACCAACAGACCACTAGAATTGCTACACCTTGATCTTTTTGGTCCAACAAGGGCTGCTTCTGTCAATGGGAGGAAATATGGTCTTGTCATAGTAGACGACTACACTAGATGGACATGGGGAAGAAATATGGTCTTGTACAATACATCCGTGTACTACATCTATGTACGCCTATTCTAACTGATGCTCTTTGATGATGATCCACCAGACTCTAACAAAAACATATGATTGGAAAGAAAAGGGTTTAAAAAATGATTTTCTATTATATTTATTGAATAAGGATTACCATAGCCATTCGAAAAAAAAGTTAATCGTCTGCTGATGTGGCAAGCTAGACACGTTTACTATCAAGTCTTTGGACTTGCTGTATATAAGAAGTTATTTTGATTTCCGTCTAGTAAGCATTTAGTCCCTAGTCTACTTAAAGAAACCAGTCTACTTAATTAAATAAATAAATAACTTTACCAAAACATTGAGTAGCCGGTCTACAAGGGTGGAGGCATATTTTTCTCAAGGAGTCCAATGAAAACTTATCCCAAATTTCTATTACTTATATTTAAATATTCCTGCATAACTGAAAGCACATGTTAGATTTCAACTAACACTTTGCCAAGCAAATTTAATTCTTTTGTTAGCATCAAAACATAGAGATTATTTAATCCAAAACTACTTTGGTTCCAACAATCTCCCCCTTTCTGATGATGACAAAAACTAATTAAATTTGAAAAGCAAAGTCTAAGAGAGCCTGCAAAGCCCCCCTAAGACAAAGCATTCAGATAAGTAATCAGTAAAAGCATATGAGACAAACTGCATATAAGCTAATAGATCAATACAACTGCTTATCACACTTAGAGTATATATGAAGGAATAAATAAGCATCATAGCAAATAGGCAGACAGGAGTATCAGAGTAATTATAAACTAGACAACAGAATATGGAGACTTGTGTGGACGAGTGCTTCTGTTACCTTAGTGGACGAGCACTTCTATCACTTTAGTAGACGAGCGCTTCTATCACTTCAGTAGACGAGCGCTTCTATCGCTTTAGTAGACGAGCGCTTCTATCGCTGGCTTTTATCACCTTAGTGGATGCTGGCTTTTATCAGTTTAGTGGACGCTGGCTTTTATCACTTTAGTATTGGACGTGAGATTCTATCACTACAGTGTTGGACATGCGTTTCAATCACTTGCGTTGGACGGATGATTCTATCACTTGCGTTGGACGGATGATTCTTATAGTTTTAATCTGCACACAAGATTGACAGGTTAGCAACCAATATGCAGGTTAATTAAATCATTAACCAATGTTTAGTTCTCATCAAAACTTAGGAAAATGCACATCAGACATTTTAGAGACTTGACACACATGTGGAGTGGGGATTGGATGTAGGTCACAGTGGTGGTGACTGAACCAGGATAAATCTGGTTGTGTGGTATCTCTAAACTCAAACTCTTTAATTTCTATCTTGCGCATATAATTGTGATCTTGATGTTCTAAGTTTTCAATTGATATCAGTTCTTGATCTGCATAATCAGTATTGAATCTTGCATCATATACTGAAACTGAAACCTGCAAGTTTGTTCTTGATTGTTAATGCTTGTATCTGAAACTTGCATAACTTGTTCTTAATCTTTAAAGGTTTAATCAGTTTCTGTATTTTGTTATTATTGAGTTTTGAACTTGAACCTATTCTGTGATATGTTAATTCTGAATCAATCTTTCTTATCCTCATCACCTTCTGTTCAAGATTTTATATAAACCCTTCATTGATTTTGTAAAAGATCCTGAGTCCACAAATCTGAAAAGTAAAGTTTTGTGAAAAGTTTTTAAGGGGGAAATATTTTAAGAAGACTCAATTCACCCCCCCCTCTTGAGTCGTTGAAGCCAAAACAACACCAAGCAACCTCAACGTTGTAATTACTAACTACAAACTTAATAAAACTCAAATTAGACTCAAGTTATAACACCCAAGAAAA
Organism: Sophora flavescens; assembly: GCA_030762895.1. Taxonomy (NCBI): domain Eukaryota; kingdom Viridiplantae; phylum Streptophyta; class Magnoliopsida; order Fabales; family Fabaceae; genus Sophora; species Sophora flavescens. Next base: position 211,550,288 of record CM061064.1, on the reverse strand, counting down.
CCTACAAAATAAAACTGGTTAATTAAGAAGCATTTACTATCATTTATTAAAGTATTACAATTAATTAAAAAAGGTTTTTATATAATTTTATGTTTATTAAGATTAAAAAAACTTGTATTTAGGGGTTATGTGGTTGGGGTAGGGGAGTTAAGGAGTGGAGTGATAAAGAGGGAGAGGTTTCAAAACTCACTCACTAACAAATACTAACATCAACATTAATTCAACACTAACATTTTGCCTATAAAAAAATACTTGTATTTTTATTTTATAAATTATATTTTCAATTTCTTACTTCACATGTTTCAAAATATATTAGTCATTGCTGACATGTGGTATGTAACGTCCCTCGTTACATTAGTTTCCCAAATTAATTTTCTATGAAAACCTTTAAAATATTTGGATTAAATAACCGAATCATAAAATTCTTTTTTTTTCACAATGAATTTAAGTCTGCGATTATCTCGTATTTTCAAAATAATTAAATAAAGTAATAGTATTAAATGAACCATTATATCCAAATAAAATAAAGACTCATAAATATTAATTAATAAAATCCACATAATCCTTTTACAATTGTTTTTGTCTTAAAACACGGCATCTAATAAACCCAAAATAAATAAATAAATTATAACTAAAATCTTCAAGACTCTCTCAAAACGCCGCATCATGTATCTCATCACCTGTAAACTCTGAAAGACAACACCACTAATGAGATTTATAATCCCAGTAAGTAAACACAATTCTAAAATGTTTTCGAAAAGATGTTGCTTTCAGCCAACGCGGTAACCGGAAAAACTGTCCATGGTACCCGCTAATTTTCCAAAATAATGTTCATTAAAAAAATACATTTAATTGCAACAATCATATAACGACATCATAATCAAACGTCATATATTAATTAAACAAAGTAATCACCCATCACACAACAACACAATCCTCAGGTGGCTCGGAAACCCCACTCTGTGTTGGTTTCTTGCCCAATTCGGTGACTCGAGAACCTCATTAAATTGGTTCCTTGCCCCTTGTCTGTGGTGACTCGGGAACCTCGTTCTAGAATTGATTCCTTGCCACCCTCTTTATGGTGACCCGAGAACCTCGTTCTAGAGTTGATTCCTTGCCCCCATGGTGACTCGGGGATCTCGTTCTAGAATTGATTCCTTGCCACCCTCTTTATGGTGACCCGAGAACCTCGTTCTAGAGTTGATTCCTTGCCCCCATGGTGACTCAGGAATCCCATTTTAGAATTGACTCCTTGCCCCTATGGTGACCCGAGAACCTCGTAATTAAATTGGTTCCTTGCCTCCCATTAACGGTGACCCGAGAGCCTCGTTCATAAAAGCTCCTCAATGCCCCATTCTTGCAAAAGCAATAAACCAACCATATCCAATAGGTTTTCTAATTCTAACTCTTAGATATATATTTATATATTTACAAGTATCTTTGGGAATTGAATTGTATTTCTATTGATCAATGATAAATATATACAAGTTCCTAGCATCTACATTAGGAAACAACAGATGTTTCCTTAATTTGAAATCCCTTGATTTTTGGGATTGACTAATTACAAAATTAAATCTCCTTAATTTGAAATCCCTTGATTTTAGGGATTGACTAATTACAAAACTAAGTAGAGATTCTAATTCTAAAAGGTAAAAGATACAATATAAACATTCCTAAAATATCACACAACACATATTCTCACAATAAGGTTTAAAAGTTGAAACCCATCCCTCACTTCAATTCTACCCGGTGGCCCATATTTATTTGCTTCTTAGAAGCCCGAGTAACTTCTCATATCCAACATTTATTATGAAATCTCATTATTATTATTTTAAAAAGAGAACACGCTGCCCCTGTGAGTGGAATTTGGCTAAAGCTCAGTTTCTCAACATTGAAAACAATGTGGTTACGTGAATAGCACAACACCTAGGTTTCTTAGTTTTTTTTTAACTTTATGTTTCTTTTATAAATTATGAAATAATTCTAATTCACTTTTATACTAATAATTTTCTACAATAAACTTCATAATAACTTAATCTTTTTATTAAAAAGATTATATTAAATTATATTGAAATTTTAGGATGTTACATTTCTCCCCTCCTTCAAGAAATTTCGTCCTCGAAATTTTAACATCTAAGCGCTCATAGAAAAGAAAATAAAAATAAAATAAAATAAAATAAATAAATAAACCGGAAACTAGAAAATAAATTTATTTACATACACTATAGAGACATGAATTATGATCATCAAAATAAATTTTCAGCATAACAAACAATCTCAAGTAAATTCGATCATAATCAATAATAAATCAAAATCAGCAATATAGAACAACTTTTATACACCAGAGAATAATTTAAACAGGGAGTGGAGGTAAACAACACAAATAAAAAATAAAAAAAAAAGCACCTCTCAACTCCAAAGTTTCTCACACACAACAAATTAAAAAAATAAAAATAAAAAATCTCACTAACAAAACTCATACCCTTGCATGTCAGTCGCCATAAATCCGTACACCATCAATCAAATATTGGGTTGGCCAGGCCCAACATCTAAAAGAATAACATGAAGTATTTATAACTCTAACAACAGTCCTATGCGCCCAAGTTTTTATTTTAGGAAAAGCACCACTACCACAGTCCGATTTAGAATCGAACTGCTCTGATACCATAAATGTAACGTCCCTCGTTACATTAGTTTCCCAAATTAATTTTCTATGAAAACCTTTAAAATATTTGGATTAAATAACCGAATCATAAAATTCTTTTTTTTTCACAATGAATTTAAGTCTGCGAGTATCTCGTATTTTCAAAATAATTAAATAAAGTAATAGTATTAAATGAACCATTATATCCAAATAAAATAAAGACTCATAAATATTAATTAATAAAATCCACATAATCCTTTTACAATTGTTTTTGTCTCAAAACACAGCATCTAATAAACCCAAAATAAATAAATAAATTATAACTAAAATCTTCAAGACTCTCTCAAAACGCCGCATCATGTATCTCATCACCTGTAAACTCTGAAAGACAACACCACTAATGAGATTTATAATCCCAGTAAGTAAACACAGTTCTAAAAGGTTTTCGAAAAGATGTCGCTTTCAGCCGACGCGGTAACCGGAAAAACTGTCCATGGTACCCGCTAATTTTCCAAAATAATGTTCATTAAAAAAAATACATTTAATTGCAACAATCATATAACGACATCATAATCAAACATCATATATTAATTAAACAAAGTAATCACCTATCACACAACAACACAATCCTCAAGTGGCTCGGAAACCCCACTCTGTGTTGGTTTCTTGCCCAATTCGATGACTCGAGAACCTCATTAAATTGGTTCCTTGCCCCTTGTCTGCGGTGACTCGGGAACCTCGTTCTAGAATTGATTCCTTGCCACCCTCTTTATGGTGACCCGAGAACCTCGTTCTAGAGTTGATTCCTTGCCCCCATGGTGACTCGGGGATCTCGTTCTAGAATTGATTCCTTGCCACCCTCTTTATGGTGACCCGAGAACCTCGTTCTAGAGTTGATTCCTTGACCCCATGGTGACTCGGGAATCCCATTTTAGAATTGACTCCTTGCCCCTATGGTAACCCGAGAACCTCGTAATTAAATTGGTTCCTTGCCTCCCATTAACGGTGACCCGAGAGCCTCGTTCACAAAATGGATTCCTTGCCCCATATCTTATTTTTCGACATCCCATTAAATGGTGATGTTACAAGTAAATGCCCCATTCTTAGGCGGCATATCAACAAATTACACACATCATGCATATACCCATTCATCCATATTCCGAAGCATAAAACCATCAATCACAATTGACAAACTTTTTAAAGCATATAACCACTACAATTCCATATCATCATATAAACAACTCATAAATATCAAAATAACCTCAATACATAACATCATGTCACATGCTTTATTATTCATCAAGTTCATATCAAAACAATACTAAGGCATCACATATCACAAAAAGCATATTAGAGAATAATATCACTCAACATGTGAATATTCACTCTCATAATAATCAATAACCAATAAAACAACAAAATTATTTTGAAGACAAAACCCTAAATAATTACTCTTAATTTCATAATCAAACACCCTTTAAAATTATATACCTTGGAAGTTTAAGAAGATGGGTGTTTACTTACTTCTTGTAACCTCTAAAAAGCTCTGACAACTATCTAGGAGAAACATTAGTGCCTCACAAAAAAATCTTTCTCCTTTTTGCTAATATATTTTATCCGCTTGACTCCCTACTAAGCACCATAAAAGCTCCTCAATGCCCCTATTCTTGTTCGGCGGCGCTAACTGGCTAACCATGTCCAATAGGTTTTCTAATTCTAACTCTTAGATATATATTTATATATTTACAAGTATCAGAATTTGGGAATTGAATTGTATTTCTATTGATCAATGATGCCGAAATATATACAAGTTCCTAGCATCTACATTAGGAAACAACAGATGTTTCCTTAATTTGAAATCCCTTGATTTTTGGGATTGACTAATTACAAAATTAAATCTCCTTAATTTGAAATCCCTTGATTTTAGGGATTGACTAATTACAAAACTAAGTAGAGATTCTAATTCTAAAAGGTAAAAGATACAATATAAACATTCCTAAAATATCACACAACACAGATTCTCACAATAAGGTTTAAAAGTTGTAACCCATCCCTCACTTCAATTCTACCCGGTGGCCCATATTTATTTGCTTCTTAGAAGCCCGAGTAACTTCTCATATCCAACATTTATTATGAAATCTCATTATTATTATTTTAAAAAGAGAACACGCTGCCCCTGTGAGTGGAATTTGGCTAAAGCTCAGTTTCTCAACATTGAAAACAATGTGGTTACGTGAATAGCACAACACCTAGGTTTCTTAGTTTTTTTTTTTAACTTTATGTTTCTTTTATAAATTATGAAATAATTCTAATTCACTTTTATACTAATAATTTTCTACAATAAACTTCATAATAACTTAATCTTTTTATTAAAAAGATTATATTAAATTATATTGAAATTTTAGGATGTTACATGGTAGGTCTGAGTGGTACGTAATGGGCTCGGGCCCCTAATTAAGGAAGCGGTTAGGGGTTCAACTCCTAGCTCTTGTGTACGGGTTCGAGTACCCCGAGCGAGTACTCGCTTTAATATTATTTGACTTATAAAAAATGTATCAATGACAAGGTTCTCTAAAAAATATAATGGTTATTAAAATATTTTGTAATTTAATATATTTATCGCATTATAAAATTAAAATAATATTAATTGTATTATTTTAATTTTTTTCTACTGTGCCTTACTCGGTATATATAATTAAAAATGTTTTTATTCTTTTAACCTTTTTCTTGCAAAACCCTTTTGAACAACTTTTTCACAAGCAGAAGATAAAAAGATTAAGCACACAAGAAATCCCTTTTAAAAGATCAACAAAAGCAAGTGATTGGTCTTCAGGCTCTTCATGGAGTATGATAGTTTAAGAGCAGTTGAATATTACAACAATATTCAAACTAAGTTTATTTTACTTAAAAAAGCGTTTCTGCATAACTGAGAGCACGAGTTAGATCTCAACTAATACTTTGCCAAGCAAATTTAATGCTTTTGTTAGCATCAAAACTTTAGAGATTAAATAAACCATAACCACTTTGGTTCCAACAATCTCCCCCTTTTTGATGATGACAAAACTAATTAAATTTGAAAAGCAGAAGTCTAAGAGAGCTTGCAAGGCTCCCCCTAAGACAAAGCATTCAAAAAAAAAAATTTAAGCAGACTAACAGATAGATACAAGCACTTATCATTCTTTATAAACACAAGTATATCAGAGCCATTTATCAAGTAGAAATGAATATGCACAAGCAAAACACATAAGAGCTTTTTAAAAGATATATATATTATATATAATTGTCTTTCTTTTCCTTTCTCCCCCTTTTTGTCATCAGCCAAAAAGGTAAACAGGGAGTGGACCATCATTGTCAGCACAAAAAAAAAAGAAAAAGAAAACAAAAGTGAAGACTAAGCAGATGTAGGTGGTGGAGGAGGACTGAGTTTGACTCTTCTTGAAATCCATAAGAAATTCAAGCATTTTATTCACAACCTCTAAGGTTGGAGCCATTGAGGTTTGAACCTACTGATGAACATCCTCCTTGATCTTCTCAGCTATCTTGTCAACCTTTTCTTCTACTAATTTGCTAACCCTTTCATCAACCAGCTTTCCAATAACTTCTTCAATATTTGATGGCAGTGTCTTTAAGCTTTCTGCAGATTCTTGAAGAGTGTCCATAGTTCTTGACTGATCTTCAGAGTGCACTACAGCTAATGCCAGAGGTTGAGAAGATTGTCTTTCAAATGAGCTCTGTTGATGACACGATTCAGCAGTGTCTTCCGAAATATCAGCAATGACTATTTGTCCACTTGCTTCAGCATCAAGGTCATCTGAGATAGGCTTTGGAGTAGGTTTGGGTTTAGCTTTGATTTCCTTTGTTGCCCATTTAATAGGATAAACAAACTCCACATTCCTGCTATTGATTGGAAGTCCCCAGAGGTCTTTGTATGTCATGTACCTAAAGTGTGAGAGTCCACACTTCCCTCTGACCTTGGGAATGTCTTCCTTTTCTTCATCAGATAAACCAGAGGAAGATGTCTCTCTGGTGCAGTGAATGAGATGTGACTTCCAAAAATCAGCAGCTTTGTGCTCATCGATTAACTCAATGGATTCCTTATTTAGAAGGAAATCCTTCATTGAGTAATCAAAAGTTTCTTGATTAAGGTCAAGCAATGCTGATTCAGCTTCAGGCATCACTCCCTTGAACCTTCTGTGCTTCATGTCCATGTCCTTGTTGAGATCCAGCATTGGCAATCTCGGACAGATTCTGTAAGGCTTGATTCCAATGCTGGTTGTTTCCTTATGCCTCAGCTAGGATGGAGGAACAAAATTTGCAGCCCTCTCAGATCTGAGTTGGCTGAACTCCCATTTTAGCATATCAAAACAGAGTTGATCCATGAATAAGTCAGCAGCCCTCCCATAGACTCTAGGATGCTCAAACGACATCCATTTAGTGTCCCTTGGCATGATCATGGGGACACGCTCAGATGATCTAGATCTCTTCTCAGGGAGAGTAGGAAGATTCCTCCTCTTGGGGTCAGTCTCCCAGACGGGTATTATGTGCCTTGCAACTCCATCAGTAATTGGCATGAATGGAGGAGTTTTGACAAGATTTGGATAAATTTTCTTGGGGGGAATTTAGCTAAAGGTAGGTGGATGACTAAAGGCCCTAAGTCATTGTGCATTTGAGAGGGCACAGTTTTGATTAATTGACATTCAGGGTGAGGTAAGTAGAGAGGTTCAACAGACTAGTTAGCTTCTTCCTCATATTCAGGTAGAGGATACCATCTGTTTGGGATGTATTCTGGTTCAAATTGGTGAGAGCGAAACAGAATTTTCCATTCTCTTTTTACTTTGGCCCAATCCTCAGATTTGCCATTGTAAAGGATGGAAGTTGGGATGAGGGGAGGAAATAGAGTTCTTAAAGGTTTTGGGAAGGGAGCACCAGGGGAAATGCCATCATCTGGTTGATTGAACCAGGGATCATTGGTAGGGATAATTGGTTGAAATTGTGGTATGGATGAGGAGGCTATTTGTGAGTGAGCAGGTGAAGGTGTAGGCGAGTTTGTGGTTTGGTCAGTTTGTGTTGGTTGGGGTGAAAGAGGTGTGGAAATGTATACATCATCAGTCATGTTTTGGTTGAACACTTCATTTGGAGCAGAGACAGCAATATTATCATCAGAACCAACAGTACCAGGGATAGAATCACCTCTATTTTCTAAACTAGATACTAAGGCATCTACTGCTATTTGAACATGATCACTAGCAGAGATGGTTACCTTAGAAGTCTTAGTTGGTCTGGCCTTTCTTGCATGTTGCCTTCTGATTTGAGTTGAGACAGGCACACCGGCCTCAGCAGAAGTTTTATGTTTCTTCAGGATGGTACTGATATGAACTCTGTCCTCATCAGATTCCTCGTCCTCATTGTGTGAGAAGATGACTTTTTTTTGCTTCTTCACAGCAGGAGCATCAGTAGGTTCCCTAATAACAATGCCACCAGCTGGCCTCTTGGGGGCAGGTTTCCTTGTAACGTCCCTGGCTGCTTTATGGATTGATGACTGTCCCCACAAACCAACACGCGCCTTTTCAGCATGCTTTGTCCTCACTCACACGCTTCCCGAGAAAACTTCCCAGGAGGTCACCCATCCCAAAATTGCTCCAAGTCAAGCTCGCTTAACTGTGGAGTTCTTAAGTGATGGGCTACCGAAAAGAAGATGCATCTTGTTAGTATAGGTAGTACCAATCAATTCATATAAGCCTTCCTCAACTGTATAGTCCCATACCTACACAGTCTCAGGATCCCTCTCATTCGGGTGTGTAATCGGTTCATTCATGTGTCCCTCCGCCTAGAAGGCTGCCAGGAGCCGCTCCTTGTCCGTGCCTTCTTTCACCGGCGACCACTCCCCGCCCTCGTCGGCACCTAGGTGTTACATGCCCACCAGCTTCCGCTTGGTTCGTCCCCGAACCACACCGTACTGGGAGAGGTGCCGCTCTGATACCATTTTGTAACGTCCCTGGCTGCTTTATGGATTGACGACTGTCCCCACAAACCAACACGCGCCTTTTCAGCATGCTTTGTCCTCACTCACACGCTTCCCGAGAAAACTTCCCAGGAGGTCACCCATCCCAGAATTGCTCCAAGTCAAGCTCGCTTAACTGTGGAGTTCTTAAGTGACGGGATACCGAAAAGAAGATGCATCTTGTTAGTATAGGTAGTACCAATCAATTCATATAAGCCTTCCTCAACTGTATAGTCCCATACCTACACAGTCTCAGGATCCCTCTCATTCAGGTGTGTAATCGGTTCATTCATGTGTCCCTCCGCCTAGAAGGCTGCCAGGAGCCGCTCCTTGTCCGTGCCTTCTTGCACCGGCGACCACTCCCCGTCCTCGTCGGCACCCGGGTGTTACATTCCTTGCTGCAGTGGTCTTTTGCCTAGTTACTCTTTTTATTCCTAGGAGTTCAGCATTGTTTGCCTCAACCATTTCTTCCTTGATTTTCATAGCTTCTTATGCTTTGGCCAGGGCAACTTGTTTGTAAGTGCGTAGTTGCATGCCTGAAAGATTGATTCTCCCAAAATCAGCAGTTGACATTCCTTTCTCAGACAGAATTTTATTCTGATCATCTTCAGACATGGCAGAAAGGACTTCATAAACACCTTGATGCCTGAAGATTTTTGACAGAAGATGAGTGTAGGGAATGGCAGGTAGATTCTCTCTATTTTGCATAGCATGTTTGAATCTGTTAAACAGAATCCAGGGAAGGTTGATTTTGGTTTCCCAGAAGAGATTGCACAGGCATAATTTGTGGAGAGCAGAGAGGTTGTCTTTGGAGCCAGTCTTGTGTAAGACAGTCTTGTTCAGAATCTGATGGAGGATTCTGATTTCATCCTTCATTTCAGCAGACTTCCAGGAATGAGTTCTTACAGTGTCTTCTTTCATTAGGGTGATAGCAACGGTCTCAGAACCACCCAAGTCTTCTTCCCAAGTATCAGTAATTACCAAACCCTCTTGGGCATAAGCGATAGCATCGAAAATGGTCTTTTCAGAGACAATCACCTTCTTTCCCAACACGAAGCTAATAATCTCAGTTTCAGTGATTGTGGGTTTCCTCCAGAAGGTCCTAATAAGGTTTGGGTAGATTGATACTTTCTCTAAGAACAAACTGCCCAACCAGCTGCATTTATATACTTGTTTACATTCAAGTTGTACTCCTCCAAAACTTTAAAATTAAAATGATGTTCAACCGCTAAGTTCAGAGAATCAGTGATGTAGGAATGAACAGGGAGTGAAGATGAAGCCATTTTTGAGGTTTGAAGGTTAGGGTTCAGAGAAGCAAAGTTGAAAAGTTTCGCGAAAAATTCAGATTTTTCCGAGCGTGTTGGTGAATTCTTTGGTACCAACGATAAATATTGGGTTAACTTTACAATTCCTAGTTGGACCACTCAAAGGCTGACAACTCAATTAAAAAGGCCACACCAACGCCACCTTAGAGTTGACCAGGTGTTTATCTTTTAAACCCCTCCCCACTTTTTACCTTGCACATTTGCCCCACAGGGACCTTAGTGCAAACCCAAAATAAATTTATTTTCTTTTTTTTTTAATCCAAAAGGACCAAGCTGCAATTACCAACTAAAGTAAAATCTTGGATCCCCCATTTTCCCATTTGTGTTCGTCGCTCTACCCTAATCAATCCACCATTGTTTTTCTGCAACATTTTTGTTTCCCATATGTCTTCTTTCTTGTTCGACGGACCAACCTAATGCACCACCATTGTTTTTCTGCTATCGTATCCCTATCTCCTCACTCGCGATCGACGGTTCACCCTAATTCACCACCGTTGTCGACCATCATGGGTACACCATTGTTGATACCATAAGCACGAAAGTGCCCAGTCAGAATAACTAAACATAGACGAAGAGGACGAGTGGAATATTGAAGTAGATGTCGAATTCAACCAACCAGAAAGCTCGTTCTGTTAGTGTGAGTGCCAATCCCCATTTTGTTCGTTATTTGAAATTATTGTTTTGGTTGATTGTTTTAAAATTGTTGTTTAGGTTGATTATTTAAAAATTGATTATTTAAATTACCGCTGAATGATATTTAAAATGGTTGTTCTATGATGTTATCCCCCATATTTGTTTCGATTAACCTCCTTCTAGCTTCCCATAGCATATGTATAGTGTTCTACGCTGGTCAATTTGATTTTTACTGTGTATATTGTATGTTCTATTTTGTTTTAGATGGTTGATGTTCAGGTGGAAGACACTGTCGATCTCAGTCATGATTCAGAATGGAATAACGATAGAAGTACAAGTAATGTTGTTATTGGTAATAACAATGAAAATAAGGAAGATGGAGATGAAGGCTTGAAAAGGATAACTGAATTGTCATTGGATGACATCTTTAGCTTGGAATTTGCATCTGAAGTTGAAGCATGTAACTTCTACTTTTCATATGCTAAGAGTCGTGGTTTTGTGGCTAGAAAAGATGAAATTCGTCGGGATGCGATGGGATAGATAAACATGCGTCAGTTAGTTTGCAATAGGGAGGGCAAGAGAAATCAAAGTCATTAGGATAGACTGGACAGAAGTAGAGAACACAGGCCTATTACCCGTACCATGTGCCCTGCCAGGTTTCGTGTCCATATTGATGGCAGACATTCAAAGTGGATAGTTGCTGCGTTTGAGGATTCACATAACCATGATTTGACATCGCTTGAACAAGTTCATCTGATTCTTTCTTATCGATCAATGAGCAATGTAGACAAGGCAGAAGTAGACATCCTTCATTTATATGGTGTGAGGACATGCCATATAATGGGTCTAATGCTTGGACAGAAAGGTGGACATGGTGATCTAGGATTTTGTAAGAAGGACTTGTACAACCACATAGATCGTCAAAAGCGTGCTAAGATAGAATATGGTGATGCTTTTGCCGCGCTGTCCTATTTGCAAGCAAAGGTTGATAACGACCCCATGTCCTTTGTCAAGTTTACAACAACATCGGAAGGTAGGTTGCGGAATTTGTTTTGGGCTGATGGAGCTAGTCGCATAGACTATGAATGTTTTGGTGATGTGCTGGCATTTGACACTACCTATAAAAAGAACAAGTACAACAAGCCATTGGTGATTTTTTGTGGTTATAATCACCACGGACAAACTGCAATTTTTGGTTGTGCACTTGTTGACGATGAGAAGACAAAGACGTATAAATGGGTTTTAGAAACGTTTTGTGAAGCTATGTGTAACAAACACCCAAATGCAATTGTTACTGACGGAGACAATGCGAAGAGGGAAGCTATAAAAATTGTGTTTCATGATGCTACCCATAGGCTTTGTTCATGGAACCTTCACCAAAATGGTGTTGAAAATGTAAAGAACTCTGATTTCCTTGAAGAGCTGAAGAAGCTAATCTATGGCAACTTCTCTCCTGCGAAGTTTGAAGAACAATGGGAGGCTGTAATTGGTAAATATGACCTGCATAATAACAAATGGGTAAAAAAAATTTATAAGATGAAGGAACCATGGGCTAGTGCGTACTTGCGTGATAAGTTATTCTGCGACATTAGAACAACCTTGATGTGTGAAGGCATTAACTCCTTCATCAAGAGATATGTGCAACGAAGGAACATCTTAGTCGATTTTTTGCACAATTTTGAGCACGCTTTGAAAGAATACAGACACAATGAATTGATGTCCGATTTCAGGTCTTCATACAGACACAAAGAATATCACTGATGCTACCCATAGGACTTGGTCGAGTAAAATAGACCTAGAAAGGCCCGATCAACCAAGATCGACCCAAATTGACTAAAATGTCCCAATATGACAAATAGTCACCCATGATGTTCCGGAATGCCCTTATGGCCCAATATGAGTAAATAGGCCCGATAAGACTAGTACGGCCCAAGTTGGCCCAATTCGAGAAAACACGTCGAATAGGACTTGGTCGAGGAAAATAGACCTAGAAAGGCCCGATCAACCAAGATGGACCCAAATTGACTAAAATGTCCCTACATTATGGTGTGAAATCTTGGACTATGTTATTAATCCATTATGTGACTATGGATATTTTATGGAAATTATGGATATTACTTACCCTGCTATATATGTTCATGTGTTATTTCTTCCACTGTTTTTTATCATATTGTTGTGCAGCGTACTAGGACCTAGGACCTTGGCCTTTCCCATGATGACTATGAGTATGGTAATCCCAGTATTTGTCCTTTGTCATTTTTACTTTGCCATTGATTCCTAAACCTCTGTTTTGAATGTAACTCTGAATTTTGAATGACAGATAATAAATCTCATGAAGAGGCTTTTACTCTATTCTTTTTGATGGAGTTGCTGCCACTGTATGCTCGCTAACCGTCTTCAACATTTTGCCTCTTCATTACTGGAACTGTGCTAGTTAGATTAGACTGATAGAAGATTGTACTTTCATATCAGTTGTTTATGCTAATGTCTTTGTAGAATGTAACTTATAGGTATTGAATTGTCCAAATTGTAACGTAGGAAGTGAGTTATATGAAGTACATCAACTCTGATATGTTGGTTTCCCAGGTTGGACAAAATGTTCTGATTGTTTTTGCTGTAAATGTTAATGAATGAAATGAGCATTTCCTTATTTAAATATTTCTGGTGAGTTGTTGTTGCTGTGAACACATTCTTGAACCAGGAACTTGTTGCAAAAGTCTACTAATAGCTAAATTAAACCATCTCTCAGTAAGATACATACATAAATAAAAAAGTAACCAAAACAGGGAACCAAAATTGTGCCAAAGCACCAAGGCCAAAACAATCATCGTACATGGATTTATTCTCCTTAAACACAATCTGATTACACTGCATACACTTAGAAAATACATTCTTGGGTAACTTCATAACATAAAGGAACCAAAATAGTGGCCTATAATTGTGCCAAAGCACGTAAAAGGGCAAAAAACTCATTGAAAATGCATTGTTCTTTCGAACAGAACTTGTACACACCCTGCAACTTGCACTAATTCAATCTTTTGATACTCTATATACTTAGAAAATTATTGGGTAACTTCATAACACATCAAAATCATGGACAACAATCAAAGATGCATGAACAAGTTCAGTGAGCAATCAAAGGAAAACATTCAAGGAAGAACTTGGATGATTCAAAGACCAAAGGCGAAGATCAAGGAATCATCAAGATAAGAGCTTAACGAAGGAATTAGTTTTAAGTCTTAGATGATCTATAAGAGATCTCTTATTCACAAAAAGCTCATTTGAAAAGATGCATGAAGAAAATCACTTTTCATAACCTGCATTAAAAGGAATAAGTTTTCGTAAATGAAAATGATTTTGAAAATAAGATTTCTAAGCGCTCATTCAACACTAAGATTTCTAAGCGCACATCCAGTAAAGTGAACCAAGCAAACATCCAATGAAGTGAAACAAGCAGACGTCCAATAGAAGAAGGCTAAGAGGAGGGTGGAGGTGGTGAAGGAGAGTTCTGGTTTGGTGGAGGTGGATGAGGTTGAGTTGGCAGATTGTGACTCTGTTGAAAACTTTGCACAATGCTCATCATCTGGTTGATCATTACATTCGTTGGAGCCAGGGATTCTGCAACTTGCTTTCTCATTTGTTCCTTGACCTCAACCTTTACTCTCTCTTCTATAATTTTTCCAATTGTCTCTTCAAAGTTTGGAGGCTGTGAGGGCCTTGACCTTTCAGCACTGTCTTGAGCATGTGCTTGGCTTGCAACAGTGTCTAGAGCTCTGGAAGTTTGAGGGTGCTCATTAGGATGAATGACAGTCATTGGAAATTTGATGCTAAAGTAGATAATGGAATCCTTCTAGGATTTTCTGAAACTTCAAAAGGCTTTAGAGTTTATAATTCTAGAACTTTAGTTGTAGAAGAATGTATTCATGTAAAATTTGATGACAAACAGCCTGATAAGAGACTATCAGAGCTTGATGAAGTTTTTGCAGATCTTGATCTAAATATCTCATGAGAGAAACCAGAAATCTAGTCTGATATCCAAGTAGACGACACTTCTCAACAACAACCAGAAACTTCCACCTCTCTACAGAAAAATGCTCAGAAATCTTGGTATTTCAAAAACTACCATCCTCAAGATCAAATCGTCGGTGACCCCAATGACAAGCTAAGAACTAGGTCAACCTTCAGAGAACAAAGTGATTCAGCTCTTGTCTCTGAATGTGAACCAAAAACAGTGGATGAAGCTCTACTGGACGAAGGATGGATTCTTGCTATGTAAGAAGAGCCAAATCAGTTTGAAAGAATGAAGTGTGGATGCTTGTACCCCTTCCTGAAGACAAGTCAGTCATTGGAACAAAGTGGGTATACAGAAACTAGCTTGATGAAGATGGTAAGGTTGTGAGAAACAAGGCAAGACTTGTTGCTCAAGGCTACTGTCAAGAAGAAGGTATAGACTACACTGAAACTTTTGTACCAGTTGCTAGACTAGAAGCTATAAGAATTTTAATATCATTTGCTGCACATCATAGCTTTATACATTTTCAAATGGATGTTAAAAGTGCCTTCTTAAATGGGTTTATTAATGAAGAAGTATATGTCATGCAACCTCCTGGCTTTGAAAATAAAAATCACCCTGAACATGTTTATAAGCTTAAGAAAGCATTGTATGGACTTAAACAAGCTCCTAGAGTTTGGTATGATAAGTTAAGTTCGTTTCTAATGGAAAATGGTTTTAACATAGCAAAAGTAGACACAACTCTATTTTGAAAGTCTATGAAGTCTGATTTCATTATAGCACATATTTATGTTGATGATATCATTTTCGGTGCTACTAATGAATCCCTGTGCAAGGAATTCTCTAAGTTAATGCAGAAAGAATTTGAAATGAGCATGATGGGAGAACTCAAATTCTTCCTTTGACTTCAAGTTAAACAGTCTATGGACGAGGTGTACATCCATCAGACTAAGTATACAAAGGAAATTCTAAAGAGGTTTAAGATGGATGACTGCAAACCAATGAATACCCCTATGCATCCCACTTCAATACTATACAAAGATGATAAAGAGAAAAAGGAAGAGCAGAAGGTATATAGAGGTATGATAGGATCTCTTTTACATCTGACTGCGTCTAGGCCTGATATAATGTTCAGTGTTTGCTTATGTGCTCGTTTTCAATCTGATCCTAGAGAGTCTCATCTCTCAGCAGTTAAAAGAATATTTAGATATTTAAAAGGTACTACTAATATGGGTTTGTGCTTTAAGAAAAATGATGATTACAGATTAGTTGGTTTTTGTGATGCTGACTATGCTGGAGTTAGAATTGAAAGAAAAAGTACCAGTGGAGGATGTCACTTCATTGGAGCTAACCTAGTATCATGGTCAAGCAAAAGGTAAAGTACCATTGCTCTATCAACTACTGAAGCAGAATACATATCAACTGCAAGCTGCTGCTCACAACTTTTATGGATCAAACATCAATTGGAGGACTACAATGGGTAGATATCTTTACTAAACCTCTTGCTGATGACAGATTTATCTTTATAAGAAAACATTTGAATATGTTGTATGTGGATTGAGCTAGTATAATTATTGTTAAATTGATCGGCCATTGCATGTTTTCTCTGCACGTCCACTAGTCATGACGTCCAGAGCAAGTGGATTCTACGCGTCCACTACCTATGTCATTGCACGTCCACTCTTAGTCTTGTGTGGACTCGTCTATGCACACATTTATTGCTAATATTATTTTGTTCTTGAGCACATTTATTTAAAATGCTTCTCTTTCCTTGCTGAGTCAGCTACTCTTATCAATCCCATCAAGTCCTTTTTATGGTCCCAAGTTACCTTTTTATGGTCCCAAGTTACCAACGCCGTTTTACACTTAATGACATGTCTTGTCATTATATTTTTTGGAAACTGTTGGTTTTCAGAAATCTTTTAAAGTAACCTCTTTCCCTCTAAAAATATTTTTGCATCTCTTCATCCCTATCAACCTCTCTCTCTCTGTGAATCTTTCGAACTCTTTGTCTCCCTTGTTCTTCCAAAACTCTGCTTACTCAACAATGGCTTCAACCACTGTTCCCATGCCTGCTTTTGCAACTGATACGATGTCCATATCCGTGGAACACCACTTCAACTTCGGAATTCTACAAGAATACAATTTGGATGTGAGTAAGTTCATCAACGCTGCTGGTTGGGATGGAATCTTCTTGGAAAAGGTCTCGGTGTATCCTGACTTGATAAGGCAATTCTGGAGGAGACCAAATATCTCTGAAACAGAAGTGATTGGGTTCGTGCTGGGAAGGAAAGTGATAGTATCAGAGAAAACCATCTCTGATGCCATTGCTTATGCTCAAGAAGGATTAGTCTTCACTGAAAACTGGGAAGAAGACCTCGGTGGTTCTGAAACAATTGTTGTTACCCTTATGCGGCAAGACAGCGTGAGAAATCATTCTTGGAAATCATCTGAGATGAAAGATCACATCAAAATTCTTCACCACATTCTGAATAAAGTAGTGCTGCATAAGATTGGCTCCAAGGACAATTTATCAGCTCTTCAAAAATTCTGCTTGTGCAATCTGGTTTTTGAGACCAAGATTAACCTTCCATGGATCATATTTCATCGCTTCAAGGATGCCATTACCAACAGAGAATCTGCCTCTCATATTACCTTCACCCATCTCTTGTCAAAAATTCTCAAGCAACAAGGCTTGTATGATATTCTAAGTGCAAAGCCGAAGGATGAACAAGAAAGACTCCTTCGTGAGAAAGGATTGCAAGCTGTAGACTTTGGCCGAGTAAATCTTAGTGGCAGGCAACTCAGCACTTACAAGCAAGTGGAGTTAGCAAAGCTTGAAGAGAAAATGAAGGTTAAGGAAGAGTCTCTTGAAGCCAACGAAGCTGCAATTCTTGGTTTGAGGAAGGGAACCAAGAGAAAAACTGTGGCTATGAGGCAACCCATTCCTAAGAGGACTACTAGAGGATCGGTCCCCTCTGTATCATCTGGTGCTACTCTTCCACCTGCACCAAAGAGGGCAAGGAAGGTCATTATGTCTGAAGATGAAGACGATGATGAACTTCCAATTGCTGCTATTCTTGAAAAACAGGTTGTTGTTGTTGCTGGTCCAATTGCTAAGAAGAAAAGGCAACCAGCAAAGAGGGCTAGAACAATTTTGGCTTTTGAGGTAGTAATCTCTGCTAATGACCTTGTTAGGTTAGTAGTAGATGAACTAGTCTCTAATTTGACAACTCATAATGATAATTTCTCTGCTCCAAATGATGTAAATAATGCTTATGTTCCTACCCTGCCACCATCACCACCCTCACCACTACCACACATAGATAACAACATTAACATTGAAGCCCCCTTTCCAAAACCCTTGAAAACTCTATTTCCATCCATAGTTCCCTCTTCCACTCTCTATGCTGGCAAATCTGAAAATTGGGCCAAAGTACAGAGAGAATGGAAAATACTCCTCCACACCATTCAACATGAACCAGAAGTCATCCTAACCAGATGGTATCCCCTAGCTGAATATGAGTTTGAACCCCTCAACATCTATCCTTACTGGGTCAACCCTGAACCCCACACTCCTTCTGGCCCATTCCCTTCTCAAATGTTCAATGAACATGGACCTCTCCTCACTCACCTTCCCCCAACAAAGATTTCCTGCCAAGAAAATCTACCCCAACTTAGTGAAACTTACACCTCTTAAACCTTTCACTGATGGACTAGAAAGATTTATCATATCTGACTGGCATACAGATCCAAACAAGAAAAATCTTGGAAGTGTTTTTGAGAAAAGAGCAAGATCCTTTAGGCAAATTCCTTTTGTCATAAATCAAACTGCAAAATGGATGACTTTCAAACATCCAAGTATCTATGGAGCTGTTGTTGACCAGTTTGTGGACACTCTGATGTATGAAATGCTGAAATGGGAATTCAGCCACTTCAGAGCAGACAACTGTACGTTTTGACCCTCCAACTTGGTTAAGACACTCCAATTCAACAAATGTTGGAGTCAAGCCCAACAAGATCTGTCCTAGATTGACAATGATTGATCTAAACAAGGACAAGGACAGAAAGCAACCAAGGCACAAAGGAAAGATGCCAGTAGTTGAAGACATCATGCTGGATCTTCATTCTGAACCCTTTGACCACTCACAAATGGATTACATTCAATCCTTGCCAATTGAGATGTTCAATGAGGCTAACTATGCAGGTGCCTTCTGGCAATCCCACATAATTCACTGCACCAGAGAGGCATCTTCCTCTGGATTGACTGATGAAGAAAAGGAAGACATTCCCAAAGTCAGAGGAAAGTGTGGACTCACACACTTTAGGTACATGATATATAAAGACCTCTGGGGACTTCCTATCAATAGCAGAAATGTGGAATTTGTTTATCCAATTCACTGGGCAAAGGATATCCCTGAGCCAGTTATACAATATGCCTTTGCCACAGCTTCAACTTCATCCTCTGAGCATACATCTGAAGATTTAATTGTGGAAGGCCCTGAACTGAATGTTGCAATCCTTTCAAAACCTGTTTCCGAGCCTTCAACTCCTCTACCTGATGTTGTTGCTACTGTTGAGCCAACTTTGACAGAACAGTCTGACGAGTTATGTGCTTCTAAGCATGGTGCTGAGTCTGCTAAGACATCTTTTCAACCATTAGCTCTTGCTATGGTTCATCCTCCAGCCCAAGCTCAAGACACTATCTCAGACTCTGTTGAAAGCTCAAGACAATTATCTTTGCCATCCAATCTTGAGGACATCATTGGCAGAATTGTTGATGATAATGTTGGAAATATTGTTGAAGAGAGGACTGAGCAGATGGCACGGAAAATTGAAGAAAGAGTGCAAAAGAAAGTGCAAGACACCTTGGCCCCTACAAATGCCATGGTGACTCAAATGCTAGTCTTGCTGATGGAGTTTCAGAAGAATCAAAATCCAAACCAACCCCCTCCACCACCTCCTTCTTCTTAGAATCTCTTCTTTCTTATTTTATTTTGCTGACAGTGATGGTCCACTCCCTTTTTACCTTTTTGGCTGATAACAAAACGGGGGAGAAAGGAAAAGAAAGATATTTATAAATAAAGTCAGTTGTTTGTTTGCATTTGCATTGATCTGCTTTACTTATTTTATTTGCTTTGATATTTACTTGCTCTGAAACTTATGTATGACAAGTGTTTCTACCTATCTGTTAGTCTGCTTAAGTATTTGAATGCTTTGTCTTAGGGGGAGCCTTGCAAGCTCTCTTAGACTTTGCTATTTAAATTTAATCAGTTTTTGTCATCATCAAAATGGGGGAGATTGTTGGAATCAAAGTGGTTTTGGATTGAATAATCTCTAAGTTTTGATGCCAACAAAAGGATTAAATTTGCTTGGCAAAATGTTAGTCGAGATCTAACAAGTGAGTTCAGTTTATGCAAGAATATTCAAAATAATGCAAGGTATACAATGCTTGGACTCGTGCAAAGAATTACCCGTCCAAAGGTTATTTAAACTGTTTATAATTTACTAGATAAGTAGACTGGTTTTCTAAAGTAGACGAGGATATAAATGAATACCTAAATAACTTGTTAGGTATAACAAGTCCAAAGACTTGAAAATAAACGCATCCATTATGCCACGTCAGCAGACGAGTGCTATCATTGAAACTCAAGCACACTTCATAATGCCTAACTAAAATTCAGTAGATGTCCATATGCCACTTCACTGGACGGAGGTTCTCTAAGGACATGCAAGTCCAAAGACTTGTGTGGACGAGCGCCTCTACCATATTAGTAGACGAGTGCTTCTGTCAATTCAGTGGACGAGCGCTTCTACCACATTTGTAGACGAACACTTCTGCCACATCAGTGGACGAGCAGAATTAAACTCTTGTATAGATGCGTTCTTAAAACTAAGTAGATGGCTATATATGTTCTATATGTTTGCTACCTTGAATAAGAGATTTAATGCAATCTGGTCCACAATGAATTTATTTCAAATGATTGATATTTATTTCAAATGAATATTTGTTCTTACGATTTGTTTTTATTCGATTTAATGTTTTGTTTCCCTTGAGAAAATTCATAATACTATCAAGGTAATACAAAAAGCAATATAGTACAATTGGAATTGCAAAACGATATGTACGATGACATCTTTATTGCTGAACAAAAGCTGGGTTATACACAAAGGAGGAAAGAAAGCTTTTAAGGTACAACTGCTCAGAACAGTGAGCCTCCATTTTGTGATTCTCTGATAACCAAGGATACTTTTCAACTTGCCAAAATCAAGCTATCAGTCTCAACAGATATCATGCATTTAATGTTATCTCTAAACGGGATTATTCAAAGTAACCATTGAAGAATTACAAGAGAAGAAGAAGGTTACTATATAAGTAGAAGAACTCAGATACTGAAGAACAACTTTTTGCTAGCCTAACTTCTGCCAATACAATTGTTGAGAGGACAAGCTCTTATTCTTTCATTCTTTCAAAAGCAAAAGTCTGTATTCATTTAGTTTGAATATTGTTGTAATATTCAACTGATCTTAAACTGTCATACTCTCACACTTAGTGAGTTAAGAAGATCAACTTTTAAATCTTTGAGATAGAGTTAGATCCAGAAGAGGCTTGGTAAGAAAGGAATACTTGTAGCCTGAAGAGGTGTTGAATACTTGTTGTGTAATCTATTTGGAGAAATAGTGGAAAAATCCTTCAAGTCGAAGGGACTGGACGTAGCTCTTGGTTGGAAGAGAGTGAGCCAGGATAAAATCTCTTGTGTGAATTTTCTATCCCCAAACTCTTCAGTTTTATTTGCTTATACTAACTGTGGGGTTTTGATATTGCTTTTGTTGATCTTTTAAAAAGGATTTCTTGTGTGCTTAATTTTTTTATCTTTTGCTTGTGAAAAAGTTGTTCAAAAGGGTTTTTGCGGAAATAATTAACAAACAAAATTAACCCCCCCCCCCCCCCCCCTCTTGTGTTTGCCTGTGCCAACTTCAGTTATTACATCCATCTGCTCCAATTCAAGATTATGGACAGCAACAAGAGTCAATATGACTCTAATGCTAGTGTGTTTAACAACTGGAGAGAAGATTTCATTGAAATCCATTCCCTCTCTTTGAGTGAAACCTTTTGCTACAAGTCTTGCCTTGTATCTACCCTTTTCAACTCCTTCTATCTCTGGCTTCTTGAGAATCCATTTGCATCCAACAACCTTTTGTTTTTCTGGTTATTCAACAAGTTCCCATGTATTATTTCTCATCAGGGAACTCATTTCCTCTGTCATGGCTTGCTTCCAATGCTCACTGTCAGGCCTGGACATTGCATCTTTGTAGGAAATAAGATCTGATGCTTGATCATCAGCTTCTATATTCAAAGCATATGCTATGATATCTACATAGCCAAATCTCAGTGGTGGTTTGATATGTCTCCTCTCCCTGTCCCTGACCAAATTATAAGATGTTTCAGGTTCATCAAGAACATATAAATCTATATGTTCATGATAAGGTTCTACAGTCGAGTCTCCTCCAGAATTTGAACTTCCTGCATGTTTCTCCACCTCCAAATGAACTCCATGATCATCTTGAATCTTGCAAGTTTCTCACTGTTTTGTGCCTTTTGATCCCATCGTCCTTGCAGAATTCATTGAACTCCTCATTCAAATACTCTAGTCCATTGTCTGTTTTCAGCACCTTCACACATCTTCCTGTTTGATTCTCAACCAATGCTTTCCACTGTTTGAAGCATTTGTAGGGCTGATTTTTGTGCTTTAATAGGTAAACACATACCTTTCTTGGCCAATCATCAATGAAAGTTATGAAATACCTTGCTCCACCCAATGAAGGTACCTTGGCTGGCCCCCATACATCAGAATGCACATAATCTAGAATGCCATTGGTTGTATGAGTTGCATTATGAAACTTAACTCTCTTTTGTTTACCATAAATGCAATGTTCACAAAAGTCTAGCTTTTCACAATTCTCAACACCAATTAAACCTTGCTTTTATAATTCTTCTAACCTCTTTCACTCACATCGCCTAATCTATAATGCCAAAGCTTAGTTGAAACGGATTTGGAAATAGAAACCAGGCCAGATGAGTTCAAGACTGTGTTACCTTGCAACCTATAGAGACCATTCTGCCTTGTACCCTTCAATATCTGCAATGAACCTTTGCATATCTTTAAGACTCCACCTTCACCCTTGAATGAACGGCCTGCTTGATCCAGCATGCCTAGTGAGATCAAGTTCCTCTTTAGCTCAGGGAACATGTCTTACATTTTAGAGAAATTTCACAGTCCCATCCTCCAATTTCAGTTTGACAGTGCCAGTACCAATGACCTTGCAGGCCATATTATTGCCCATGAGAACTTTTCCTCCATCTATTTCTTTGTAGGAGATGAACCAATCTTGATTAAGGGTCATGTGGAAGGAACACCCTGAATCAAGAATCCATTCATCTATATTGTTATCTGTTGAAATAGCCAAGACTTCTGCACTGTCAAGGTGAGACTCTCCTTTCCATACATCACAGTATCAACTAGGTTATCATATGATGGGGGAAGAGAACAAAGTAATATAATTGCTTGATCTTCATCATCAATTTTTACATCTACATTTTTAAGATCAAGAACTGCTTTTGTAAACAAAGAAACATGTTCTTTGATTGACATACCTTCTTCCATCTTCAATTGATGAAGTCTCTTTTTCAGGTATAGACTCTTCAATTTCAGCCAAACTCCAGCTGCAGTTGTCTCCTCAGCCACCTCTTCGAGAACTTCATCAACAAGTGAAAGAAGATGGTGCTGTGAGCTTTGATAACAAAATCCTTCTTCTCCTTTTCGGTGAGAGATTCTGGAAGCTTTGCAATGCCTCCCAACGCATCTTCAAGACCTTGGTGAACAAGAAGAGCTTTCATCTTTAGCCTCCAAAGACTGAAATAGTTTTCACCAGTGAACTTCTCTATATCGAATTTGGTTGTACCCATTGCGGAAACACCTCCAAAACCTGGAGCTCTTGATGCCAATTGTTGCGAATTCAGCTCTAAGTAGCAGCTGAGAATTGCATAGAGATGTTCACACACACACAAATGAAAATAGAATTGCAGAAAAGTAGAAGAAGACACAAGGGAATTATGTGGTTCGAGGTCAAAGATGAAAACCCATACGTCTACACTGAGTCGATTTTATTCCTCTGATCAGCAATAGTTCAAGACATCCAGGAAGAACTACAATACTCTCCCTCGCTTGCACTCAATCTGTGATCAAGAAAATGCCCAAAATCACTTTCCCCTATACAATAGATAAGACCTTATATATCCTATCAGTTCTACTTACAGACTCTGTTGCAGAGCAGCTACAAATATCAAACTGATGCAACTAACAGATAACTAACTAACTGAAACATATATCAAAATGATGTGTTTAATACATCCGTGTACTACATCTATGTACGCCTATTCTAACTGATGCTCTTTGATGATGATCCACCAGACTCTAACAAAAACGTATGATTGGAAAGAAAAGGGTTAAAAAAATGATTTTCAATTATATATATTGAATAAGGATTACCAGAGCCATTCGAAAAAAAACGTTAATCGTCTGCTGACGTGGCAAGCTAGACACGTTTACTATCAAGTCTTTGGACTTGCTGTATCTAAGAAGTTATTTTGATTTCCGTCTAGTAAGCATTTAGTCCCTAGTCTACTTAAAGAAACCAGTCTACTTAATTAAATAAATAAATAACTTTAATAAAACATTGAGTAGCCGGTCTACAAGGGTGGACGCATATTTTTCTCAAGGAGTCCAATGAAAACTTATCCCAAGTTTCTATTACTTATATTTAAATATTCCTGCATAACTGAAAGCACATGTTAGATTTCAACTAACACTTTGCCAAGCAAATTTAATTCTTTTCTTAACATCAAAACATAGAGATTATTTAATCCAAAACTACTTTGGTTCCAACAATCTCCCCCTTTTTGATGATGACAAAAACTAATTAAATTTAAAAAGCAAAGTCTAAGAGAGCCTGCAAAGCTCCCCCTAAGACAAAGCATTCAGATAAGTAATCGGTAAAAGCATATGAGACAAACTGCATATAAGCTAATAGATCAATGCAACTGCTTATCACACTTAGAGTATATATGAAGGAATAAATAAGCATCATAGCAAGTAGGTAGCCAGGAGTATCAAAGTAGTTATAAACTAGACAACAGAATATGTGGACTTGTGTGGACGAGCGCTTCTGTTACCTTAGTGGACGAACACTTCTATCACTTTAGTAGACGAGCGCTTCTATCACTTTAGTAGACGAGCGCTTCTATGGCTTCAGTAGACGAGCGCTTCTATCGCTGGCTTTTATCACTTTAGTGGATGCTGGCTTTTATCACTTTAGTGGACGCTGGCTTTTATCACTTTAGTATTGGATGTGAGATTCTATCACTACAGTGTTGGATGTGCGTTTCATTCCCTTGCGTTGGACGGATGATTCTTACGGTTTTAATCTGCACACTAGATTGACAGGTTAGCAACCAATATGAAGGTTAATTAAATCATTAACCAATGTTTAGTTCTCATCAAAACTTAGGAAAATGCACATCTGACAATTTAGAGACTTGACACACAGGTGGAGTGGGGACTGGATGTAGGTCACAGTGGTGGTGACTGAACCAGAATAAATCTGGTTGTGTGGTATCTCTAAACTCAAACTCTTTAATTTCTGTCTTGCGTATATAACTGTGATCTTGATGTTTTAAGTTTTCAATTGATATCAGTTCTTGATCTGCATAATTAGTATTGAATCTTGCATCATATACTGAAACTGAAACCTACAAGTTTGTTCTTGATTGTTACTGCTTGTATCTGAAACTTGCATAACTTGTTCTTAATCTTTAAAGGTTTAATCTGTTTCTGTATTTTGTTATTATTGAGTTTTGAACCTGAACCTATTCTATGATCTATTAATTCTGAATCAATCTTTCTTATCCTCATCACCTTCTATTCAAGATTTTATATAAACCCTTCATTGATTTTGTAAAAGATCCTGAGTCCACAAATCTGAAAAGTAAAGTTTTGTGACACCCAAAAAATTAATAAAACTCAAATTAGACTCAAGTTATAACACCCAAGAAAACCTACAAAATAAAACCGGTTAATTAAGAAGCATTTACTATCATTTATTAAAGTATTACAATTAATTAAAAAAGGTTTTTATATAATTTTCTGTTTATTAAGATAAAAAAAAACTTGTATTTAGGGGTTATGTGGTTGGGGTAGGGGAGTTAAGGAGTGGAGTGATAAAGAGGGAGAGGTTTCAAAACTCACTCACTAACAAATACTAACATCAACATTAATTCAACACTAACATTTGCCTATAAAAAAAATACATGTATTTTTATTTTATAAATTATATTTTCAATTTCTTACTTCACATGTTTCAAAATATATTAGTCATTACTGACATGTGGTAGGTCTGAGTGGCACGTAATGGGCTCGGGCCCCTAATTAAGGAAGCGGTCAGGGTTTCAACTCCTAGCTCTTGTGTACGGGTTCGAGTACCCCGAGTGAGTACTCGCTTTAATATTATTTGAGTTATAAAAAAATGTATCAATGACAAGGTTCTCTAAAAAATATATTGGTTATTAGAATATTTTGTAATTTAATATATTTATCGCATTATAAAATTAAAATAATATTAATTGTATTATTTTAATTTTTTTCTACTTTGCCTTACTCGGTATATATAATTAAAAATGTTTTTATTCTTTTAACCTTTTTCTTGAAAAACCCTTTTGAACAACTTTTTCACAAGCAGAAGATAAAAAGATTAAGCACACAAGAAATCTTTTTTAAAAGATCAACAAAAGCAAGTGATTGGTCTTCAGGCTCTTCTGGGAGTATGACAGTTTAAGATCAGTTGAATATTACAACAATATTTAAACTAAGTTTATTTTACTTATAAAAGCGTTCCTGCATAACTGAGAGTACTAGTTAGATCTCAACTAATACTTTGCCAAGCAAATTTAATGCTTTTGTTAGCATCAAAACTTTAGAGATTAAATAAACCATAACCACTTTGGTTTCAACAATCTCCCCATTTTTGATGATGACAAAACTAATTAAATTTGAAAAGCAGAAGTCTAAGAGAGCCTGCAAGGCTTCCCCCTAAGACAAAGCATTCAAAAAAAAAATATTTAAGCAGACTAACAGATAGATACAAGCACTTATCATTCTTTATAAACACAAGTATATCAGAGCCATATATCAAGTAGAAATGAATATGCACAAGCAAAACACATAAGATCTTTTTAAAAGATATATATTATATATACTTGTCTTTCTTTTCCTTTCTCCCCCTTTTTGTCATTAGTCAAAAAGGTAAACAGGGAGTGGACCATCATTGTCAGTACAAAAAGAAGAAAAAGAAAACAAACGTGAAGACTAAGCAGATGGAGGTGGTGGAGGAGGACTCTGAGTTTGACTCTTCTTGAAATCTATAAGAAATTCAAGCATTTTATTCACAACCTCTAAGGTTGGAGCCATTGAGGTTTGAACCTGATGATGAACATCCTCCTTGATCTTCTGAACTATCTTGTCAACCTTTTCTTCTACTAATTTGCTAACCCTTTCATCAACCAGCTTTCCAAGAACTTCTTCAATATTTGATGGCAGAGTCTTTAAGCTTTCTGTAGATTCTTGAAGATTGTCCATAGTTCTTGACTGATCTTCAGGGTGCACTACAACTAATGCCAGAGGTTGAGAAGATTGTCTTTCAGATGAGCACTATTGATGACACGATTCAGCTGTGTCTTCCAAAATATCAGCAATGACTATTTGTCCACTTGCTTCAGCATCAAGGTCATCTGAGATAGGATTTGGAGTAGGTTTGGGTTTAGCTTTGATTTCCTTTGTTTCCCATTTAATAGGATAAACAAACTCTACATTCCTGCTATTGATTGGAAGTCCCCAGAGGTCTTTGTATGTCATGTACCTAGAGTGTGAGAGTCCACACTTCCCTCTGACCTTGGGAATGTCTTCCTTTTATTCATCAGATAAACCAGAGGAAGATGCCTCTCTGGTGTAGTGAATGAGACGTGACTTCCAAAAATCAGCAGCTTTGTGCTCATCGATTAACTCAAGGGATTCCTTATTTAGAAGGAAATCCTTCATTGAGTAATCAAAAGTTTCTTGATTAAGGTCAAGCAATGCTGATTCAGCTTCAGGCATCACTCCCTTGAACCTTCTGTGCTTCATGTTCTTGTCCTTGTTGAGATCCAGCATTGGCAATCTCGGACAGATTCTGTAAGGCTTGATTCCAATCCTGGTTGTTTCCTTATGCCTCAACCAGGATGAAGGAACAAAATTTGCAGCCCTATCAGATCTGAGTTGGCTGAACTCCCATTTCAGCATATCAAAACAGAGTTTATCCATGAACAAGTCAGCAGGCCTCCCATAGACTATGGGATGGTAAAGGACATCCATTTAGTGTCCCTTAGCATGATCATGGGGACACGCTCAGATGATCTAGCTCTCTTCTCAGGGAGAGTAGGAAGATTCTTCCTCTTGGGGTCAGTCTCCTAGACGGGTATTATGTGCCTTGCAACTCCATCAGGAATTGGCATGAATGGAGGAGTTTTGACAAGATTTGGATAAATTTTCTTGGGGGTGAATTTGGCTAAAGGTAGGTGGATGACTAAAGGCCCTAAGTCATTGTACATTTGAGAGGGCACAATTTTGATTAATTGACATTGAGGGTGAGGTAATTAGAGAGGTTCAACAGACTGGCTAGCTTCTTCCTCATATTCAGGTAGAGGATACCATCTGTTTGGGATATATTCTGGTTCAAATTGGTGAGAGTGAAACATAATTTTCCATTCTCTTTTTACTTTGGCCCAATCCTCAGATTTGCCATTGTAAAGGATGTAAGTTGGGATGAGGGGAGGAAATAGAGTTCTTAAAGGTTTTGGGAAGGGAGCACCAGGGGAAATGCCATCATCTGGTTGATTGAACCAGGGATCATTGGCAGGGATAATTGGTTGAAATTGTGGTATGGATGAGGAGGCTATTTGTCAGTGAGCAGGTGAAGGTGTAAGCAAGTTTGTGCTTTGGTTAGTTTGTGTTGGTTGGGGTGAAAGAGGTGTGGGAATGTATACATCATCAGTCATGTTTTGGTTGAACACTTCATTTGGAGCAGAGACAGCAATATTATCATCAGAACCAACAGTACCAGGGATAGAATCACCTCTATTTTCTAAACTAGATACTAAGGCATCTACTGCTATTGGAACAGGATCACTAGCAGAGATGGTTACCTTAGTAGTCTTAGTTGGTCTGGCCTTTCTTACAGGTTGCCTTCTGATTTGAGTTTAGACAGGCACACCTACCTCAGCAGAAGTTTTCTGTTTCTTCAGGATGGTACTGATAGGAACTCTGTCCTCCTCAGATTCCTCGTCCTCATTGTGTGAGAAGATGACTCTTTTTTGCTTCTTCACAGCAGGAGCATTAGTAGGTTCCCTAACAACAATGCCACCAGCTGGCCTCTTGGGGGCAGGTTTCCTTGCTCACGACACATGATAGGAGAAAGGTATATGTTCCAAGACCTTAGACCCAAAGATGGTGGCTGGGTCACTTTTGGAGGAAATCAAAAAGGAAAGATCATTGGTATAGGTAAAATTGGAGAGAAACCAGAAATCAAGACTGATATCCAAGTAGGCGAGTCCACACAAGGCTAAGAGTGGACGTGCAAGGAGATAGGTAGTGGAAGCGTAGAATCCACTTGCTCTGGACGTCATGACTAGTGGACGTGTAGAGAGAGCATGCAATGGACGATCAATTTAACAATAATTATACTAGCTCAATCCACATACAGCATATTCAAATGCTTTCTTATACTACAAATTGAACATCAAACACACCTTTTTGCACATAATCCCTAATAAAATGATCTTTGATTTCTATATGCTTAGCTCTAGAATGCAATATTGGATTCTTAGATAAATTGATTGTAGCGGTATTGTCACTCATAAGTGGAATACTACTTACAAATACATTGTAGTCCTCCAATTGGTGTTTGATCCATAAAAGTTGTGAGCAGCAACTTGCAGCTGATATGTATTCTGCTCCAACAGTTGATAGAGCAATGGTTCTTTACCTTTTGCTTGACCATGATACTAGGTTAGCTTCAATGAAGTGACATCCTCCACTGGTGCTTTTTCTTTCAATTCTATCTCCAGCATAGTCAGTATCACAAAAACCAAATTATCTGTAATCATCATTTTTCTTAAAGCACAAACCCATATTAGTGGTACCTTTTAAATATCTAAATATTCTTTTAACTGCTGAGAGATGAGACTCTCTAGGATCAGATTGAAAACGAGCACATAAGCAAACACTGAACATTATATCAGGCCTAGACGCAGTCAGATATAAAAGATATCCTATCATACCTCTATATACCTTTTGGTCTACCTTTTTGTCTTTATCATCTTTGTTCAGTATTGAAGTGGGATGCATAGGGGTATTCATTGGTTTGCAATCATCCATCCTAAACCTCTTTAGAATTTCATTTGTATACTTAGTTTGATGGATGTACACCTCGTCCATAGACTGTTTAACTTGAAGTCCAAGGAAGAATTTGAGTTCTCCCATCATGCTCATTTCAAATTCTTTCTGCATTAACTTAGAGAATTCCTTGCACAGATATTCATTAGTAGCACCGAAAATGATATCATCAACATAAATCTGTGCTATAATGAAATCAGACTTCATAGACTTTCTAAATAGAGTTATGTCTACTTTTTCTCTGTTAAAACCATTTTCCATTAGAAACGAACTTAGCTTATCATACCAAGCTCTAGGAGCTTGTTTAAGTCCATACAATGCTTTCTTAAGCTTATAAACATGTTCAGGGTGATTTGTATTTTCAAAGCCAGGAGGTTGCATGACATATACTTCTTCATTAATAAACCCATTTAAGAAGGCACTTTTAACATCCATTTGAAAAAGCATAAAGCTATGATGTGCAGCAAATGATATTAAAATTCTTATAGCTTCTAGTCTAGCAACTGGTGCAAAAGTTTCAGTGTAGTCTATACCTTCTTCTTGACAGTAGCCTTGAGAAACAAGTCTTGCCTTGTTTCTCACAACCTTAACATCTTCATCAAGCTTGTTTTTGTAGACCCACTTTGTTCCAATGACAGACTTGTCTTCAGGAAGGGGTACAAGCGTCCAGACTTCACTTCTCTCAAACTGATTTAGCTCTTCTTGCATAGCAAGAATCCATCCTTCGTCCAATAGAGATTCTTCCACTATTTTTGGTTCACATTCAGGGACAAGAGCTGAATCACTTTGTTCTCTGAAGGTTGACTGATAAGCCTCTGGCTTATCTAGTTTTATAACTAGTAAGATCATGGTTTATGTGCTAATTATTCGAGTTCAATCTCGTTTTCGCCCAAATTTGGCATTGTTTTGTTCCTAAGTTAGACTTGGACTCGTTCTAGGCATTTTCTGTAGTTTTTAGTTTATTTTGAATAGAATTACGCTTTTTGTTTTCTTTTGTTGTTTCAGGTTAAAAAGTGAAGCTCTAAAAGTCAAGGAAGATGTAGAAAACAGTGGAAAAGCAAACCTGGAAGTTTTGCCTCGTGAAACAGGAGCTCGCCTCCCCAGCCTGAAGACCAGCTTGAACAGGAACAGTCACCCTTTCTGTCTCGCCTCGCGAGTCACTATCTCGCCTCGCGAACCAGAAGGCCTGACTGTGCCAGTGAAGTCATCCTTTCGGTCTCGCCTCACCAATCACACTTCGCCTCGCGATCATTCAAACTCAGGATGGAGCCAAAACTGAAATTCGCCCCGCGAGAGGCTGCTCGCCTCGCGAGAGTCCAATTTGAAAGCGCGCCAATTTTAATGCTCGCCTCGCGAGAACCCACTCGCCTCGCGAGCGGGCGAGAACCAGAATCCCTATTTATAGGCTGTTTCATATCAGAAAGAGGATCCGAGTTTTACCACTTGTTTTGAGATCAGTTTGTGATGATTTCTTGTTACTCTGGAGCTGCGTCTCCCTTTTCTTATTTTTATTTTTAGGATGAATTCCGATTGCTTGTCTGTCTTTACGAGCATGAGGAACTAATCCCCTCGTCTGAGGGATCAATGAAGCCACCCATGGCGGTGTAGTGTTCATGTGATGTATGTTTTTCTCCCTTCTCTCAATTAATGTTTTCCAATTCTGAATTGATTGTGTTGATCATATGCATGCGTGATTGACTTGTTAACATTGATGTGGCTTAGTCGGCAATTCGCGTTTAGAACTTGAATTGGGATCACTAATTGAATATTGCACGATAGTGAGTAGGAGATTAGTGCAACCTTATAGGGAACAAGAATTAATAGAGTTTGATGATTAGGGTTATGAGACCTAGTAAGTAATTAACTTAATCGTCGAATACGTCCTATTGAGCATGACAGTGGATATATGAGAATTTGGGAGTCCCGGTTGACATTGTAATTGAACTTAGGGAGGAATTCATCATCACTTGGGTACTATGCATGATTGGGTAGGTGGATTTGAGACCTTAGATATTTTAATTTCAGATTTTAATACCTTAGCTTTATTTGATTAATTGAATTGATTTGCGATCCTATTCTCCCTCTCAACCATTTGATGTTACTTGACCAACTTATTGAATTTCTCGCGAATTAGTCGAATTGGTAGCCCAATCCTTGTGTTCGACCTCGGTAAATTCTTACCGTGTTTATTTTATTACTTGCGACGACCCGGTACTTTTTTAGGGAAGTTTGTTTATTTTGGTTAAGTTATTTTTATTTTTATTTTTATTTTTATTAATTTCTATTATTATTCTCTACTTCTTTGATTCCACTTGGTCTTGCCCTGTTTGTGTATGCGAGGCACCCTTTCACAAGAGGACTTGCTATTTGATCCAGAGATCACCAGGACCGAGAGGAAATTAAGGAAAGAAGCCAAAGAAAGGAAGAGGGTTGAAGAAATTAACAACAAGGGCACGGCTGAAGAAAACCCTCCTCCTCCCCCCCTCCTCGTTACAAACCTCTCTTCGAGTACGATCTACCCAATTTAGAGGATTGTGCTTCTTCTATCGTGAGGGGCAACCTGAATACAGACTCCTTCAGAGTGGAAGGATGTGTCACAGCCCAGATCCGTGAGAATCAGTTTGATGGCAGTGGCAAACAAGACCCCCATAGACACATCACTCGCTTCCTTGAAGCTTGTGACCTGCAAAAGACAAGAGGGGTCTCTCAAGATGAGTTTCGCTTGCGGCTTTTCCCTCTCTCTCTTAGGGATGTCGCTCGCGATTGGGTTGACAGCTTGGATAGGAACAATATCAGAACTTGGGAGCAAATGGCACAAAAATTCCTAACAAAATATTTTCCTCCTCAGAAAGCGGCACAAGCAAGAGTAGCCGTCACATCTTTCAGGCAGATAGAAGATGAAACTTATAATGAAGCTTGGGAGAGGTACAATGTGCTCTTGAGAAGATGCCCCTCGGCATTCTTTGACCCGGTCTCCAAAGTTCAACATTTCTTTAACGGGTTAAGAGGACGATACCAGATGAATTGTGATGCCGCAGCTGGCGGCTCTTTTTCTTATTTATCAGCTGAGGATGGATGGGCGTTATTGGAAAAGATGTCGTACAATGATTACAACCGTGGTAGGGAAACCTCAAGTGGAGTCAGTTCTGCAGCAATGGAAGCCATTCTAGAGCAAAATAGACTGTTGAAGATGCAAATGGCGGCTTTGACTAAGAACAAGAAGGTGAATGTGATACACGAGGGAATGTGTCCGGTCAACTTCTCTCAGGAACATGTGGACTCATGCCACAATTTCTATGACAGTGTGCCCCAGAACAACTATCAGAGGAACAGACAGAAGGACTACAGTCAGAATCATAATAGGGGTTATATGAGGAGAGACCATCCGAGTTTCACTTGGAGTAATGCTAATGGTGGTCTAGCCGGTCAACAACAACCTCAATAGGGTCTGAGGCCGAACATTGGAATTCAGCAGCGCAATACTCAGCAGGCTCTTCTGGGGACTAATCAATTGCAAATAACTGATGGTGGAAGGCGGCCTTGGGAGTTGGCTTTTGAGAAGATGAGCGTGACAGTTGAGAAGTTGTCAATCGATACAAGCACTGCCATTGACAAGTTGGCAACTCATACAGGGTCGGCAATTCAGAATCTAGAGACACAGATAGCTCAGCTTGCAAAGCAACTTAATGAGCGTCTCCCAGGAACTTTCCCAGGTGATACCGAGAACAACCCTAAGAACCAATGCAATGCCATAACAACTAGAAGCGGAAGGGTGTTGGGATCTAACAGGGGTGCAACTAGTTCTCAGGAAGTTGAGGAAGAACAACCACATGTTGAGGAAGAGCAACCTAAGAAAGAGGAGTTGGCAAGTGACAAGGCACCGGAGCAAGGGGGAAGGCTGAAACTTGTGGATGAAGAGTTCCGAAGGAAGAAGTGGGTTGAACCCCAAGACCTCCCGCCCTATATGAAGGTACCATATCCTGAAAGATTGAAGAAGTCTCAACAGGATAAGCAGTTCAACAAATTCCTTGATGTCTTCCACAAACTTCAAATTAACATTCCATTTGCGGAAGCCTTGGAACAAATGCCATCTTATGCCCGGTTTATGAAGGAGCTTCTTACCAAGAAGCAGAAAATAGTGGATGAGGAAACGATTGCTTTGACCGAGGAGTGTAGTGCCATTCTTCAAAGAAAACTACCTCCAAAGTTGAAGGATCCCGGTTCTTTTTCGATACCATGCACCATTGGGGGGATGACTCTAAGGAAGGAATTATGTGATCTAGGGGCAAGCATCAACTTGATGCCCCTCTCTATGATGAATAGGTTGGGGATCAGAGAAGTCAAAGATACGCGAATGTCACTCCAACTGGCCGACCGTTCTATAAAATATCCTTATGGAGTGGTCGAAGACTTGTTAGTGAAGGTGGACAAGTTCATATTTCCGGCGGACTTTGTGGTGCTTGATATGGATGAAGACGCCGAGATCCCTCTCATATTGGGTAGGCCCTTCTTGGCCATCGGGGGTGCCTTGATAGATGTGCGACAAGGGAAACTCACTCTAAGGGTGAAAGATGATGAGGTAGTCTTCAAAGTCTTTGAAGCAATGAAGCACCCTGTTGAGAGGTCGGATGTGTATCGAGTGGATGTGGTGGAATCAATTGTCAAGGCAAAGGCAACTAGAGAAGCCCATGGTTCTTCACTAGCACAAGTGTTGGTAAAATCCCATGATGATGATAGAGAGGAAAAAGACCCTTTGGGGAATGAGGTCTATCTTGAGTGGTTAAAAGACATGGAAGCCTTACCGAGTCTCCCAAAGGATGAATGTGCAAGGGAAAAGCTCAACAACAAAGGTATGGAAGAAGATGATAAAGCTCCGGAGTTAAAAGGTGGCACAACCGTGGTGGTCAATGAAGACAATGAGTTGATCCCAAAAAGGACCATCACAGAGTGGAAAGTATGTGCCGATTATAGAGGGCTTTTGGATTTAAATGAGTTGTCCGGGATCCGCAAGCAAGCAATCTACAAAAAGCGGACTGAGGAAAGGCATCACAAGCACATCTTGCCTAGGAAGTTGGAGCCCGGACAAATGGTACTTCTTGATAATTCAAGGTTGAAACTCTTTCCTGGAAAGCTAAGATCAAGGTGGTCGGGACCATTAAAGGTCCTCCAAGTTTGTCCACACGGAACAATAGAACTAGAAGGGGCCTCTGGTAACTTCAAGGTGAATGGACAAGGGCTAAAGCATTATCATGGGGAGGCATGGCATGCCAAGCAAGATCTTCTTCCGGATTAACCCTTAGGGGTGACTTGAGTCAGGCTCGGGACATTAAACAAGCGCTACTTGGGAGGCAACCCAAGCTAGGTATCTTTTATTTTTAGTTTGTTATATATAAATAAAAAAATAAAAAAATAAAAAAAATAAAATAAGAAATAAAAAAATAAAAAGAAGAGCTTGATACGCCACGTGAATCCACAGTGGCCACGCGAGACAGAAGCCCAGAATCTCAGAGGCTTACTCACGCTTCTGTCTCGCGTCGCGAGGGATACTTTCGCCTCGCGATTCTGGGCAGCATCATCTGTTGGGATTCCAGATTCACCTCGCGAGATACTACTCGCCTCGCGATTCTGGAAAGTGTGAAGAACAATTTTCCAGATTCGCCTCGTGAGTGATCTCTCGCCTTGCGAATCTGCAATTAAGTTTTTGATTTGCGGGATTTCTTCCAGGAAAGGTCTTTGGCCCAGCAGAGGGGTGCCCGAGGGAACAATTGGATGAGGATGCAACCAAAGAAGAGCTTTGCGTGGAAGCGGCCACTACAACTTGATCAGGGAGCACCCTCTCCTTTCCTCACTCTTATTTTATATCTGTGTTCTTTCATTGAGGACAATGTATGCTTTAAGTGTGGGGGAGGGAACCAATTGCCTTGTTTTTGTTTTTGTCTTTGTTTTTGTTTTTGTTTGTCACTCTTGAATAATTTGAGAAGATCGAGAGTTGTGTATGAATGTCGTGTCGGCAAGCTTGTTGGATTTTAATTAAATTTAGCAAAGATTGCTTGCATGAATTATTTTGACCAGTGATGATTTCCCCCTAGGTTCTAAAAATAGAAAAATTGATCCCCATGTGAAAAATTGAAAATTGAACTTTGAGTAATTTTATTGTGATTGCTTGATTTATGACAAGTTTGGGGTGAGGGGGTGCACACACTAGGAATTGTATCTCGGTCAAACAATTTGCAAAATGTCCAGGTGAGGATTTGAGCCTCCAACTTTGTTTTTGATTGTGTGAATCACTTTTAAGTTGCACTTTCCCGGATTTGCTTGAATCTCTTCATGGTTTGCATGTTTATGTGTTGCATCAAATGATTTAGGCAATTTTCTTTGAATAACTACTTGGCCTAAAAAGAACCATCCCTAATGCATGTTCCCTAGTTAGCCACATTGAGCCTAATTAGCCTATTGTTTCTTGATGACCCTATATTATAAGCCAAAATCTGGAAAAAACCATGTTAACCAAATCTTAGGATTAGGAGAGCATGGAAGCTTAGCAAGAGAAGGGTTGTAAGAAACTAAGTTTGGGGTGGCTACAAGGTTTGATATGTAATTCTGGGTTGAGAAAAAGAAAAAAAATAAAGGTTGAAACCCAAGGCAAAAAGAAAAGAAAAAAAAAAGCCAAAATAAAAGGGGCAAAACAAAAATATTAGCAAGGAAAAGGCTATAGTCACCCGAGGCAAAAAGAAAAATGGAAAAAGGAATTTGAGTGGAATATGTGTCAAAAGCTCATGCTCTCTTAGTTCCTAGGGACTTAAGCCTAGTATCCTTGAATATCCTACCCCTAGCCAGGCCCCACTACAACCTTTAAAAGACCTTTTGATGTTGCATGCATGTTTTCGTGGGAACTTTTTTTGAGATGAACATCAAATTCATGGGAAGTGCTCTTGAAATGTGAATTTGAGTGAAAAGTTGATAGCCAAGACAAATTTGAAAGAATGAGTGAAATACTAAATGCCCTTGTGAGGAAGGCAATTGTTTGAAATTGGTGATCTCCCTTTTGTGTGTGACTTGGATCCTCAACTTAGATTAATGATTGCATGAATGATGAAGTTCTCAACTGTTTAAAGTAAATGAATGTGGGGATCGCATTGATGCAAGGAGGGAAATCATTGAGAAAAATTGTTGTGTTAAATTGCATGAAATTTGTGTGAAATTGATTGAATCCCTTTAGCTTGCCAAGTCTTGAGTCTTTTTGAGTTCTAGCTTGCTTGGGGACAAGCAAGGTTTAAGTTTGGGGTGTTTTGATAAGCCTCTGGCTTATCTAGTTTTATAACTAGTAAGACCGTGGTTTATGTGCTAATTATTCGAGTTCAATCTCGTTTTCGCCCAAATTTGGCCTTGTTTTGTTCCTAAGTTAGACTTGGACTCGTTCTAGGCATTTTCTGTAGTTTTTAGTTTATTTTGAATAGAATTACGCTTTTTGTTTTCTTTTGTTTTTTCAGGTTAAAAAGTGAAGCTCTAAGAGTCAAGGAAGATGTAGAAAACAGTGGAAAAGCAAACCTGAAAGTTTCGCCTCGCGAAACAGGAGCTCGCCTCGCGAGCCTGAAGACCAGCCTGAACAGCAACAGTCACCGTTTCTGTCTCGCCTCACGAGTCACCAGCTCGCCTCGCGAACCAGAAGGCCTGACTGTGCCATAGAAGTCATCCTTTCGGTCTCGCCTCACCAATCACAGTTCGCCTCGCGAGCATTCAAACTCAGGATGGAGCCAAAACTGAAATTGGCCCCGCGAGAGGCTGCTAGCCTCGCGAGAGTCCAATTTGAAAACGTGCCAATTTTAATGCTCGCCTCGCGAGAACCCACTCGCCTCGCGAGCGGGCGAGAACCAGAATCCCTATTTATAGGCTGTTTCAGATCAGAAAGAGGATCCGAGTTTTACCACTTGTTTTGAGATCAGTTTGTGATGATTTCTTGTTACTCTGGAGCTGCGTCTCCCTTTTCTTATTTTTATTTGTAGGATGAATTCTGATTGCTTGTCTGTCTTTACGAGCATGAGGAACTAATCCCCTCGTCTGAGGGATCAGTGAAGCTACCCATGACGGTGTAGTGTTCATGTGATGTATGTTTTTCTCCCTTCTCTCAATTAATGTTTTCCAATTCTGAATTGATTGCGTTGATCATATGCATGCGTGATTGACTTGTTAACGTTGATGAGGCTTAGTCGGCAATTCGCATTTAGAACTTGAATTGGGATCACTAATTGAATATTGCACGATAGTGAGTAGGAGATTAGTGCAACCTTATAGGGAACAAGAATTAATAGAGTTTGACGATTAGGGTTATGAGACCTAGTAAGTAATTAACTCAATCGTCGAATACGTCATATTGAGCACGACAGTGGATATAGGAGAATTTGGGGGTCCCGGTTGACATTGTAATTGAACTTAGGGAGGAATTCATCATCACTTGGGCACTATGCATGATTGGGTAGGTGGATTTGAGACCTTAGATATTTTAATTTCAGATTTTAATACCTTAGCTTTATTTGATTAATTGAATTGATTTGCGATCCTATTCTCCCTCTCAACCATTTGCTGTTACATGACCAACTTATCGAATTTCTCGCGAATTAGTCGAATTGGTAGCCCAATCCTTGTGTTTGACCTCGGTAAATTCTTACCGTGTTTAGTTTATTACTTGCGACGACCCGGTACACTTGCCGGTGACTCAACATTGACCTAGTTCTTAGCTTGTCATTGTGGTCACCGATGATTTGATCTTGAGGATGGTAGTTTTTGAAATACCAAGATTTCTGAGCGTTTTTCTGTTGAGAGGTGGAAGTTTCTGGTTGTTGTTGAGAAGTGTCGTCTACTTGGATATCAGACTTGATTTTTGGTTTCTCTCCTGAGATATTTAGATCAAGATCTGCAAAAACTTCATCAAGCTCTGATAGTCTCTTATCAGGCTGTTTGTCAACAAATTTTACATGAATACATTCTTCTACAACTAAAGTTCTAGAATTATAAACTCTAAAGCCTTTTGAAGTTTCAGAAAATCCTAGAAGGATTCCATTATCTACTTTAGCATCAAATTTCCAATGACTGTCATTCATCCTAATGAGAACCCTCAAACTTCCAGAGCTCTAGACGTTCCAAGCCGAGCACATGCTCAAGACAGTGCTGAAAGTTCAAGGCCCTCACAGCCTCCAAACTTTGAAGAGACAATTTGAAAAATTATAGAAGAGAGAGTAAAGGTTGAGGTCAAGGAACAAGTGAGAGAGCAAGTTACAGAATCCCTGGCTCCAACGAATGAAATGGTCAGCCAGATGATGAGCATTGTGCAAAGTTTTCAACATAGTCACAATCTGCCAACTCAACCTCATCCACCTCCACCAAACCAGAACCCTCCTTCACCACCTCCACCCTCCTCTTAGCCTTCTTCTATTGGACGTCTCCCTATTTCACTTCATTGGCGTCTGCTTGGTTCACTTGATTGGACGTCTGCTTGGTTCCCTTTATTGGATGTGTGCTTAGAAATCTTAGTGTTGGACGCTTAGAAATGTTATTTCCAAAATCATTTTCATTTACGAAAACTTATTCCTCTTAATGCAGGTTATGAAAAATGATTTTCTTCATGCATCTTTTCAAATGAGCTATTTTTGAATAAGAGATCTCTTATAGATCATCCAAGACTTAAAACTAATTCCATCGTTAAGCTCTTGTCTTGATGATTCCTTGATCTTCGTCTTTGATCTTTGAATCATCCAAGTTCTTCCTTGAATGTTTTCCTTTGATTGCTCACTGAACTTGTTCATGCATCTTTGATTGTTGTCCATTATTTTGCTGTGTTATGAAGTTACCCAATAATTTTCTAAGTATATAGAGTATCAAAAGAGTGAATTAGTGCAAGTTGCAGGGTGTGTGCAAGTTCTGTTCGATAGAACAATGCATTTTCAATGAGTTTTTTTTTCCCTTTTACGTGCTTTGGCACAACTATAGGCCACTATTTTGTTTCATTTATGTTATGCAGTTACCCAAGAATGTATTTTCTAAGTGTATGCAGTGTAATCAGATTGTGTTTAAGGAGAATAAATCCATGTACGATTATTGTTTTGGCCTTGGTGCTTTGGCACAATTTTGGTTCCCTGTTTTGGTAGGAGAGAAGTTGCCATAGATTAGCTTCTTCAGCTCTTCAAGGAAATCAGAGTTCTTTACATTTTCAACACCATTTTGGTGAAGGTGCCATGAACAAAGCCTTTGGGTAGCATCAGGAAACACAATTTTTATAGCTTCCCTCATCGCATTGTCTCCGACAGTAACAATTGCATTTGGGTTTTGTTACACATAGCTTCACAAAACGTTTCTAAAACCCATCTATACGTCTCTGTCTTCTCATCGTCAACAAGTGCACAACCAAAAATTGTAGTTTGTCTGTGGTGATTATAACCGCAAAAAATCACCAATGGCTTGTTGTACTTGTTCTTTTAATAGGTAGTGTCAAACGCCAGCACATCACCCAAACATTCATAGTCTATGCGACTAGCCCCATCAGCCCAAAACAAATTCTGCAACCTACCTTCCGATGTTGTTGTAAACTTGGCAAAGGACATGGGGTCGTTATCAGCCTTTGCTTGTAAATAGGACAGCGCGGCAAAAGCATCACCATCTTCTATCTTAGCACGCTTTTGACGATCTATGTGGTTGAACAAGTCCTTCTTACAAAATCCTATATCACCATGTCCACCTTTCTGTCCAAGCATTAGACCCATTATATGGCATGTCCTCACACCATATAAATGAAGGATGTCTACTTGTGCCTTGTCTACATTGCTCATTGACCGATAAGAAGGAATCAGATGAACTTGTTCAGACGATGTCAAATCATGGTTATGTGAATCCTCAAACGCAGCAACTATCCACATCGAATGTCTGCCATCAATATGGACACGAAACCTGGCAGGGCACATGGTACGGGTAATAGGCCTGTGTTCTCTACTTCTGTCTAGTCTATCCAAATGACTTTGATTTCTCTTGCCCTCCCTATTGCAAACTAACTGACGCATGTTTATCTCTCCCATCGCATCCCGGCGAATTTCATCTTTTCTAGCCACGAAACCATGACACTTAGCATATGAAAAGTAGAAGTTACATGCTTCAACTTCAGATGCAAATTCCAAGCCAAAGGTGTCGTCCAACGACAATTCAGTTATCCTTTTCAAGACTTCATCTCCATCTTCCTTATTTTCATTGTTATTACCAATAACAACATTACTTGTACTTCTATCGTTATTCCATTCTGAATCATTCTGAATCATGATACTAGGTTAGCTCCAATGAAGTGACATCCTCCACTGGTGCTTTTTCTTTCAATTCTATCTCCAGCATAGTCAGCATCACAAAAACCAACTAATCTGTAATCATCATTTTTCTTAAAGCACAAACCCAGATTAGTAGTACCTTTTAAATATCTAAATATTCTTTTAACTGCTGAGAGATGAGACTCTCTAGGATCAGATTGAAAACGACCACATAAGCAGACACTGAACATTATATCAGGCCTAGACGCAGTCAGATATAAAAGAGATCCTATCATACCTCTATATACCTTCTGGTCTACCTTTTTCTCTTTATCATCTTTGTTCAGTATTGAAGTGGGATGCATATGGGTATTCATTGGTTTGCAATCATCCATCCTAAACCTCTTTAGAATTTCATTTGTATACTTAGTCTGATGGATGTACACCTCGTCCATAGACTGTTTAACTTGAAGTCCAAGGATGAATTTGAGTTCTCCCATCATGCTCATTTCAAATTCTTTCTGCATTAACTTAGAGAATTCCTTGCACAGAGATTCATTAGTAGCACCGAAAATGATATCATCAACATAAATCTGTGCTATAATGAAATCAGACTCCATAGACTTTCTAAATAGAGTTGTGTCTACTTTTTCTCTGTTAAAACCATTTTCCATTAGAAACAAACTTAACTTATCATACCAAGCTCTAGGAGCTTGTTTAAGTCCATACAATGCTTTCTTAAGCTTATAAACATGTTCAGGGTGACTTGTATTTTCAAAGCCAGGAGGTTGCATGACATATACTTCTTCATTAATAAACCCATTTAAGAAGGCGCTTTTAACATCCATTTGAAAAAGCATAAAGCTATGATGTGCAGCAAATGATATTAAAATTCTTATAGCTTCTAGTCTAGCAACTGGTGCAAAAGTTTCAGTGTAGTCTATACCTTCTTCTTGACAGTAGCCTTGAGCAACAAGTCTTGCCTTATTTCTCACAACCTTAACATCTTCATCAAGATTATTTCTGTAGACCCACTTTGTTCCAATGACTGACTTGTCTTCAGGAAGGGGTACAAGCGTCCAGACTTCACTTCTCTCAAACTGATTTAGCTCTTCTTGCATAGAAAGAATCCATCCTTCGTCCAATAGAGCTTCGTCCACTGTTTTTGGTTCACATTCAGAGACAAGAGCTGAATCACTTTGTTCTCTGAAGGTTGACCTAGTTCTTAGCTTGTCATTGGGGTCACCGATGATTTGATCTTGAGGATGGTAGTTTTTGAAATACCAAGATTTCTGAGCGTTTTTCTGTTGAGAGGTGGAAGTTTCTGGTTGTTGTTGAGAAGTGTCGTCTACTTGGATATCAGACTTGATTTTTGGTTTCTCTCCTGAGATATTTAGATCAAGATCTGCAAAAACTTCATCAAGCTCTGATAGTCTCTTATCAGGCTGTTTGTCAACAAATTTTACATGAATACATTCTTCTACAACTAAAGTTCT
Source organism: Sophora flavescens (assembly GCA_030762895.1). NCBI lineage: Eukaryota > Viridiplantae > Streptophyta > Magnoliopsida > Fabales > Fabaceae > Sophora > Sophora flavescens. The sequence continues at coordinate 211,507,353 of CM061064.1, read as the reverse complement.
AGAATTATAAACTCTAAAGCCTTTTGAAGTTTCAGAAAATCCTAGAAGGATTCCATTATCTACTTTAGCATCAAATTTCCAATGACTGTCATTCATCCTAGTGAGCACCCTCAAACTTCCAGAGCTCTAGACATTGTTCCAAGCCGAGCACATGCTCAAGACAGTGCTGACAGTTCAAGGCCCTCACAGCCTCCAAACTTTGAAGAGACAATTTGAAAAATTATAGAAGAGAGAGTAAAGGTTGAGGTCAAGGAACAAGTGAGAGAGCAAGTTACAGAATCCCTGGCTCCAACGAATGTAATGATCAGCCAAATGATGAGCATTGTGCAAAGTTTTCAACATAGTCACAATCTGCCAACTCAACCTCATCCACCTCCACCAAACCAGAACCCTCCTCCACCACCTCCACCCTCATCTTAGCCTTCTTCTATTGGACGTCTCCTTGTTTCACTTCATTGGACGTCTGCTTGGTTCACTTGATTGGACGCTCGCTTGGTTCACTTTATTGGACGTGTGCTTAGAAATCTTAGTGTTGGACGCTTAGAAATCTTATTTCCAAAATCATTTTCATTTACAAAAACTTATTCCTCTTAATGCAGGTTATGAAAAATGATTTTCTTCATGCATCTTTTCAAATGAGCTATTTTTGAATAAGAGATCTCTTATAGATCATCTAAGACTTAAAACTAATTCCTTCATTAAGCTATTGTCTTGATGATTCCTTGATCTTCGTCTTTGATCTTTGAATCATCCAAGTTCTTCCTTGAATGTTTTCCTTTGATTCCTCACTGAACTTGTTCATGCATCTTTGATTGTTGTCCATGATTTTGCTGTGTTATGAAGTTACCCAATAATTTTCTAAGTATATAGAGTATCAAAAGAGTGAATTAGTGCAAGTTACAAGGTATGTGCAAGTTCTGTTCGATAGAACAATGCATTTTCAATGAGTTTTTTTGCCCTTTTACGTGCTTTGGCACAATTATAGGCCACTATTTTGGTTCCTTTATGTTATGCAGTTACCCAAGAATGTATTTTCTAAGTGTATGCAGTGTAATCAGATTGTGTTTAAGGAGAATAAATCCATGTACGATGATTGTTTTGGCCTTGGTGCTTTGGCACAATTTTGGTTCCCTGTTTTGGTTACTTTTTTATTTATGTTTGTATCTTACTAAGAGATGGTTTAATCTAGCTATTAGTAGACTTTTGCAACAAGTTCCTGGTTCAAGAATGTGTGCACAGCAACCACAACTCACCAGAAATATTTAAATAAAGAAATGCTCATTTCATTCATTAACAATTACAGTAAAAACAATCAGAACATTTTGTCCAACCTGGGAAACCAACATATCAGAGTTGATGTACTTCATATAACTCACTTCCTTCTTATCGGACCTATTTACTCATATTGGGCCATAAGGGCATTCCGGAACATCATGGGTGACTATTTGTCATTTTGGGACATTTTAGTCAATTTGGGTCCATCTTGGTTGATCGGGCCTTTCTAGGTCTATTTTCCTCGACCAAGTCCTATGGGTAGCATCAGTGATATTCTTTGTGTCTGTATGAAGACTTGAAATCGGACGTCAATTCATTGTGTCTGTATTCTTTCAAAGCGCGCTCAAAATTATGCCAAAAATCGACTAAGATGTTCCTTCGTTGCACATATCTCTTGATGAAGGAGTTAATGCCTTCACACATCGAGGTTGTTCTAATGCCGCAGGATAACTTATCATGCAAGTACGCACTAGCCCACGATTCCTTCATCTTATAAATTTTTTTTACCCATTTATTATTATGCAGGCCATATTTACCAATTACAACCTCCCATTGTTCTTCAAACTTGGCAGGAGAGAAGTTGCCATAGATTAGCTTCTTCAGCTCTTCAAGGAAATCAGAGTTCTTTACATTTTCAACACCATTTTGGTGAAGGTGCCATGAACAAAGCCTATGGGTAGCATCAGGAAACACTAATTTTATAGCTTCCCTCATCGTATTTTCTCCGTCAGTAACAATTGCATTTGGGTGTTTGTTACACATAGCTTCACAAAACGTTTCTAAAACCCATCTATACGTCTCTGTCTTCTCATCGTCAACAAGTGCACAACCAAAAATTGTAGTTTGTCTGTGGTGATTATAACCGCAAAAAATCACCAATGGCTTGTTGTACTTGTTCTTTTAATAGGTAGTGTCAAACGCCAGCACATCACCCAAACATTCATAGTCTATGCGACTAGCCCCATCAGCCCAAAACAAATTCTGCAACCTACCTTCCGATGTTGTTGTAAACTTGGCAAAGGACATGGGGTCGTTATCAGCCTTTGCTTGTAAATAGGACAGCGCGGCAAAAGCATCACCATCTTCTATCTTAGCACGCTTTTGACGATCTATGTGGTTGAACAAGTCCTTCTTACACAATCCTATATCACCATGTCCACCTTTCTGTCCAAGCATTAGACCCATTATATGGCATGTCCTCACACCATATAAATGAAGGATGTCTACTTGTGCCTTGTCTACATTGCTCATTGACCGATAAGAAGGAATCGAGATGAACTTGTTCAGACGATGTCAAATCATGGTTATGTGAATCCTCAAACGCAGCAACTATCCACATCGAATGTCCGCCATCAATATGGACACGAAACACTGGCGGGGGCACATGGTACGGGTAATAGGCCTGTGTTCTCTACTTCTGTCTAGTCTATCCAAATGACTTTGATTTCTCTTGCCCTCCCTATTGCAAACTAACTGACGCATGTTTATCTCTCCCATCGCATCCCGGCGAATTTCATCTTTTCTAGCCACGAAACCATGACACTTAGCATATGAAAAGTAGAAGTTACATGCTTCAACTTCAGATGCAAATTCCAAGCCAAAGGTGTCGTCCAACGACAATTCAGTTATCCTTTTCAAGACTTCATCTCCATCTTCCTATTTTCATTGTTATTACCAATAACAACATTACTTGTACTTCTATCGTTATTCCATTCTGAATCATTCTGAATCATGATACTAGGTTAGCTCCAATGAAGTGACATCCTCCACTGGTGCTTTTTCTTTCAATTCTATCTCCAGCATAGTCAGCATCACAAAAACCAACTAATCTGTAATCATCATTTTTCTTAAAGCACAAACCCAGATTAGTAGTACCTTTTAAATATCTAAATATTCATTTAACTGCTGAGAGATGAGACTCTCTAGGATCAGATTGAAAACGACCACATAAGGCACATCGAACATTATATCGAGGCCTAGACGCGATCGATATAAAAGAGATCCTATCATACCTCTATATACCTTCTGGTCTACCTTTTTCTCTTTATCATCTTTGTTCAGTATTGAAGTGGGATGCATATGGGTATTCATTGGTTTGCAATCATCCATCCTAAACCTCTTTAGAATTTCATTTGTATACTTAGTCTGATGGATGTACACCTCGTCCATAGACTGTTTAACTTGAAGTCCAAGGATGAATTTGAGTTCTCCCATCATGCTCATTTCAAATTCTTTCTGCATTAACTTAGAGAATTCCTTGCACGAGATTCATTAGTAGCACCGAAAATGATATCATCAACATAAATCTGTGCTATAATGAAATCAGACTCCATAGACTTTCTAAATAGAGTTGTGTCTACTTTTTCTCTGTTAAAACCATTTTCCATTAGAAACAAACTTAACTTATCATACCAAGCTCTAGGAGCTTGTTTAAGTCCATACAATGCTTTCTTAAGCTTATAAACATGTTCAGGGTGACTTGTATTTTCAAACCCAGGAGGTTGCATGACATATACTTCTTCATTAATAAACCCATTTAAGAAGGCGCTTTTAACATCCATTTGAAAAAGCATAAAGCTATGATGTGCAGCAAATGATATTAAAATTCTTATAGCTTCTAGTCTAGCAACTGGTGCAAAAGTTTCAGTGTAGTCTATACCTTCTTCTTCTTAAAGTAGCCTTGAGCAACAAGTCTTGCCTTATTTCTCACAACCTTAACATCTTCATCAAGATTATTTCTGTAGACCCACTTTGTTCCAATGACTGACTTGTCTTCAGGAAGGGGTACAAGCGTCCAGACTTCACTTCTCTCAAACTGATTTAGCTCTTCTTGCATAGAAAGAATCCATCCTTCGTCCAATAGAGCTTCGTCCACTGTTTTTGGTTCACATTCAGAGACAAGAGCTGAATCACTTTGTTCTCTGAAGGTTGACCTAGTTCTTAGCTTGTCATTGGGGTCACCGATGATTTGATCTTGAGGATGGTAGTTTTTGAAATACCAAGATTTCTGAGCGTTTTTCTGTTGAGAGGTGGAAGTTTCTGGTTGTTGTTGAGAAGTGTCGTCTACTTGGATATCAGACTTGATTTTTGGTTTCTCTCCTGAGATATTTAGATCAAGATCTGCAAAAACTTCATCAAGCTCTGATAGTCTCTTATCAGGCTGTTTGTCAACAAATTTTACATGAATACATTCTTCTACAACTAAAGTTCTAGAATTATAAACTCTAAAGCCTTTTGAAGTTTCAGAAAATCCTAGAAGGATTCCATTATCTACTTTAGCATCAAATTTCCAATGACTGTCATTCATCCTAGTGAGCACCCTCAAACTTCCAGAGCTCTAGACATTGTTCCAAGCCGAGCACATGCTCAAGACAGTGCTGACAGTTCAAGGCCCTCACAGCCTCCAAACTTTGAAGAGACAATTTGAAAAATTATAGAAGAGAGAGTAAAGGTTGAGGTCAAGGAACAAGTGAGAGAGCAAGTTACAGAATCCCTGGCTCCAACGAATGTAATGATCAGCCAAATGATGAGCATTGTGCAAAGTTTTCAACATAGTCACAATCTGCCAACTCAACCTCATCCACCTCCACCAAACCAGAACCCTCCTCCACCACCTCCACCCTCCTCTTAGCCTTCTTCTATTGGACGTCTCCTTGTTTCACTTCATTGGACGTCGGCTTGGTTCACTTGATTGGACGTCTGCTTGGTTCACTTTATTGGACGTGTGCTTAGAAATCTTAGTGTTGGACGCTTAGAAATCTTATTTCCAAAATCATTTTCATTTACAAAAACTTATTCCTCTTAATGCAGGTTATGAAAAATGATTTTCTTCATGCATCTTTTCAAATGAGCTATTTTTGAATAAGAGATCTCTTATAGATCATCTAAGACTTAAAACTAATTCCTTCATTAAGCTCTTGTCTTGATGATTCCTTGATCTTCGTCTTTGATCTTTGAATCATCCAAGTTCTTCCTTGAATGTTTTCCTTTGATTCCTCACTGAACTTGTTCATGCATCTTTGATTGTTGTCCATGATTTTGCTGTGTTATGAAGTTACCCAATAATTTTCTAAGTATATAGAGTATCAAAAGAGTGAATTAGTGCAAGTTACAAGGTATGTGCAAGTTCTGTTCGATAGAACAATGCATTTTCAATGAGTTTTTTTGCCCTTTTACGTGCTTTGGCACAATTATAGGCCACTATTTTGGTTCCTTTATGTTATGCAGTTACCCAAGAATGTATTTTCTAAGTGTATGCAGTGTAATCAGATTGTGTTTAAGGAGAATAAATCCATGTACGATGATTGTTTTGGCCTTGGTGCTTTGGCACAATTTTGGTTCCCTGTTTTGGTTACTTTTTTATTTATGTTTGTATCTTACTAAGAGATGGTTTAATCTAGCTATTAGTAGACTTTTGCAACAAGTTCCTGGTTCAAGAATGTGTGCACAGCAACCACAACTCACCAGAAATATTTAAATAAAGAAATGCTCATTTCATTCATTAACAATTACAGTAAAAACAATCAGAACATTTTGTCCAACCTGGGAAACCAACATATCAGAGTTGATGTACTTCATATAACTCACTTCCTTCTTATCGGACCTATTTACTCATATTGGGCCATAAGGGCATTCCGGAACATCATGGGTGACTATTTGTCATTTTGGGACATTTTAGTCAATTTGGGTCCATCTTGGTTGATCGGGCCTTTCTAGGTCTATTTTCCTCGACCAAGTCCTATGGGTAGCATCAGTGATATTCTTTGTGTCTGTATGAAGACTTGAAATCGGACGTCAATTCATTGTGTCTGTATTCTTTCAAAGCGCGCTCAAAATTATGCCAAAAATCGACTAAGATGTTCCTTCGTTGCACATATCTCTTGATGAAGGAGTTAATGCCTTCACACATCGAGGTTGTTCTAATGCCGCAGGATAACTTATCATGCAAGTACGCACTAGCCCACGATTCCTTCATCTTATAAATTTTTTTTACCCATTTATTATTATGCAGGCCATATTTACCAATTACAACCTCCCATTGTTCTTCAAACTTGGCAGGAGAGAAGTTGCCATAGATTAGCTTCTTCAGCTCTTCAAGGAAATCAGAGTTCTTTACATTTTCAACACCATTTTGGTGAAGGTGCCATGAACAAAGCCTATGGGTAGCATCAGGAAACACTAATTTTATAGCTTCCCTCATCGTATTTTCTCCAAGTTAACAATTGCATTTGGGTGTTTGTTACACATAGCTTCACAAAACGTTTCTAAAACCCATCTATACGTCTCTGTCTTCTCTCATCATCAACAAGTGCACAACCAAAAATTGTAGTTTGTCCGTGGTGATTATAACCATAAAAAATCACCAATGGCTTGTTGTACTTGTTCTTTTAATAGGTAGTGTCAAACGCCAGCACATCACCCAAACATTCATAGTCAATGCGACTAGCCCCATCAGCCCAAAACAAATTCTGCAACCTACCTTCCGATGTTGTTGTAAACTTGGCAAAGGACATGGGGTCGTTATCGACCTTTGCTTGTATATATGACATCGCGTCAAAAGGTTCACCATCTTCTATCTTAGCACGCTTTTGACGATCTATGTGGTTGAACAAGTCCTTCTTACAAAATCCTATATCACCATGTCCACCTTTCTGTCCAAGCATTAGACCCATTATATGGCATGTCCTCACACCATATAAATGAAGGATGTCTACTTGTGCCTTGTCTACATTGCTCATTGACCGATAAGAAGGAATCGAGATGAACTTGTTCGAGGCGATGTCAAATCATGGTTATGTGAATCCTCAAACGCAGCAACTATCCACATCGAATGTCGCCATCAATATGGACACGAAACCTGGCGGGGGCACATGGTACGGGTAATAGGCCTGTGTTCTCTACTTCTGTCTAGTCTATCCAAATGACTTTGATTTCTCTTGCCCTCCCTATTGCAAACTAACTGACGCATGTTTATCTCTCCCATCGCATCCCGGCGAATTTCATCTTTTCTAGCCACGAAACCATGACACTTAGCATATGAAAAGTAGAAGTTACATGCTTCAACTTCAGATGCAAATTCCAAGCCAAAGGTGTCGTCCAACGACAATTCAGTTATCCTTTTCAAGACTTCATCTCCATCTTCCTTATTTTCATTGTTATTACCAATAACAACATTACTTGTACTTCTATCGTTATTCCATTCGAATCATTACGAATCATGATACTAGGTTAGCTCCAATGAAGTGACATCCTCCACTGGTGCTTTTTCTTTCAATTCTATCTCCAGCATAGTCAGCATCACAAAAACCAACTAATCTGTAATCATCATTTTTCTTAAAGCACAAACCCAGATTAGTAGTACCTTTTAAATATCTAAATATTCTTTTAAGCTGCTGAGAGATGAGACTCTCTAGGATCAGATTGAAAACGACCACATAAGCAGACACTGAACATTATATCAGGCCTAGACGCAGTCAGATATAAAAGAGATCCTATCATACCTCTATATACCTTCTGGTCTACCTTTTTCTCTTTATCATCTTTGTTCAGTATTGAAGTGGGATGCATATGGGTATTCATTGGTTTGCAATCATCCATCCTAAACCTCTTTAGAATTTCATTTGTATACTTAGTCTGATGGATGTACACCTCGTCCATAGACTGTTTAACTTGAAGTCCAAGGATGAATTTGAGTTCTCCCATCATGCTCATTTCAAATTCTTTCTGCATTAACTTAGAGAATTCCTTGCACAGAGATTCATTAGTAGCACCGAAAATGATATCATCAACATAAATCTGTGCTATAATGAAATCAGACTCCATAGACTTTCTAAATAGAGTTGTGTCTACTTTTTCTCTGTTAAAACCATTTTCCATTAGAAACAAACTTAACTTATCATACCAAGCTCTAGGAGCTTGTTTAAGTCCATACAATGCTTTCTTAAGCTTATAAACATGTTCAGGGTGACTTGTATTTTCAAAGCCAGGAGGTTGCATGACATATACTTCTTCATTAATAAACCCATTTAAGAAGGCGCTTTTAACATCCATTTGAAAAAGCATAAAGCTATGATGTGCAGCAAATGATATTAAAATTCTTATAGCTTCTAGTCTAGCAACTGGTGCAAAAGTTTCAGTGTAGTCTATACCTTCTTCTTGACAGTAGCCTTGAGTAACAAGTCTTGCCTTATTTCTCACAACCTTAACATCTTCATCAAGATTATTTCTGTAGACCCACTTTGTTCCAATGACTGACTTGTCTTCAGGAAGGGGTACAAGCGTCCAGACTTCACTTCTCTCAAACTGATTTAGCTCTTCTTGCATAGAAAGAATCCATCCTTCGTCCAATAGAGCTTCGTCCACTGTTTTTGGTTCACATTCAGAGACAAGAGCTGAATCACTTTGTTCTCTGAAGGTTGACCTAGTTCTTAGCTTGTCATTGGGGTCACCGATGATTTGATCTTGAGGATGGTAGTTTTTGAAATACCAAGATTTCTGAGCGTTTTTCTGTTGAGAGGTGGAAGTTTCTGGTTGTTGTTGAGAAGTGTCGTCTACTTGGATATCAGACTTGATTTTTGGTTTCTCTCCGAGATATTTAGATCAAGATCTGCAAAAACTTCATCAAGCTCTGATAGTCTCTTATCAGGCTGTTTGTCAACAAATTTTACATGAATACATTCTTCTACAACTAAAGTTCTAGAATTATAAACTCTAAAGCCTTTTGAAGTTTCAGAAAATCCTAGAAGGATTCCATTATCTACTTTAGCATCAAATTTCCAATGACTGTCATTCATCCTAGTGAGCACCCTCAAACTTCCAGAGCTCTAGACATTGTTCCAAGCCGAGCACATGCTCAAGACAGTGCTGACAGTTCAAGGCCCTCACAGCCTCCAAACTTTGAAGAGACAATTTGAAAAATTATAGAAGAGAGAGTAAAGGTTGAGGTCAAGGAACAAGTGAGAGAGCAAGTTACAGAATCCCTGGCTCCAACGAATGTAATGATCAGCCAAATGATGAGCATTGTGCAAAGTTTTCAACATAGTCACAATCTGCCAACTCAACCTCATCCACCTCCACCAAACCAGAACCCTCCTCCACCACCTCCACCCTCCTCTTAGCCTTCTTCTATTGGACGTCTCCTTGTTTCACTTCATTGGACGTCTGCTTGGTTCACTTGATTGGACGTCTGCTTGGTTCACTTTATTGGACGTGTGCTTAGAAATCTTAGTGTTGGACGCTTAGAAATCTTATTTCCAAAATCATTTTCATTTACAAAAACTTATTCCTCTTAATGCAGGTTATGAAAAATGATTTTCTTCATGCATCTTTTCAAATGAGCTATTTTTGAATAAGAGATCTCTTATAGATCATCTAAGACTTAAAACTAATTCCTTCATTAAGCTCTTGTCTTGATGATTCCTTGATCTTCGTCTTTGATCTTTGAATCATCCAAGTTCTTCCTTGAATGTTTTCCTTTGATTCCTCACTGAACTTGTTCATGCATCTTTGATTGTTGTCCATGATTTTGCTGTGTTATGAAGTTACCCAATAATTTTCTAAGTATATAGAGTATCAAAAGAGTGAATTAGTGCAAGTTACAAGGTATGTGCAAGTTCTGTTCGATAGAACAATGCATTTTCAATGAGTTTTTTTGCCCTTTTACGTGCTTTGGCACAATTATAGGCCACTATTTTGGTTCCTTTATGTTATGCAGTTACCCAAGAATGTATTTTCTAAGTGTATGCAGTGTAATCAGATTGTGTTTAAGGAGAATAAATCCATGTACGATGATTGTTTTGGCCTTGGTGCTTTGGCACAATTTTGGTTCCCTGTTTTGGTTACTTTTTTATTTATGTTTGTATCTTACTAAGAGATGGTTTAATCTAACTATTAGTAGACTTTTGCAACAAGTTCCTGGTTCAAGAATGTGTGCACAGCAACCACAACTCACCAGAAATATTTAAATAAAGAAATGCTCATTTCATTCATTAACAATTACAGTAAAAACAATCAGAACATTTTGTCCAACCTGGGAAACCAACATATCAGAGTTGATGTACTTCATATAACTCACTTCCTTCTTATCGGACCCTATATACTCATATTGGGCCATAAGGGCATTCCGGAACATCATGGGTGACTATTTGTCATTTTGGGACATTTTAGTCAATTTGGGTCCATCTTGGTTGATCGGGCCTTTCTAGGTCTATTTTCCTCGACCAAGTCCTATGGGTAGCATCAGTGATATTCTTTGTGTCTGTATGAAGACTTGAAATCGGACGTCAATTCATTGTGTCTGTATTCTTTCAAAGCGCGCTCAAAATTATGCCAAAAATCGACTAAGATGTTCCTTCGTTGCACATATCTCTTGATGAAGGAGTTAATGCCTTCACACATCGAGGTTGTTCTAATGCCGCAGGATAACTTATCATGCAAGTACGCACTAGCCCACGATTCCTTCATCTTATAAATTTTTTTTACCCATTTATTATTATGCAGGCCATATTTACCAATTACAACCTCCCATTGTTCTTCAAACTTGGCAGGAGAGAAGTTGCCATAGATTAGCTTCTTCAGCTCTTCAAGGAAATCAAAGTTCTTTACATTTTCAACACCATTTTGGTGAAGGTGCCATGAACAAAGCCTATGGGTAGCATCAGGAAACACTAATTTTATAGCTTCCCTCATCGTATTTTCTCCGTCAGTAACAATTGCATTTGGGTGTTTGTTACACACAGCTTCACAAAACGTTTCTAAAACCCATCTATACGTCTCTGTCTTCTCATCATCAACAAGTGCACAACCAAAAATTGTAGTTTGTCTGTGGTGATTATAACCGCAAAAAATCACCAATGGCTTGTTGTACTTGTTCTTTTTATAGGTAGTGTCAAACGCCAGCACATCACCAAAACATTCATAGTCTATGCGACTAGCTCCATCAGCCCAAAACAAATTCTGCAACCTACGTTCCGATGTTGTTGTAAACTTGGCAAAGGACATGGGGTCGCTATCAGCCTTTGCTTGTAAATAGGACAGCGCGGCAAAAGCATCACCATCTTCTATCTTAGCACGCTTTTGACGATCTATGTGGTTGAACAAGTCCTTCTTACAAAATCCTATATCACCATGTCCACCTTTCTGTCCAAGCATTAGACCCATTATATGGCATGTCCTCACACCATATAAATGAAGGATGTCTACTTGTGCCTTGTCTACATTGCTCATTGACCGATAAGAAGGAATCAGATGAACTTGTTCAGGCGATGTCAAATCATGGTTATGTGAATCCTCAAACGCAGCAACTATCCACTTCGAATGTCTGCCATCAATATGGACACGAAACCTGGCAGGGCACATGGTACGGGTAATAGGCCTGTGTTCTCTACTTCTGTCTAGTCTATCCAAATGACTTTGATTTCTCTTGCCCTCCCTATTGCAAACTAATTGAGGCATGTTTATCTCTCCCATCGCATCCCGGAGAATTTCATCTTTTCCAGCCACGAAACCACGACTCTTAGCATATGAAAAGTAGAAGTTACATGCTTCAACTTCAGATGCAAATTCCAAGCCAAAGATGTCATCCAACGACAATTCAGTTATCCTTTTCATGCCTTCATCTCCATCTTCCTTATTTTCATTATTATTACCAATAACAATATTACTTGTACTTCTATCGTTATTCCATTCTGAATCATGACTGAGATCGACAGTGTCTTTCACCTGAACATCAACCATCTAAAATAAAATAGAACATACAATATACACAGCAAAAATCAAATTGAGCAGCGTAGAACAGTATACATATGCTATAGGAAGCTAGAAGGAGGTCAATGGAAACAAATATGGGGGATAACATCATAAAACAACCATTTTAAATATCATTCAGCAGTAATTTAAATAATCAATTTTTAAATAATCAACCTAAACAACAATTTCAAAACAATCAGCCAAAACAATAATTTCAAATAACGAACAAAATGGGGATTGGCACTCACACTAACAGAACGAGCTTTCTGGTTGGTTGAATTCGACATCTACTTCAATATTCCACTCGTCCTCTTCGTCTATGTTTAGTTATTCAGACTGGGCACTTTCGTGCTTATGGTATCAACAATGGTGTACCCATGATGGTCGACAACGGTGGTGAATTAGGGTGAACCGTCGATCGCGAGTGAGGAGATAGGGATACGATACGAAGCTGTAGCAGAAAAACAATGGCGGTGGATTAGGTTGGTCCGTCGAACAAGAAAGAAGACATATGGGAAACAAAAATGTTGCAGAAAAACAATGGTGGATTGATTAGGGTAGAGCGACGAACACAAATGGTAAAATGGGGGATCCAAGATTTTACTTTAGTTGGCAATTGCAGCTTGGTCCTTTTGGATTAAAAAAATAAAGTAAAATAAATTTATATTGGGTTTGCACTAAGGTCCCTGTGGGGCAAATGTGCAAGGTAAAAAGTGGGGAGGGGTTTAAAAGATAAACATCTGGTCAACTCTAAGGTGGCGCTGGTGTTGCCTTTTTAATTGAGTTGTCAGCCTTTGAGTGGTCCAACTAGGAAGTGAAAACTTAACCCAATATTTATCGTTGGTACCGAAGAATTCACCAACACTTAAACCAACTTGTCTTCCCTCGGAAAAATCTAAATTTTTCGCGAAACTTTTCAACTTTGCTTCTCTGAACCCTAACCTTCAAACCTCAAAATGGCCTCATCTACACTCCCTGTTCATTCCTACGTCACTGATTCTCTGAACTTAGCGGTTGAACATCATTTTAATTTTAAAGTTCTGGAGGAGTACAACTTGAATGTAAGCAAGTATATAAATGCAGCTGGTTGGGGCAATTTGTTCTTAGAGAAAGTATCAATCTACCCAAACCTTATTAGGACCTTCTGGAGGAAACCCACAATCACTGGAACTGAGATTATTAGCTTCGTGTTGGGAAAGAAGGTGATTGTCTCTGAAAAGACCATTTCCGATGCTATCGCTTGTGCCCAAGAGGGTTTGGTAATTGCGATACTTGAGAAGAAGACTTGGGTGGTTCTGAGACCGTTGCTGTCACCCTAATGAAAGAAGACACTGTAAGAACTCATTCCTGGAAGTCTGCTGAAATGAAGGATGAAATCAGAATCCTCCATCATAATCTGACCAAGACTGTCTTACACAAGACTAGCTCCAAAGACAACCTCTCTGCTCTCCACAAATTCTGCCTGTGCAATCTCTTCTGGGTAACCAAAATCAACCTTCCCTGGATTCTGTTTAACAGATTCAAACATGCTATGCAAAATAGAGAGAATCTACCTGCCATTCCCTACACTCATCTTCTGTCAAAAATATTCAGGCATCAAGGTGTTTATGAAGTCCTTTCTGCCATGTCTGAAGAAGATCAGAATAAAATTATGTCTGAGAAAGGAATGTCAGCTGCTGATTTTAGGAGAATCAATCTCTCAGGCATGCAACTAAGCACTTACAAACAAGTTGCACTGGCCAAAGCAGACGAAGCTATGAAAATCAAGGAAGAAATGGTTGAAGCAAACAATGCTGAAGTCCTAGGAATAAAAAGAGTAACTAGGCAAAAGACCACTGCAGCAAGGAAACCTGCCCCCAAGAGGCCAGCTGGTGGCATTGTTATTAGGGAACCTACTGATGCTCCTGCTGTGAAGAAGCAAAAAAGAGTCATCTTCTCACATAATGAGGACGAGGAAGCTGATGAGGACAGAGTTCCTATCAGTACCATCCTGAAGAAACAAAACTTCTGCTGTTGTCACTGCTGCTGAGGCCGATGTGCCTGTCTCAACTCAAATCATAAGGCAACCTACAAGAAAGGCTAGACCAACTAAGACTTCTAAGGTAACCATCTCTGCTTGTGATCCTGTTCAAATAGCAGTAGATGCCTTAGTATCTAGTTTAGAAAATAGAGGTGATTCTATCCGTGGTACTGTTGGTTCTGATGATAATATTGCTGTCTCTGCTCCAAATGAAATGTTCAATCAAAACATAAATGATGATGTATACATTCCCACACCTCTTTCACCCCAACCAACACAAACTGACCAAACCACAAACTTGCCTACACCTTCACCTGCTCACTCACAAATAGCCTCCTCATCCATACCACAATTTCAACCAATTATCCTTGCCAATGATCCCTGGTTCAATCAACCAGATGATGGCATTTCCCCTGGTGCTCCCTTCCCAAAACCTTTAAGAACTCTATTTCCTCCCCTCATCCCAACTTCCATCCTTTACAATGGCAAATCTGGGGATTGGGCAAAAGTAAAAAGAGAATGGAAAATTATGTTTCAGTCTCACCAATTTGAACCAGAATACATCCCTAACAGATGGTATCCTCTACCTAATATGAGGAATAAGCTAGCCAGTCTGTTGAACCTCTCTACTTACCTCACCCTGAATGTCAATTAATCAAAACTGTCCCCTCTCAAATGCACAATGACTTAGGGCCTTTAGTCATCCACCTACCTTTAGCAAAATTCCCCCTCAAGAAAATTTATCCAAATCTTGTCAAAACTCCTCCATTCATGCCAATTACTGATGGAGTTGCAAGGCACATAATACCTGTCTGGGAGACTAACCCCAAAAGGAAGAATCTTCCTACTCTCCCTGAGAAGAGAGCTAGATCATCTGAGCGTGTCCCCATGATCATGCCAAGGGACACTAAATGGATGTCCTTTGAGCATCCCAGAGTCTATGGGAGGGCTGCTGACTTGTTCATGGATCAACTCTGTTTTGATATGCTGAAATGGGAGTTCAGCCAACTCAGATCTGAGAGGGCTGCAAATTTTGTTCCTCCATCCTGGCAGAGGCATAAGGAAACAACTAGCATTGGAATCAAGCCTTACAGAATCTGTTCAAGATTGCCAATGCTGGATCTCAACAAGGACAAGAACATGAAGCATAGAAGGTTCAAGGGAGTGATGCCTAAAGCTGAATCAGCATTGCTTGACCTAAATCAAGAAACTTTTGATTACTCAATGAAGGATTTCCTTCTAAATAAGGAATCCATTGAGTTAATCGATGAGCACAAAGCTACTGATTTTTGGAAGTCACATCTCATTCACTGCACCAGAGAGGCATCTTCCTCTGGTTTATCTGATGAAGCAAAGGATGACATTCCCAAGGTCAGAGGGAAGTATGGACTCTCACACTTTAGGTACATGACATACAAAGACCTCTGGGGACTTCCAATCAATAGCAGGAATGTGGAGTTTGTTTATCCTATTAAATGGGCAACAAAGGAAATCAAAGCTAAACCCAAACCTACTCCAAAGTCTATCTCAGATGACCTTGATGCTGAAGCAAGTGGACAAATAGTCATTGCTGATATTTTGGAAGACACTGCTGAATCGTGTCATCAACAGAGCTCATCTGAAAGACAATCTTCTCAACCTCTGGCATTAGCTGTAGTGCACCCTGAAGATCAGTCAAGAACTATGGACACTCTTCAAGAATCTGCAGAAAGCTTAAAGACTCTGCCATCAAATATTGAAGAAGTTCTTGGAAAGCTGGTTGATGAAAGGGTTAGCAAATTAGTAGAAGAAAAGGTTGACAAGATAGCTGAGAAGATCAAGGAGGGTGTTCATCAACAATTTCAAACCTCAATTGTAACACCCTGTTTTTCGTGTGCTTAATTATTAGTAAATGCATGCTTTAATGTATTTAATTGTGATAAAATCCAGAGGATGATTTTATTTTAAATAAAATCATTTTCTTGTGTTATTTTATTGTATGAAGTCACAGTAAAATTTTCGGTATAAAATTCAGACGAAAGCCGGTCTGGGTTTTCAAAGCCAGTACGAGTTTACTGAGTCAGAGACCTAATATTGACTCGTGAACGAGACGATTAGTGTTTTTTTTATGTTTTGTGTGGGTTTGGAGTGTTTTGAGAAAATCTTGTTCGGGGCCAAATTTCCGAGTATTACTCGGGCGAATCGTCGGGAAATACGATCGGGAAATTCATCTGATACATGTTGGAGCAGAGCAAAAATGGAGTAGATTGACTGATGTGAAGGCTATGACGTAGGCATGTCCATGGCCATACCTTCCTTACACCAATCAAGTCAAATCACCATACTTTCTTACACACACCTTACCTACACCATACCTCCTTTCTTCTCAACCAAGTCAAGCTCTTCTCTCCCCTCCAATCTGCCCCAAAACTGACGCCCTCCCCCTCTCTTTTCCTTCTTCTATTTAAGTTTCAAAGTGTAACCATTTCACACTTTTGCTTCCTTTCACAAAAACACTTTTTTACAACTATTCATCTTCTTCTTCACACAACTAAAGGTACCATTTTTACTAAGTTTTTCAAGTTGTGTTCTTCATCAAAGTTGTTCATATTGGTAAGGGTAATGTCCTTATACCATTTGTTTTTCAAGTTTTGGCTTTATTTTCATAGTTGATGTTTTGAGTTCATAATATGCTTTTAAACTTCAAAAAATTCTCAAAAATTGTAGCAAACTCCGATTGAGGTGAAACCAATTTCTATATTCTTATTTTTACTTCCTCTACAACATACTAAAATCTTGTGGAAAACAAAAATCTCGAACACCATTTTCTGTAGTGGACAGAATCTATGTCTTTTGT
This sequence comes from Sophora flavescens, assembly GCA_030762895.1. Lineage (NCBI taxonomy): Eukaryota > Viridiplantae > Streptophyta > Magnoliopsida > Fabales > Fabaceae > Sophora > Sophora flavescens. The sequence continues at coordinate 211,490,476 of CM061064.1, read as the reverse complement.
GCCATATGAGTTTTGTTTCATCTTTGCTTGGTTAAGCTTGTGTTTGAGTGTTATTCCAACATGATCATGACCAAGAGCTCCTATGTACATAAGGATGCTAGGTTTAAATGATTGGAAAAGTTTAGAAACTTTTATGTATTTTCATGAAAAAGTGAAAACTCTAAGTGTTTTGTTATATGTACTTTGAGGTTTTTCCAAAGTGATCATGGATTTGGGCTCCTTGATGTATAAGGATGCTAGATCCAAGAGATTGGAAAGTTTGAAAACCTCTAACCCTCATTTTTACTCAAGGCCGAATGGTAGTGTTTGTGGCCTAGGGTATTTGATTTTTTCATTTTTCCAAAATGATCAAGGTTTTAGGCTCCTTACTAGGTATGAATGCTAACCTAAAGAGATTGGAAAATTTAGAACATCCTAACCTATTTTAGAGGATTAAAACCGAAACCCTAAGTTGATGACTTAGTGGGATTCTTGATTCAAACTTGTTAAACTTCTGGTGTTTAAGAACTCCTAGCACTTAAGGATCATAAATCCATAAGTTGCATGATTTTTGGAAACCTTAATCCAAAACCATTGTTGAAAACCGAACCTATGCCTTGTGGCTAGTGTTCTTTGATTAAAAATCTAACCTATGGTTTCTTGTGTGTAACCTTAGATTCGATACGCGCGGACGTTCGTGATTCTTAGTTTTCGTAGTCGGAACCCTTATCGTCTTTTGAGGTAAGAGGGGATTTCCGAAAGATATTCAATAACTGTATGCATGTGCGTATTTGATTAATTGTTTACTTGACTGTTATTGAGTTACTGGATTATCTGAAATGTTATGCTATTATATGAAGTTGAACTGTATCGTTATATATGTTGAGATGTATAACTGTGATGAACTATGATATTGGCATTGAACTGTGAATATATATATGTGTACATACTGCTGTTGTTGTTTGAAGTTTGCTAAGCCGGACGTGTGTTTGTGCTCAATCATTAATAAGGATTAAAAATCTTAATAAGCTTTGAAGATGAAAGGATGGGTGTTCTTTTCCAAAAAGCTTGAATGTTTAAAAGTACTTGTTTTATGTGACAATATAGTTTTAGTGATTTCTAGAATGCAAGAGAAAAACCCTTTTCGAACTATGTGTTTTAAGTGAAAACTTTCGAAAATATTTTACGATATCCTATTGGGGATTTTCAAAGTTAAAAGTGTTTCAAAAACGTTTTATAAAGGATTTTCAAAAGAAAAGGTTTTCTCCCAAATGATTTAGAAACTTTCCGATAGCCAGCATAGGTTATCGAGGCTTTCGATTTCGAAAATTGTTTTCGTCAAATGACAGATAAGTACTAAAAGAATAGGAATCTAGACATGAGACGTCGCCTCTAGTCTTCCATGCTTAGCACGTGATCTTGGATCAGTGTTAATTCGGGACCGTAAAGTCCTATTCGTAATGTTATGGACTTCAAGTCCAATTCGCGGAATCAAGGACAGTTCGTTCTGATTTCCGTTGTTGTGGGCTATTGTCCTTAGCATGATAAGTAAAACATGACTAAAAGTATATTGATTTCCATTACCACAAACCTTGACTGCGGCCACGGTCTAGGTGTTGTGATTGAGCATTCGGACTGTGTGTCCTATGTTTCTAAGTTTTCAAGTGATGGGGAAATAATGTTAAGTCATTAGCTTTGAGCTTTGACAGTGAAATATTTACACAAAGAAAAACCTTAAAAGGAAAGTTTTTATTCATATGCATTTCCCCTGGCAGACGTGCCTTTGCTTATTGAGGATACCCATGGGGTATCTGAGAGTCAGTCTCATTGCTAGCTGTTTCGTTAAGGGCATGTGGCGTTGTCTGACCAAGAGGCCTGGTGCATCAGGATGCGGTGGCAACAGCCTGGTGGGCAGAGCTTGACCAACTCTATCTTCTCCAGTGATAACATGGTGTTGTGGTCTCATGAGATTAGGATAGAGCCTGATATTGAGGTGTCATGCACATTTTCGAAAACTGATTGTACGGGCTTGAGGACCCCTTGATATAACACTGTTATATTATGATGATTATGCATGCTTTAACTGTTGATCTGATTTCGTGTTGCATGTATCATGTATATGGTTGTTGTGGGATATATCTTATGACGGTATCTCACTCTTGCATGTCTGTATGTTCTTTTATTTTCCTCGTACCGGGTATGTGTATGCTTTAGATGGACCCTCTTGTCCCTCTTGTACCTGAGGTCACACGGACAGAGACTTTTGACGAGGCCGACAGGATTGGGAATTGGAGGATGGACGCGAATGCGACTACGGCGACGTACCGAGGGCCAATCACTACTACTGAAGCTAATATACATGGAGAGCCTGTTAGGAGGATCCACTCGGTGGAATCCAGGAACGTGATTCTTCCACCGCCATGGTTGTACCTGAACACGCTACAGGAAGCCGGTCTACTTCACCCTCACGTTGAGCCTGCCGAGCCAGAAGAGGAGGAACCGATGGAGGAAGATCCTGAAGAAGATCCCGAAGAGGATCCTGAGGAGGAGCCTCCTGAGCTGGTAGACGACTGGTGGGATGAGGAGCTCGAGGCGGGTTATCACCCTTTGGATATTGAGGAGGAGGATGTCTCGTTGGATGACGGAGGAGAGGTGATTGACCCGGAGCCGGAGACTTCTTCTTGTGGGAGCGTTTGTGGCCACTCCGAGTGTCGTAGGCATTGGTAGTGGTTGGAGGCTTTGTTTTGAGTGGTCCGTTAGTCTTGGCTTTTGAGCTTTTCTTTTGAGTTTAGATTCCCAGGTTTCCATTCCCAGTTGGTGTTTTATTTACCTTATCTTCTCAGTTATGTTTCAGTTATGCTTTCGTTTCTGTTGGCCATATTGATTAAGGCCGTGGTGTAATGTTAAAACCTAAGACCTTTCGAGGCAATATTATATGTATGTATCTGTTGTCGTTTTCAAGTTGAGTTTCTTTACCTTTTACTTCTTTCCTTTTCAAAAAAAAATTAAGTACCTTTTTGGTAACCTTGTGTATGTTGAATAATCTTTTTTCCGAAAGCGACCAGCATTTAAACGCGTATTTTTCCGCAAAAAGGGTAACCATGTGATGACCAAGTTAGGGTGTCACATCAATGGCTCCAACCTTAGAGGTTGTGAATAAAATGCTTGAATTTCTTATGGATTTCAAGCAGAGTCAAACTCAGAGTCCTCCTCCACCACCTCCATCTACTTAGTCTTCACTTTTGTTTTCTTTTTCTTCTTTTTGTGCTGACAATGATGGTCCACTCCCTGTTTACCTTTTTGGTTGATGACAAAAAGGGGGAGAAAGGAAAAGAAAGACAATTATATATAATATATATCTTTTAAAAAGCTCTTATGTGTTTTTCTTGTGCATATTCATTTCTACTTGATATATGGCTCTGATATACTTGTGTTTATAAAGAATGATAAGTGCTTGTATCTATCTGTTAGTCTGCTTAAATTTTTTTTTGAATGCTTTGTCTTAGGGGGAGCCTTGCAAGCTCTCTTAGACTTCTGCTTTTCAAATTTAATTAGTTTTGTCATCATCAAAAAGGGAGAGATTGTTGGAACCAAAGTGGTTATGGTTTATTTAATCTCTAAAGTTTTGATGCTAACAAAAGCATTAAATTTGCTTGGCAAAGTATTAGTTGAGATCTAACTAGTGCTCTCAGTTATGAAGGAACACTTTTATAAGTAAAATAAACTTAGTTTGAATATTGTTGTAATATTCAACTGCTCTTAAACTGTCATACTCCCTGAAGAGCCTGAAGACCAATCAATTGCTTTTGTTGATCTTTTAAAAAGGATTTCTTATGTGCTTAATCTTTTTATCTTCTGCTTGTGAAAAAGTTGTTCAAAAGGGTTTTTAAAGAAAAAGGTTAAAAGAATAAAAACATTTTTAATTATATATACCGAGTAAGGCAAAGTAGAAAAAATTAAAATAATAAAATTACTATTATTTTAATTTTATAATGCGATAAATATATTAAATTACAAAATATTTTAATAACCAATATATTTTTTAGAGAACCTTGTCATTGATACATTTTTTTATAAGTCAAATAATATTAAAGCGAGTACTCGCTCGGGGTACTCGAACCCGTACACAAAAGCTAGGAGTTGAACCCCTGACCGCTTCCTTAATTAGGGGCCCGAGCCCATTACGTACCACTCAGACCTACCACATGTCAGTAATGACTAATATATTTTGAAACATGTGAAGTATGAAATTGAAAATATAATTTATAAAATAAAAATACAAGTATTTTTTTTATAGGCAAATGTTAGTGTTAAATTAATGTTGATGTTAGTATTTGTTAGTGAGTGAGTTTTGAAACCTCTCCCTCTTTATCACTCCTCTCCTTAACTCCCATACCCCAACCACCTAACCCCTAAATAAAAGTTTTTTTTTATCTTAATAAACAGAAAATTATATAAAAACCTTTTTTAATTAATCGTAATACTTTAATAAATGATAGTAAATGCTTCTTAATTAACCAATTTTATTTTGTAGGTTTGCTTGGGTGTTATAACTTGAGTCTAATTTGAGTTTTATTAATTTTGTAGTTAGTAATTACAACGTTGAGGTTGCTTGGTGTTGTTTTGCCTTCAACGACTCAAGAGAGGGGGGGTGAATTGAGTCTTCTTAAAATATTTCCCTCTTAAAAACTTTTCACAAAACTATACTTTTCAGATTTGTGGACTCAGGATCTTTTACAAAATCAATGAAGGGTTTATATAAAATCTTGAATAGAAGGTGATGAGGATAAGAAAGATTGATTCAGAATTAATAGATCACAGAATAGGTTCAGGTTCAAAACTCAATAATAACAAAATACAGAAACTGATTAAACCTTTAAAGATTAAGAACAAGTTATGCAAGTTTCAGATACAAGCATTAACAATCAACAACAAACTTGCAGGTTTCAGTTTCAGTATATGATGCAAGATTCAATACTGATTATGCAGATCAAGAACTGATATCAATTGAAAACTTAAAACATCAAGATCACGGTTATATGCACAGGAAAGAAATTAAAGAGTTTGAGTTTAGAGATACCACACAACCAGATTTATCTTGGTTTAGTCACCACCACTGTGACCTACATCCAGTCCCCACTCCACCTGTGAGTCAAGTCTCTAAAATGTCTGATGTGCATTTTCCTAAGTTTTGATGAGAACAAAAACATTGGTTAATGATTTAATTAACCTTCATATTGGTTGCTAACCTGTCAATCTAGTGTGCAGATTAAAACTGTAAGAATCATCCGTCCAACGCAAGTGATAGAATCATTCGTCCAATACTAAAGTGATAAAAGCCAGCGTCCACTAAAGTGATAAAAGCCAGCATCCACTAAAGTGAAAAAATCCAGGGATAGAAGCGCTCGTCTACTGAAGCCATAGAAGCGCTCGTCTACTGAAGTGATAGAAGCGCTCGTCTACTAAAGTGATAGAAGTGCTCGTCCACTAAGGTAACAAAAGCGCTCGTCCACACAAGTCCACATATTCTGTTGTCTAGTTTATAACTACTCTGATACTCCTGTCTCCCTATTTGCTATGATGCTTATTTATTCCTTCATATATACTCTAAGTGTGATAAGCAGTTGCATTGATCTATTAGCTTATATGCAGTTTGTCTCATATGCTTTTACTGATTACTTATCTGAATGCTTTGTCTTAGGGGGAGCTTTGCAGGCTCTCTTAGACTTTGCTTTTCAAATTTAATTAGTTTTTGTCATCATCAAAAAGGGGGAGATTGTTGGAACCAAAGTAGTTTTGGATTAAATAATCTCTATGTTTTGATGTTAACAAAAGAATTAAATTTTCTTGGCAAAGTGTTAGTTGAAATCTAACATGTGCTTTCAGTTATGCAGGAATATTTAAATATAAGTAATAGAAACTTGGGATAAGTTTTCATTGGACTCCTTGAGAAAAATACGTGTCCACCCTTGTAGACCGGCTACTCAATGTTTTGATAAAGTTATTTATTTATTTAATTAAGTAGACTGGTTTCTTTAAGTAGACTAGGGACTAAATGCTTACTAGACGGAAATCAAAATAATTTCTTAGATACAGCAAGTCCAAAGACTTGATAGTAAACGTGTCTAGCTTGCCACGTCAGTAGACGATTAACGTTTTTTTTTTTCGAATGGCTCTGGTAATCCTTATTCAATATATATAATTGAAAATCATTTTTTTAACCCTTTTCTTTCCAATCATATGTTTTTGTTAGAGTCTGGTGGATCATCATCAAAGAGCATCAGTTAGAATAGGCGTACATAGATGTAGTACACGGATGTATTAAACACATCATTTTGATATCTGTTTCAGTTAGTTAGTTATCTGTTAGTTGCATCAGTTTGTTATTTGTAGCTGCTCTGCAACATAGTCTGTAACTAGAACTGATAGGATATATAAGGTCTTATCTATTGTATAGGGGCAAGTGATTTTGGGCATTTTCTTGATCACAGATTAAGTGCAAGTGAGGGAGAGTATTGTAGTTCTTCCTGGATGTCTTGAACTGTTGCTGATCAGAGGAATAAAATCGACTCAGTGTAGACGTAGGGGTTTTCATCTTTGACCTCGAACCACATAATTCCCTTGTGTCTTATTCTACTTTTCTGCAATTCTATTTTTCGTTTGTGTGTGTGTGAACATCTCTATGCAATACTCAGCTGCAATTTAGAGATGAATTCGCAACAATTGGCATCAAGAGCTCCAGGTTTTGGAGGTGTTTCCGCAATGGGTGCAACCAAATTCGACATAGAGAAGTTCACTGGTGAAAACGATTTCAGTCTTTGGAGGCTAAAGATGAAAGCACTTCTTGTTCACCAAGGTCTTGAAGATGCGTTGGGAGGCATTGCAAAGATTCCAGAATCTCTCACCGAAAAGGAGAAGAAGGATTTTGTTATCAAAGCTCACAGCACCATCTTCTTTCACTTGTTGATGAAGTTCTCAGAGAGGTGACCGAGGAGACAACTGCAGCTGGGGTTTGGCTGAAATTGAAGAGTCTATACCTGAAAAAGAGACTTCATCAATTGAAGATGGAAGAAGGTATGTCAATCAAAGAACATGTTTCTTTGTTTACAAAATCAGTTCTTGATCTTAAAAATGTAGATGTAAAAATTGATGATGAAGATCAAGAAATTATATTACTTTGTTCTCTTCCCCCATCATATGATAACCTAGTTGATACTGTGATGTATGGAAAGGAGAGTCTCACCTTGGAGGAAGTCAAAGCAACCCTCAATTCTCGGGATATGAAGAGGAGAATCACCGAGAATAAAGGTGATGGTGGAGATGCTGAAGGGCTATTTGCAAGAGGAAGATCTGAGAAAAGAGAAGGAAAGGGAAAGAATAGATAGATATCAAAGTCAAAAGGCAAAAAGAATTGCTACCATTGCCACAAAGATGGAAACTATCGAAAAGAGTGTCCTGAAAGAAAAAGAAAGAATGGTTCAAAACACAAAGATGTTGATGATATAGTAGTGGTAGCAGATGGCTATGACAGTGTAGAAGTCTTGGCTATTTCAACAGATAAAAATATAGATGAATGGATTCTTGATTCAGGGTGTTCCTTCCACATGACCCTTAATCAAGATTGGTTCATCTCCTACAAAGAAATAGATGGTGGAAAAGTTCTCATGGGCAATAATATGGCTTGCAAGGTCATTGGTACTGGCACTGTCAAAATGAAACTGGAGAATGGGACTGTGAAATTTCTCTAAAATGTAAGACATGTTCCCTAAGCTAAAGAAGAACTTGACCTTGTTAAATCAAAGCAACCATCACACAAGAGGGGGGTGGGGGGGTGAATTGGGTGATAATAGAAATTTAAAACTTTTACTAAACAACAAAACATAAATCTGAGTTTTTCAAATAAAGAGAGTGTAGATGGATAAAAGAAGATAATTTAAAAACCATCTAACAAAACTAATAGCATATTTTTAACCAGTTCGGAAATAAGGAAGATAAAGAATTTCACTTGTCTAATGGACAATATTGACTTGTCTGATTATCTTAGACTAAACATTAACCGGTTAGACACCATCTAGAGGATAAAAAACATTTGAAAATAGCTTAGAACATAAAGCTTAAAATCAGTTAGAAAACTTTGTTGAAAATACATAAAACAACAAAGATAAGGAGATAAGGGTAGAGAGAAAATAAACAACAAGATTTATCCTGGTTCACTCATTTAAACGATGAGCTACATCCAGTCCCCAGCAGTAGCTGAGTTTTTCTCCGCTATCACATCAGATAATTACAATGAGTAGTCTTTGCACACCTAGCCTCTCCAGGCTCATTGAGTACTGTTCTTAACCAGCCTCTCCAGACTGTTGCAAGTATTATTTGCACACCTAGCCTCTCCAGACTCAACGAGAATTATTCTTAACCAACCTCTCCAGGCTGTTGCAAGTATTATTTTCACCTAGCCTCTCCAGGCTCACTGGATTTTGATGAAGGTTACATAGAGAAAATCTCACAACACTCATGGAGTGATTTTACAATGAAGTACAAAGATGAGTTCTTCCTACACTCACAAGAGTGGATATATTTTTAAGTACTTCAGAACTGATAAAAGAAGTCTCTCATAACACTCACTTGAGTGAATATAGAATGTTTACATTGAGGATGATTTTTGTTGAGATGAAGGTGGCGATCCTCTCATTTTTCATCAAGTGTAGCAGAAGTAGTAGCTCCAGCAACTCTCTCTCATCTTCATCTTCAATGACTTATGTATTTATGGTCTTCGAGCATTTAGGATCCGTTAGAGACATTCCCTCAGATGTTGGCTTCAAGCAGAACTTCATTAAATGCAATAGAGTCGTTCTGGGCAGCTATTAATGCAATATGAACGTTGGTTGTACTCTAACATGAAGGATCATGGCTTTATGCATCGTGATACAGCCATATCAGAGTTGTGCAGAGAGCTTTTTGTACTTTGCTGAGTACACTTCCCGTTTTGTGTAAGGATCAGAGGTACTAGGGAATAAAGCATGTTGGAAGCATTCTTTAACTGGTCATTGTTCTGATTATCCAAGGTTGCTTGAGAGAGTAACTTCTGAATTTTCTTGATAATCGTGAAACTGAGTAGGAGAGAAGGCTTCAAGTCTCTTTCTGGTTCTTGAAATAAGATTCTGATAATCCTTATAGAATTCACGTCCATAAGATAAGTGCTTCCATCTTGAAAATAACCGCGTCTATCTAGCCATTTGAGATTTTTTTTCATTCGGGCTAGTAGACGAGCTCCATATTAAGGACTCAGGAAGTCCAAAGATTAGTGTGGACGAGCGCTTCTGTCACCTTTAGTGGATGAGGACTTCTGTTACTTTAGTGGACGAGAGCCTCTGTTACTTTAGTAGACGAGCTCCATATGCCACGTCATTGGACGGATACTCCTTTAACTGTTTGATCGTAACCTAGTATACGAGCTCCATATGCCACGTCATTGGACGGATACTCTCATTAAGGTTTTAGCAAGTCCAAAGAACGTAATCCTAGTAGATGAGCTCCATATGCCACATCATTGGACGAGCACTTCTGTTACCTTAATGGAGGAGCCCTTTTGTTGCTCCAGTGGATGAGCACTTGTGTCACTTTAGTAGACGCTTGCTTTCATTACTTTAGTGGATGCTGGCTTTCACTTTAGTGGACGCAAGTTTCTATCTCTTGCGTTTTGGACGTGCACTTCAATCACTACAGTGTTGGACGCTTGTTTTAATCACCACAGTGTTGGACGTGAGCTTCAATCACTGCAGTGTTGGACGTGAGCTTCTATCACTACACTGTTGGACGGATGATTCTCTTATTTAATCTGCACACTCGATAGACAGGTTAGCAACCAATATGAAGGTTAATTAAATCATTAACCATTGTTTAGTTCTCATCAAAACTTAGGGAAATGCACATCAGACATTTTAGAGACTTAACAATCTCCCCCTTTTTGATGATGACAAACAGTGAGATGTTTTAATGAACCTCGGAAAATATCAATAAAGAAAACATCATATATCAGACAGGTTGAAATTTATTAAGCGAACAGGTCATATCATATTCATTCTCCTATTCTCCTATAACATATTTCTATCACAAATCTCAATTTTCTCCTGTTCTCCCCCTTTTGTCAACATCAAAAAGGGTTATCAAGTTTTATTTATGAGATATGTTAAGAAGGGCAAGATAACATGTTAATAAAATCATAGTAATGTAGCAAGCATATTAGACATACTCCACTTCAACTATTGTATCATTACTCCCCCTGAACTAATGCTTAGTTGAAAGAACATGTATATAGGAGTAATGACAGATTTAGCACAGACAGCTTAACATTCAGACATGTCATTCAACAATGCAATGCATGTTTAGATAATCTCTAATAAATAAAAACCTTTCTTCTGCGAGGGGTTTAGTGAAAATATCAGCCCGTTGATTTTCAGTTTTAACAAACTTAATATCAAAGATGCCTTTTTGAACATAATCCCTAATGAAATGATGTTTGATTTCAATATGCTTAGCCTTAGAATGCTGAATTGGACTTTTAGTTAAGCATATAGCACTCGAATTATCACACCATACAGATATGTTATCTTCATAAATAGAGTAATCCTCAAGTTGATGTTTTACCCATAAGAGTTGAGAGCAACAACTAGCAGCAGAGATATATTCTGCTTCAACAATAGACAGGGCAATGGTTGTCTGCCCCTTGCTTGACCATGAGACTAAACTTGCTCCAATGAAGTGACATCCTCCACTGGTGCTTTTTCTTTTTATTCTGTCTCCAGCAAAATCAGCATCACAATATCCCACTAATATGTATTCTTTTGATCTTAAATACAGCAAACCAAGATTAGTAGTTCCAAGCAAATATCTAAATATTCTTTTAACAGTCTTAAGATGATATTCTCTAGGATCAGATTGGAATATAGCACACATACAGACACCAAATTGAATGTCAGGTCTGCTTGAAGTTAAGTACAGTATAGAGCCAATCATACCTCTGTAGACAGTTTGATCTACCTTTTTACCTTCATCATCTTTGCTTAGTTTTGCATTGGGTTGCATAGGGGTTTTCATGAGCTTTGAATTTTCCATTTTGTATTTCTTGAGTATCTCCTTGGTATATTTTTGTTGATGAATGTAAATTCCATAACTTGTCTGCTTGATTTGTAATCCAAGGAAGAACTTCAATTCTCCCATCATGCTCATCTCAAATTCAGCTTGCATTAGATTTGAAAATTCCTTGCACAGCTTTTCATTAGTTCTCCAAAAATAATATCATCAACATATATTTGAACTATAATAAAGTTCTCTTTAGAGCATTTTTTGAACAGAGTAGTGTCTACTTGTCCTCTAGTAAAACCATTATGCATGAGAAAAGAACAAAGTCTATCGTACCATGCTCTAGGTGCTTGTTTCAAACCATATAATGCCTTTTTAAGTTTGAAAACGTGATCTGGTTTATCAGTATCCTCAAAACCAGGGGGTTGTTTAACATACACTTATTCTTCAATTATACCATTTAGAAAAGCACTTTTTACATCCATTTGAAACAAGGTAATTTGGTGTTGTGCAGCATATGACATTAAAATACGTATGGCTTCTATTCTAGCTACAGGTGCAAAGGTTTCAGTATAATCAATACCTTCTTGTTGGTTATAGCCTTGAGCTACTAACCTTTCTTTATTTCTGACAACTTTACCATCTTCATCTAATTTGTTTCTGAAGACCCATCTTTTTCCATTAACCGACTTGTTTTTAGGCTTAGAGACAAGAGTCCAGACATCATTTCTTGTGAACTGGTTAAGTTCTTCTTGCATAGCAAGAATCCAGCTTTTATCCTCAAGAGCTTCTTCAATGCGTTTAGGCTCAAAATCTGAAATAAAGGCCACATTGCTTGATTCTCTTAATGTGGATCTGGTTCTTACTCCTTCAGAACGATTTCTAATAATAAGATTCTTAGGATGATGAGTGTTGAACTTCCAATCCCTTTTGAGATCATCACGAAGATCTTGACTTGTCTGTTGACTCGTTTGTTCCACTTGTCTTTTAGCCTCAGGCATAGGTTCTGTTTTGGTTAGATCGGGTTATTGACTTTCTGGCTTGTTTATATCAAGACCTGCAAGATCATCTTCTAGATCTGATAGTTCTTTATCAGTTTTTAATCCATCATTGAATTTAACATGAGCAGATTCTTCAATAATACAAGTTCTTGAGTTGTATACTCTAAAACCCTTAGACTTTTCAGAATATCCTACGAAAATACCTTTATCTACCTTAGAATCAAACTTTCCAAGATTATCTTTGGTATTCAGAATAAAACATTCACATCCAAAAGCATGAAAATAAGATATGTTGGGGCTTTTTCCTTTCCACAATTCATAAGGAGTCCTTTTTAGAAAAAGGCCTAACAAGTATTCTGTTTTGTACATAACAAGCAGTGTTCTGACTTCACGCCCAAAAGTACTTAGGGAGATTATTTTCATTGAGCATAGATCTAGCCATCTCTTGCAGAGATCTGTTCTTTCTCTCAACCACTCCATTTTGCTGTGGAGTTCTAGGTGCAGAGAAATTGTGAGAGATTCCATTCTCTTCACAGAACTGTCTAAACTGCTCATTTTCAAATTCTCCCCCATGATCACTTCTAAGGGTAGAAATACAGAAACCCTTCTCATTTTGTACTTTTTTGCAGAATACCGAGAAAGCCTTAAAAGTCTCATCCTTGTGTGTTAGGAAGAGTACCCATGTGTATCTAGAATAATCATCAACTATGACAAATCCATATTTTCTTCCAGCCAGGCTGGCAACACTAACTGGTCCAAACAAATCCATGTGTAACAACTGAAGAGGTCTAGAGGTTGATACTTGGTTTTTAGATTTAAAACTTGATTTTATCTGTTTACCTCTCTGACATTCATCACACAAGACATCTTTCTTAAAGCTAATATCAGGCAATCCTCTTATGAGATTATTTCTTTTTAATTCAGAAATTAGTTTCATACTAGCATGTCCTAGTTTCTTATGCCATAACCATCTCTCATCCTCTTTAGACATCAGACAGGTTACACTATGATCTGAGAGATCAGACAGTTCAATGTTATAAGTATTTTGTTGCCTTTTAGCTGAAAAGAGGGTTTTGCCACAACAGTCTTTAACTATGCATACATCCTTGGTAAAGGAAACATCAAAACCACTATCACATAATTGACTTATGCTAAGCAAATTGTGTCTTATTCCTTTAACCATAATAACATTAGATATAGGGGGAAGAGGGGGTTTACCACCAATAGTACCAATTCCTATAACTTTCCCTTTCTGATTCCTTTAATTTTTCAGCAGTCATGTTGTTCTGAACTTTTCAACAGGGAATAGGATCAAGTAACTTCCGGTGTGGCTTCTCAAGTTTAATAAACTCAACTCCAAAAGTTTTTTTGAGTTAGATCCTTTATAGAAAGTTTCCTTTCTTGTTGGGTGATCCTTCCATCTTGTTAAGTACTTTTCCTCACAGGCTTCTTGAGATGAAGAGTCACTAATTATGTTGCGTTCTTCTTGAAGACATTTTTATAATCCAACTTCTATCAATGATCCGCATCTTCTAATTCAAGGATATACTTTTACACAAAGAAGCATTGTTGGTAACATAAATAGCATTAAACAGAAATAAAATATTTTTAGATTTGATGCACCTTTTGGGTTTGTCAAAAACAACATTTTTAAAAGACAAAATTCTTAAAAACATTTTTCTAATGTTAAAAAAAGTATTTAAACAAGATTAGTCCAAATGAATTTGGTTTAGAAGAGAAAAGAGTATAAAGAAAAACATTTCACAAAACAAAATTAACATCTTATAAAAACATTTCTAGATTGAATTTTTGTGAAAAGAAATTCAAAGACACGAGGTTTTTTTTTTAAAAAAATTAAAATCAAACATTTAAAAAAAAGATTTTGGTTTCTAAGATAACAAGAATCTTTAACTCTAAGAGGTTAAGCTTTTCTACAGAGCACGGAGCTCTAATACCAATTGTTAGATCAAAGCAACCATCAAACAAGAGGGGGGGGGGGGGGGGGGGGTGAATTGGGTGATAATACAAATTTAAAACTTTTACTAAATAACAAAACATAAATAAGAGTTTTTCAAATAAAGAGAGTGTAGATGGATAAAAGAAGATAATTTAAAAACCATCTAAACAAACTAATAACATATTTTTAACCAGTTTGAAAATAAGGAAGATAAAGCATTTCACTTGTCTAATGGACAATATTGACTTGTCTGATTATCTTAGACTAAACATTAACCGGTTAGACAACATCTAGAGGATAAAAAACATTTGAAAATAGCTTATAACATAAAGCTTAAAATCAATTAGAAAACTTTGTTGAAAATACATAAAACAACAAAGATAAGGAGATAAGGGTAGAGAGAAAATAAACAACAAGATTTATCCTGGTTCACTCATATAAACGATGAGCTACATCCAGTCCCCAGCAGTAGCTGAGTTTTTCTCCACTATCACATCAGATAATTACAATGAGTAGTCTTTACACACCTAGCCTCTCCAAGCTCATTGAGTATTGTTCTTAACCAGCCTCTCCCAACTGTTACAAGTATTATTTGCACACCTAGCCTCTCCAGGCTCATTGAGTATTGTTCTTCACCAGCCTCTCCAGACTGTTGCAAGTATTATTTTCACACCTAGCCTCTCCAGGCTCATTGAGTATTGTTCTTAACCAGTCTCTCCAGACTGTTGCAAGTATTATTTGCACACCTAGCCTCTCCAGGCTCAACGAGTATTATTCTTAACCAACCTCTCCAGGCTGTTGCAAGTATTATTTTCACCTAGCCTCTCCAGGCTCACTGGATTTTGATGAAGGTTACATAGAGAAAATCTCACAACACTCATGGAGTGATTTTACAATGAAGTACAAAGATGAGTTATTCCTACACTCACAATAGTGGATATATTTTTAAGTACTTCAAAACTGATAAAAGAAATCTCTCATAACACTCACTTGAGTGAATATAGAATGTTTACATTGAGGATGATTTCTGTTGAGATGAAGGTGGCGATTCTCTCATTTTTCATCAAGTATAGCAGAAGTAGTAGCTCCCGTAACTCTCTCTCATCTTCATCTTCAATGACTTCTGTATTTATGGTCTTCGAGCATTTAGGATCTGTTAGAGACATCCCCTCAGATGTTGGCTTCAAGCAGAACTTCATTAAATGCAATAGAGTCGTTCTGGGCAGCCATTAATGCAATAGGAACGTTGGTTGTACTCTAACATGAAGGATCATGGCTTTATGCATCGTGATACAACCATATCAGAGTTGTGCAGAGAGCTTTTTGTACTTTGCTGAGTACACTTCCCTTTTTGTGTAACGATCAGAGGTTATAGGGAATAAAGCATGTTGGAAGCATTCTTTAACTGGTCTTTGGTTCTGATTATCCAAGGTTGCTTGAGAGAGTAACTTCTGACTTTTCTTGATAATCGTGAAACTGAGTAGGAGAGAAGGCTTCAAGTCTCTTTCTGGTTCTTGAAATAAGATTCTGATAATCCTTATAGAATTCACGTCCATAAGATAAGTGCTTCCGCCTTGAAAATAACCGCGTCTATCGAGCCATTTGAGATTTTTTTCATTCGAGCTAGTAGACGAGCTCAATATTAAGGACTCAGCAAGTCCAAAGACTAGTGTGGACGAGCACTTCTGTCACCTTTAGTGGACGAACACTTATGTTACTTTAGTGGACGAGAGCCTCTGTTACTTTAGTGGACAAGAGCCTCTGTTACTTTAGTGGACGAGAGCCTTTGTTACTTTAGTAGACGAGAGCCTTTGTTACTTTAGTAGACGAGCTCCATATGCCACGTCATTGGACGGATACTCCTTTAACAGGTTGAACGCAACCTAGTAGATGAGCTCCATATGCCACGTCATTGGACGGATACTCTCATTAAGGTTTTAGCAAGTCCAAAGAACATAATCCTAGTAGACGAGCTCCATATGCCACGTCATTGACGTGCGCTTCTGTTACCTTAATGGACAAGCTCCATATGCCATGTCATTGGAGAGCGCTTCTGATACCTTAATGAACGAGCGCTTTTGTTACACTAGTGGACGAGCACTTGTGTCACTTTAGTAGACGCTGGCTTTCATCACTTTAGTGGATGCTGGCATTCACTTTAGTGGACGCAAGTTTCTATCTCATGCATTTTGGACGTGCACTTCAATCACTACAGTGCTGAACATTTGTTTTAATCACTACAGTGTTGGACGTGAGCTTCAATCACTGCAGTGTTGGACGTGAGCTTCTATCACTACACTGTTGGACGGATGATTCTCTTATTAAATCTGCACATTCGATAGACAGGTTAGCAACCAATATGAAGGTTAATTAAATCATTAACCAATGTTTAGTTCTCATCAAAACTTAGGGAAATGCACATCAGACATTTTAGAGACTTAACAATCTCCCCCTTTTTGATGATGGCAAACATTGAGATGATTTAATGAACCTCAGAAAATATCAACAAAGAAAATAGCATATATCAGATAGGTTGAAATTTTCTTAAGCGAACAGGTCATATCATATTCATTCTCCCATTCTCCCTTCAGATCATCCTGAACACTCCAGAGCATCAAGCACCTTTCAAGAATCTGCTGAAAGTTCAAGACAACATGCTCTGCCACCAAATCTTGAAGAAGTTCTTGGAAAGATAGTTGATGAGAGAGTTGGCAAGCTGGTTGAAGAGAAAGTTGAAAAGATGACTGAGAAAATCACTGAGGAAGCCTCTTAGAGAGTTCAAGTATCAATGGCTCCAACCTTAGAGGTTGTGAACAAAATGATGGAATTTCTGACTTATTTCAAGAAAACCCAGACTCAATCAACCACCTCCACCACCTCCTCCTGCATAACCTTGAATTTGTTTTCCTTACTGACAATGATGGTCCACTCCTTTTTACCTTTTTTGTCTGATGACAAAAAAGGGGGAGAAAGGAAAGAAAAGATATTTCTTTTATAAATACAAAGTCAGTTTTGAAAAGCTCATATTCGTCTGCATATGCATATTTTGTTTTCTAGTTTATAACTACTCTGATACTCCTGTCTGCCTATTTGCTATGATGCTTATTTATTCCTTCATATATACTCTAAGTGTGGTAAGCAGTTGCATTGATCTATTAGCTTATATGCAGTTTGTCTCATATGCTTTTACCGATTACTAATCTGAATGCTTTGTCATAGGGGGAGCTTTGCAGGCTCTCTTAGACTTTGCTTTTCAAATTTAATTAGTTTTTGTCATCATCAAAAAGGGAGAGATTGTTGGAACCAAAGTAGTTTTGGATTAAATAATCTCTATGTTTTGATGTTAACAAAAGAATTAAATTTGCTTGGCAAAGTATTAGTTGAAATCTAACATGTGCTTTCAGTTATGCAGGAATATTTAAATATAAGTAATAGAAACTTGGGATAAGTTTTCATTGGACTCCTTGAGAAAAATATGCGTCCACCCTTTAGACCGGCTACTCAATGTTTTGGGTAAAGTTATTTATTTATTTAATTAAGTAGACTGGTTTCTTTAAGTAGACTAGGGACTAAATGCTTACTAGACGGAAATCAAAATAACTTCTTAGATACAGCAAGTCCAAAGACTTGATAGTAAACGTGTCTAGCTTGCCACGTCAACAGACGATTAACGTTTTTTTTCGAATGGCTCTGGTAATCCTTATTCAATATATATAATTGAAAATCATTTTTTTAACCCTTTTCTTTCCAATCATACATTTTTGTTAGAGTCTGGTGGATCATCATCAAAGAGCATCAGTTAGAATAGGCGTACATAGATGTAGTACACGGATGTATTAAACACATCATTTTGATATCTGTTTCAGTTAGTTAGTTATCTGTTACTTGCATCAGTTTGATATTTGTAGCTGCTCTGCAACAGAGTCTGTAACTAGAATTGATAGGATATATAAGGTCTTATCTATTGTATAGGGGAAAGTGATTTTGGGCATTTTCTTGATCACAGATTGAGTGCAAGTGAGGGAGAGTATTGTAGTTCTTCCTGGATGTCTTGAACTATTGCTGATCAGAGGAATAAAATCGACTCAGTGTAGACGTAGGGGTTTTCACCTTTGACCTCGAACCACATAATTCCCTTGTGTCTTCTTCTACTTTTCTGCAATTCTATTTTTCGTTTGTGTGTGTGTGAACATCGCTATGCAATACTCAGCTGCAACTTAGAGCTGAATTCGCAACAATTGGCATCAAGAGCTCCAGGTTTTGGAGGTGTTTCCATAATAGGTACAACCAAATTCGATATAGAGAAGTTCACTGGTGAAAACTATTTCAGTCTTTGGAGGCTAAAGATGAAAGCTCTTCTTGTTCACCAAGGTCTTGAAGATGCGTTGGGAGGCTTTGCAAAGCTTCCAGAATCTCTCACCGAAAAGGAGAAGAAGGATTTTGTTATCAAAGCTCACAGCACCATCTTCTTTCACTTGTTGATGAAGTTCTCAGAGAGGTGGCTGAGGAGACAACTGCAGCTGGAGTTTGGCTGAAATTGAAGAGTCTATACCTGAAAAAGAGACTTCATCAATTGAAGATGGAAGAAGGTATGTCAATCAAAGAACATGTTTCTTTGTTTACAAAAGCAGTTCTTGATCTTAAAAATGTAGATGTAAAAATTGATGATGAAGATCAAGAAATTATATTACTTTGTTCTCTTCCCCCATCATATGATAACCTAGTTGATACTCTGATGTATGGAAAGGAGAGTCTCACCTTGGAGGAAGTCAAAGCAACCCTCAATTCTCGGGAGATGGAGAGGAGAATCACTGAGAAAAAGGTGATGGTGGAGATGCTGAAGGGCTATTTGCAAGAGGAAGATCTGAGAAAAGAGAAGGAAAGGGAAAGAATAGACAGAGATCAAAGTCAAATGGCAAAAAGAATTGCTACCATTTCCACAAAGATGGAAACTATCGAAAAGAGTGTCCTGAAAGAAAAAGAAAGAATGGTTCAAAACACAAAGATGTTGATGATATAGCAGTGGTAGCAGATGGCTATGACAGTGCAGAAGTCTTGGCTATTTCAATAGATAACAATTATAGATGAATGGATTCTTGATTCAGGGTGTTCCTTCCACATGACCCTTAATCAAGATTGGTTCATCTCCTACAAAGAAATAGATGGTGGAAAAGTTCTCATGGGCAATAATATGGCTTGCAAGGTCATTGGTGCTGGCACTGTCAAACTGAAACTGGAGGATGGGACTGTGAAATTTCTCTAAAATGTAAGACATGTTCCCTGAGCTAAAGAGGAACTTGATCTCACTAGGCATGCTGGATCAAGCAGGCTGTTCATTCAAGGGTGAAGGTGGAGTCTTAAAGATATGCAAAGGTTCATTGCAGATATTGAAGGGTACAAGGCAGAATGGTCTCTATAGGTTGCAAGGTAACACAGTCTTGAACTCATCTGGCCTGGTTAATCTTGGTCTCAAAAACCAGATTGCACAAGCATAATTTGTGAAGAGCTGATAAATTGTCCTTGGAGCCAATCTTATGCAGCACTACTTGATAGGGATGAAGAGATGCGAAAAGATTTTCAGAGGGAAAGAGGTTACTTTAAAAGATTTCTGAAAACCAACAGTTTCCAAAAAAAATAATGACAAGACATGTCATTAAGTGTAAAACGGCGTTGGTAACTTGGGACCATAAAATGGTAACTTGGGACCATGAAAAGGTCTTGATGGGATTGATGAGAGTAGCTGACTCAACAAGGAAAGAGAAGCGTTTTAAATAAATGTGTTCAAGAACAAAATAATATCAGCAATAAATGTGTGCATAGATGAGTCCACATAACACT
Organism: Sophora flavescens; assembly: GCA_030762895.1. NCBI lineage: Eukaryota > Viridiplantae > Streptophyta > Magnoliopsida > Fabales > Fabaceae > Sophora > Sophora flavescens. The sequence goes on along the minus strand of CM061064.1, from coordinate 211,470,619 downwards.
AAGAGTGGACGTGCAAAGACATAGGCAGTGGACGCGTAGAATACACTTGCTCTGGACGTCATGACTAGTGGAAGTGCAGAGAAAACATGCAATGGACGATCAATTTAACAATAATTATACTAGCTCAATCCACATACAACATATTCAAATGTTTTCTTATAAAGAGGTTTAGTAAAGATATCTGCCCATTGTAGTCCTCCAATTGATGTTTGATCCATAAAAGTTGTGAGCAGTAACTTGCAGCTGATATGTATTCTGCTTCAGCAGTTGATAAAGCAATAGTACTTTGCTTTTTGCTTGACCATGATACTAGGTTAGCTCCAATGAAGTGACATCCTCCACTGGTGCTTTTTCTTTCAATTCTAACTCTAGCATAGTCAGCATCACAAAAACCAACTAATCTGTAATCATCATTTTTATTAAAGCACAAACCCAGATTAGTAGTACCTTTTAAATATCTAAATATTCTTTTAACTACTGAGAGATGAGACACTCTAGGATCAGATTGAAAACGAGCACATAAGCAAACACTGCATACATTCTTCTACAACTAAAGTTCTAGAATTATAAACTCCAAAGCCTTTTGAAGTTTCAGAAAATCCTAGAAGGATTCCATTATCTACTTTAGCATCAAATTTACCAAGTTGATCTTTTGTATTCAAAATATAACATTTACATCCGAAGGGCTGGAAGTATGAAATGTTGGGTTTTCTACCTTTCCACAATTCATAGGGAGTCTTATTCAGAATAGGTCTAATGTATATTCTGTTCTGAATGTAGCAGGCAGTGTTCACAGCTTCAACCCAGAAGTGCTTAGGGACAGAATTGTCATTGAGCATAGTCCTATCCATCTCTTGAAGAGATCTATTCTTTCTCTCTACCACACCATTTTGCTGTGGTGTTCTTGGTATTGAGAAGTTGTGTTGAATACCACTTTCTTCACAAAACTCATGGAACAGCTCATTGACAAATTCTCCCCCATGGTCACTTCTAATTGAAGCTATACACATGCCTTTTTCATTCTGTACACGTTTGCAGAATACAGAAAAGACCTTGAATGACTCATCCTTGTGAGCAAGAAACATAATCCGTGTCCATCTAGTGTAGTCGTCTACTATGACAAGACCATATTTCTTCCCACTGACAGAAGCAGTCCTTGTTGGACCAAAAAGATCAAGGTGTAGCAATTCTAGTGGTCTGTTGGTACTAACAACATTCTTAGATTCAAAGGAACCTTTGACTTGTTTTCCCTTCTGACATGCATCACAGAGAGCATCAGATTTGAAACTAAGGTTTGGTAGTCCTCTTGCAAGGTTATGCTTTTTCAGTTTTGAGATTAATCTCAAACTTGCATGACCCAACCTTTTGTGCCTAATCCATCGCTCATCCTTAATGGACACTACACAGGACACACTTTGACTTGAGAGGTCCTCTAAGTCAATCTTATACAGATTGTTTTGCCTCTGGGCTGTGAATAAGAGTGATCCATCAACTTTCTTGTTAAATGAAACAGCAAACCCACTGTCACATAATTGACTAATGCTAAGCAGATTGTGTTTAAGACCATTTACTAACAGAACATTATCAATGGAGGGAAAAGGATGTTTACCAATTTTACCTATACCAATGATCTTTCCTTTTTGATTTCCTCCAAAAGTGACCCAGCCACCATCTTTCTCTACCAAGCCTCTTCAGGCTCTAACTCTATCACAGAGATTTAAAGGTTGATCTTCTTAACTCACTATGGGTGAGAATATGACAGTTTAAGATCAATTGAATATTACAACAATATTCAAACTAAATGAATACAGACTTTTGCTTTTGAAAGAATGAAAGAATAAGAGCTTGTCTTCTCAAGAATTGTATGGGCAGAAGTTAGGCTAGCAAAAGTTGTTTCAGGCAAGAGCTCTTTTTTCAGTATCTGAGGTCTTCTACTTATATAGTGACCTTCTTCTTCTCTTGTAATTCTTCAACGATTACTTTGAATAATCCCGTTTAGAGATAGTATTTAATGCATGATATCCGTTGGGACTGATAGCTTGATTTTGGCGAGTTGAAAAGTATCCTTGGTTATCAAAAAATCACAAAATGGAGGCTCACTGTTCTGAGCAATTGTACCTTAAAAGCTTTCTTTCCTCCTTTGTGTATAACACAACTTTTGTTCAGCAATGAAGATGTCATCGTACAGATCATTTTGCAATTCCAATTGTACTATTCACTTTGTGTATTTCAGTGATAGTACTATGAATTTTCTCAAGGGAAACAGGACATTAAATTGGATAAAAACAAATGGGAAGAACAAATATTCATTTGAAATAAATATCAATCATTTGAAATAAATTCATTGCGGTAGAAGTGCTCGTCTACTAATGTGGTAGAAGTGCTCGTTCACTATTGTGGTAGAAGCACTCGTCTACTAATATGGTAGAAGCGCTCGTCCACACAAGTCTTTGGACTTGCTAAGTCCTTAGAGAACCTCCGTCCAGTGACGTGGCACTGTGGACGTCTACTGAATTTTAGTTTAGGCACTATGGCTGTATAATTGAGTTACAAGGATAGCCCTCGTCTGCTGACGTGGCAAAATGGATGCGCTTATTTCCAAGTCTTTGGACTTGCTATGCCTAACAAGTTATTTAGGTATTCATTTATAGCCTCGTCTACTAAGGAAAACCAGTCTACTTATCATTTATAATATAAACAGTTTAAATAACCTTTGGACGAGTAATTCTTTGCACGAGTCCAAGCATTGTATACCTTATATTATTTTGAATATTCTTGCATAAACTGAACTCACTTGTTAGATCTCAACTAACACTTTGCCAAGTAAATTTAATCCTTTTGTTAACATCAAAACTTAGAGATTATTAAATCCAAAACCACGTAGGTTCCAACATACTAAACTTAGGGAATAATAAGTAATGAATTTCTTTTTATCAAAAAAAAAAGTAATGAATTTGATATTTGATATGAAATAAATAATGAATCATTCTCTGTTACTTGTGTCTCACATTCAATAAAAAAATGTTCTGGGACTTAATTGAAAAATTTATATAAGTTCAGGGACGCAATTAGAAAATTTTTTAGTTCAGAGACCCAATTAAAATCTTTATAAAATGTTTACAAATATTGAGGGGGATTCCAGGTCATGTTTCACATCAGCAAACTTAACCTCTTCATGGAACTCTATCCCAAGACACAATTGAAAATTTTATATTAGTTCAGGGACCCAATTATAAAACTTTTTAGTTCAGGGACCCAATTGAAATCTTTATAAAAGTTCGGGGACCCAATTACAAAAATTTTAGTATCGGGACCAATGTTAAAATTCCCAAAAAGTTCAGGGACCTATAGAGTAATTAAACCATAAATCTATTATCTATTATATATACAAAAGTTAATTGTCCTCAAGGGAAATTATCTTCTCTCGACAATGACACATCATCAAGCCTTATGTGTTAACACGACAGGGATTCAAGGAATATCCCACTTTTTCGGTGCACAATAATATCCCATTTTTTTATTTTTGTAAATTGACTGTTAACATCTTTGCTTTAACACAACTTGTCTTAAAAGTCTTTCTTTCTTTTGTTTTAATATAAAAATACTTTTTATTTAATAAATTATATTTTCAATTAATTAAAGTCTGCTGACGTGGCACTTGGACGAGCTCTTCTATTTATTTTAGTGGACGCGCTCTATGTGCCACGTCAGTAGACGAGCTCTTCTATTTCTTTTAGTGGACGCGGTCTTCTTGTCGTTCTTCAGTGGACGCGCTCTTGTTGTATTTCAGTGGACGTGCTCTTGTTGTACTTCAGTGGACGCGCTCTTCCAACATACCGTGTTGTCTGTAAGCATTTTTGATTGATTCGACCTTATCCGAAATCAAGCTGAGGTCAACTTGGGGGATAACGTTCCTTTGCAAGTTCCGCAGAAAGAAAAACCAGGCATCCACCATCTCACCCTGACGATGGCAAAGGCAATAGGGAATTGTTCCCATCTTAAGCAATTGCCATCAAGAGGGTTCCCTTGTTCTTTCCATACAACCAGGTACCATCAATCTAAACAATGAGTTTACAAAATGGAAACCCTTTGATGCAAGCGTCAAAGGCCCATAATAGACGACCGAATATCACCTTGTCCCGCACTAATTGGTGACCGTTGTAGGCTAGTAGTGTCTCCCACTCAACGATCGTGCCTGGGACAAACTGTTGCATGGCCAGGAGCCATCTAGGTAGTTCATTGTGAAATTGTTCCCAGTTGTTGTAGACCCTCTCGATAGCTTTTTTGCTTGGCTATCCACACCTTCCTTTAGCTGGTGGTGTACCCATATTGTGTCCTAATGTGTGCAATCAAAACTGACACTGTAATCAAAGGATCCTCTTTGACAAGTCCCTTGATGCTTTCACAGATCATGTTCGAGTCAAGCTTTCGATGATCTTGTGACAGTACTGCTACTACACACGTATGCTTTGCTGCCAGTTTTCAGATCTCCCAAATCTGGTCCTTCGTGCGGATGATAGCTGTACACTTCCACTTGCATCCATCATACTCACACTTGGCAATAAATCTCCCCGGATCAGACTGCATGCACCACCTTGAAGTCTAGAGAGTTGGTGATATGGTACTGCTTGATCGCTAACAGTGTATCTTCTTTTGTGTGGAACCTCGTGCCAACGTTAAGACCTCCCCTAAAATAGAAGAGAAACATTACTTTTTCCTATTGTTACATAATTAAATTCAGGAAAAATAATCTTTTGAAACATAATATAATACATATATGGTAATATACTTGGCTTTTTACAGTGATTCATGATGTTTCACACAAAATTTGTAAGACGCCAATTTCTCAAATAACCATTATAAGAAGTGCATGTTGCTTACCTCAGTGCAGCAGTGTTCCTTCAAAATTAGAATGTGAGTGCGTGCTTATACTGCATGTTAGTAGAACAAATTGATATAGACATTAGATATATTTTTTTTATTTTGGAAAACGAATTGAATATGGTAAACAATGAATTGATAGATTTTGGCATTACCTGACATGAGATGATTTGTTGCTGAGGATCCTTTTGGCGAAGGAGACGGGCGTATAATCTTTCTCACTCTCCAGTTGCTCGTTTTATTTTACAAAATGTAAATTGGGGTAGGAGATAGAAGTTTATAAATCTACTAATAATAATCTTTTATTTAAGTTTAGCCAGTTAATTTTGAGTTTTCAAAGACGATTGAATGCACATTTAAAAGTGGATGGAGATCCTCTGCCCCACTTTCTTGTCACATTTCCTGTCCATCATCAATGACAATTTGCCACTTAATAAAATAAAATCACAACTCATTAATACTTAGATACATTCCTAATATTTAATTGGTAGAGGATATTGAGACACCATATTTTGGAAGAACAGAATCTTGTTCATTAAAAGCCATGCAGTAATTGCTTATAAGGGAACAATGGTTTTGGAAAAAAAAATTATTTAAAGAATTTAGTTTTAAAAACGCATAATGATTATAATGATTATGTTTATAAAAGCACATAATGACCTTTTTAATTGGCTATTGGATGGGCCTTTTGATTGACCTTTGTCCGTTTCTATAAATATGAACGGTTATATATAGAGCCTGTTTGTTTAAGATTAAAAAATAAGTAATTATGATATAAAATAATTTAGTGATTATTTTTAGAGATTAAAAAAAGCAGAAGTAGATTTGTGTTTGTTTACATTCATAAAAAAAATTTATGAAAAAAACAAATATATAAGGTTGGAGTAAGCCACCATGTCACTGAAATCCTCACGCGACTCCGTAACTTCTCTTCTTCCCTTGCTTCTTCGTACCTGTAATAGTTCCAGCACAGGTAAGAAATAACAGACTCATGATGTTAACATCACCAACAGGAAACTAAATTATGAAAAGAATAGATTTCATACTTCGCAGGTAAAACATTTTCCATGACATTCAACTCTTCTGGCTGTAAGGGAAGGGGATGGGGAAGGGGTAAAGGAAGAGGGGTGGGTATGGGGTGGTGGTGAAGGAAGGGGTAAAAATGGAAGATCAGTCTCTACTTTACTTACTACACCCAGTCAGAATTGCTTCCTCATGGGTGTGGTTGAGGGAGTTAGTTGCTCCCTCACCCTAGAAGCCATCTTCATTTTAACCCTAAAAATGTTTTTTTTCTGCTTCTTATTATTTCGAAAAAAAAACACACTAAAAATTTTAAAAAAATGATTTTATAATTAAAAAAGTGATTTTTTAATAAAACAAACAATAACAAACGGCTCATAATTTAAAAGGCACAAACCTTTTAAATTTAGAGTTATGCTATTTGGTACATATCTCACTGTATGAATTTGACGAATTGGATTATTTGAAGAGAAAAAAAACTTTTACCCTCACCCAACACGTGCTCACACAAAAGCTGCAAATGTTAACCACAACCATGGCAAAGCATGGAAAATTAGCCAGCTTTCTTAGACATAAATGTCTATTTAATTAAAATCACAAATGGTTGCAAAATACAATGAATAAAAAAGATTGCAATTTTTTTTTGAAAAAAGGGTCAATAACTCAAAAGAAAAAGATCAAACAAAAAATTGTATATCGGAGAAATAAGAGCACAGTTGTAACTCTACGGAAACAAGGTCTTTTCTTGCCTAGGTCTCCATCTTTTCCTAATGTGTAAGAAAAAACAAATTGCAGAAAGAGGAACAATTTATAGACAAAAGGAAAAGAAATGGTTTTTTAACAAAAAATAATATAAGAGTGGTGTGTTGAAGCTTTTTCTTTCTAGCTTACCGAAATGGGTAATGGAGGACGTTATTCTGCAGCAAACACATAAGAGAGTTTGCAGAGAATAAAAAAAGCATACCCCAATAGATCTAGAAGAGTTCTTTTATTTTTTGGTTGTTTCTACGGTCCTTAAATTTTTTTCACCCATAAACAGTCGTAGAAGTACAGGGAATGATATTGTGTATGGTAGTTGGGAATCAATACAATCCGATGGAAGAGAAAATAGGGAAGAAAGGTTAATGAAGAAAGAGAGACAGAGAGAGCGAAGAACAAGAACAAAGAGAAATTAAGGCTGCCACGTCATTAGTAGGATTTTGACAAATTTCAATTCATACTAAATAGCATTATTCTTAAATTTATTTGTAGACATTATATCACACCTATTATGCCTACTCTGGCAGTTGAAATTTTATTTGTGGAACTGAAACTTTTGTAAATTTTATTAGACCATTTCGTTTTTTTAAAATATTTGAAAGAAGTCTAAACATTATATCACACCCATTATGCCTACTCTGGCGGTTGGAACATTTTCGTAGGAATGAATCTTTTGTAAATTCTATTCGGCCATTTCAATTTTTTTTTATTTTAAAGAAGTCCTTTTCTTTTCTTCAGTTAGGAGAATAAGCAATGTCAAACTCCTATCACTTCAGCTCCTTTCAAGTTTTTTTTTTACAGTGCAATATGTATATCATATTAACGTTTATTAAGCCTTAATTGACAATTATGTATTAAAAGTTTTTTTCCTGGGAGTTTTAAAAGTACCCGTGAAAAACATTAGAATACCTAGGTCAATGAACATCTTTATTACATTTATTCATATTTGAAAAACCATCAACACAATCCCTGATCTCACTCCCCCCTTTACTCTCATTAAATTCACCATTCCAGCCTAGCAAATTTTGAAATTCAGAATCCCTGATCCCACTCCCCCCTTTACTCTCATTGTTTAGTTTGTGAGTCACGACCCCAAGTTGCAAAATTTTAGGAGTTAGTTTAGAGTCACTTTTTTTTCTTCTAATAGTTTATTGTTTATGATCACTTGATGTGCTATAGCCTATAAAATGGCACCAGACCACTGAATAAAAATAGAGCAATACGTGTTGTTCCACCCTTTATTCTTCTTCTTCATAGTTCTTCAGCTTTAGAATTGTAATGGTAACAAAATCTTTTTCTTTCATCAACAACTACACTCACTCACTCACTCACTCCATCACATTGTCTTCTTTGTCATCTCATCATTCTTAATTTCCTCTAATATCATAGTTTCAATATCTTCATTTCAGAGGGGAATGCATAATGTCTTCTCTTTTTATAAAGATGATTCCTACAAGCAGCCGCACTCCACGGGTCGTGTTGATGATGATCATGACCTTGAAAAGCAAGGGCGGACACACATACAGGTGAGTGTGGGCACATGCAGCCACTCATTTTTTTAAAAAATATATGATTATCTTATATATTTTACCTTTGCCCCCCATTGCTAATTTATTTGCATCCATGCCACCCATGATTGGACTGTGGTGGTTGGCGGTTTTGTTCCGAGGCGGTTCATGGCTGAAAGTAGATCTGTCCCAAGCTCCTCGCTTCTGTCTATGGCAATGCGGTGCTAGGGTTCCAATGCATGGAGACTAGAGTTGTTTGTGTTTGCTTTAACAGAGAAAACGGATCTACGCTATTGGACTTCTATAAAACTAAGAATTGGGCTACTGGGCTATTCACTATTGTTATATAAATACTGCCTTTGTAACTTGTGTAGATTTACAAGGCCTATGTCCGTAATGCTACGTTTGGTGGAGCTAGTCCATTAAAAAGTAAATTTTATTTTAGTTCATTCTAGCTAGTTCGTAATACTAGTTGTTGGCTTTAAAAAGTGAGTCCTTAAATCAATTTTGAAAGAAAATTCATTAAAATCTTGTAAGATTTAAATTGATCTCTAATGTACTTGATTAAAACCAGATTTTAAAACTAAATAAACTCTTAGTGTGATTTTTTTAAATTTTGTAATTAGTACCTTTGGCACCTCAATGAATCCACAAAGTATCCCTTGGCTCAGGTCATTTGAACCCTCTATGGGACTAATCTCTGCTCAGGGGTAGCAATGTGCTTTATTTAAATAGTTGTTATTATTTCTTGATATTTGTTTAATTATGTTAGCTTACATAATGTTTTTTTGTTGGAATTTTTTAATATACAGCGAGTCAACCGGTTCAACCACTTACTAGTTCGATCAGTGACTCATTAACTCAATATCCTAACTGAGTCGATGTCTGCTCTAAATTTTAGAACACTAACTTTAATTTGACCAATGTTTGATAGGACAATTCAGAAGAAAAAAAAAGTCATGCCACCTGGCAATTTGAAGGGTCTAGATTATTTCACCAAATTTATTGGTTAGACATAAATTTTTTGAAGAAGAAATTACTATCAAATCAAATGAGCAAGAATCTTCATTGAAATCTTATGAATCAAACCAACAACAACAACAAATGTCTTTATAATATATTTGGTTGGATATATTAAAATTTTATTATTTTAGCATTCATGTCTTTATCTTCATATATATATATATATATATATATATATATATATATATATATATATATATATAGTGATAACTGTTATTAATTAATTTAGAAATAAATTGCTCCCATTGACTCCGGGTCTTGGATCAGTCACTGCTTAAAAAGCATTCATGTGGTGAATTTTCTTATATATGCATTTACTCAGGCTAATGAAGTTATTGAGGATCATAGCCAGGTTGAGACCGGCTGGAATGGCATCTTTGTTGGAGTTAATGATGATGGCAACGGTGGTGACGATGCTTCCAACAAGTTCATCAAGCGTCGTCTCTTCGAGCATTTAACAAGTGAGTCTTCTCATATTCTTTGGATAAGATATGTTTCATTTCAGTATATATTATACTAGTGTTCTTGATGGGTATATATCAATTATTTTTGAAAACAGATATCCCCATTCTTATATTACTTTAAAAAAATTATTATTTCCCTAATGCATTGTAATTTTCGATTGTTGCATGAACATATTCCATCAATAATAAAATCAGTGACAGGTGAGGTGACTGGTGAGTGGGGAGTGGTACCGCATATATGCATATATTATTTATTTAGTTTAAGACATTAAGATATAAGAAAATTTCAATTGGCATAAAATTCAATAAACATGTATATATTATTTTTATTTATTTATTAAAGAATCTTGCATGCATGCTTTTATCTCTCAGTTGCTCCTTCACGAGTTAGCATAGGTATAAAATAATAGCTGCTGCTTGGGTCCCTTAATGTTCCTTTTGGGCCTATCCTTGTTATGCGTTTCTAGAAGTTTCGACAAGGGTTTCCTTGCTCCTCGTAACACACTAAAATGCATTTTAATTAATTTTCGATTGTCGCACTAAATGCTTTTACTACAACCGCTTTTCTGTTAAGTCGTTAAGTCAGTTGAAGACAGTTACTTGTCTCTCTCAGTTGCTCCTTCCTTCACGACTGTGTATATAAATAGTCTCCTCCATTGTTTACAAACGCACAATTCAGTTTTCAATCTGCACTTTCTTTACTTTTCTTGCTTCCATCAATCATTTCCTTTTCTCTATTCTCTTGCATTTTCTTTCAAACTTGTGACACCCTAACTCGGGTCATCACATGGCTACCCGTTTGCGGAAATAAAACTCAATTTGCTAGTTGCTTTCGAAAAATAACGTTTTCTCAACGTTCATCTTTTCAAAATATGGTGATAATTTTTTTTTCTTTTAACCTCATAACCAAACAACGTAATCAAATCACACTTAAATACATAATGTATATAAGTCCTCCAACTATACTGCCTCGTATGTTTTCTCACATAAATCATACTCAACTTTATTCTCAAAACATAATATTACCTAAGCTGGTCGTAACTAACGGACACTACAACCGATAAAAGCAGCAACAACATGCCTCGAACTAGACAGCCTTCTTCTTCTTGTAGAGATCATACCCCTTGTACAACTCTGATATGTTTGTAAGGGTGAGACGCCAATAATGGATTTACCACCATAACTAAATGCGCAACACAAAAGAAGGCACATACACATATACATGTCTATAACCACGTACTCATTCATATCATAATATCTTGTTTATCAATGGGTTTCACACCCCAAACATCAACGTTGAAAAACTATGCATGAACACTTCAATACATCATCTAACCATTCACTCTTAATCTCATGAGATATCTCCAACCTCGTGAACCTCGTGATGAGTTGATCAGACTCAATTGCCACAGGCACACAGCCACAGGCACACCCATCGCACACTGTCCAACATCGTGGCACAGTGATAACATCGGAGATGGGGCCTCATTGTCCAAACCCCGGGCACAATGAGAACATCTTTGTATGATCTACCCTGATGCCGCAGGGTAATCCCTCGTTTACTCATGGCACGTCTGCCAAATGCATGCAAGAAAACATTTTGTTCTCAACACTTTTCTTTGTGCTATATCTTTATTTGTCAAAGCTCTCAAAAGCTTACAAACCATCATCGTTTTAAACATCTAATGCTCTCAAAAGCATCATCGTTAAAACATGGAAGCTCTCAAAATATTATGACTTAACATCGTTTAAAACATCTTTACAACTTTTATTAACAACACAGGACCTCAAAGTCCGAGTGCTCAATCACGAAGCCCCTAGACCTTGCAATAAGTCTTAGGTTCGTGGTAGTAGAAAACAACTTAAAACGTTATAACTTCTTTAAATAGATACCCAGTTTACAACACAATGAACCTTAATACACCGACGTCTCGGTTATTAAGTTCCATATCATCGTCATCATTTTTACATCGTTTTTACAACGTTTTATATCGTCTTACATCTTTTTACATCGTTTTACATCGTTTTACATCCTTTTACATCGTTTTACATCTTTTTACATCGTTTCTGTCTGTGAGAAACAAATCCAAAATAGGATAACGTCATAAGAACACTAGTACCCCGACATCTCGGTTACTAAGTTCTATATCATCCTTTGCGTCATTAAGTAAAACTCATTTACAGCAAATCCTTTCTACTTGAAATCCGTTGGTAAAACGTCAAATCATAGAAAATCCACTTTTCCTTTGGAAACACATTTTTCTCAAAATAACATCAAATCATCAACAACTTCTTTTTACTGAAACTTCAACTCTAATAAATCAATTCAGATTAAATCTCTTCTCAACATAAGTACTGATGCTTTTAAACTCTCACCGTAAATAATTTCGAAACTTGCCGTCGTTTAGCATTTTCAAAGAAAACGTCTTTAAGTCAAACTTTGACTTTTCTTCTAAAATAATATTAATTTCACAAAATCGCTTTTTATAATATTTCAGAATTTTTTTGCGTAAAAATTAGCAGTATTAAAAAAAATCTCACGGTTACACTCTCACCGTGACTCATAAACTTCTTTTACACTAATAAATCATTAAAATAATAATATTTCTCAAAACTCATTATTTTTCCAAAATCATATTTTCCTCCACTGTTATATTCCAACATTCCCCATAAACATTGAATATAACTTTCACAGCTTATTAAATCTTTTATCTGATTAATCGGTTGTGCACTGACCACTGTCAGGCCTCTCAAACAACATTCATCATTCAACATTCAACAACATCATCATAGTTCTATCACCAGGAAGATCATGCATCATAACAACATAATATACTACTGCAGATAATTAAAAGTAGATCAATCACCGATACACAGATAAACAACACATCATAAACAACATAAACAATTAATCACAAACCACATATAAATCATATAAGCCACACTAAAAGTAAATATTTATAGAGAAAATCCCTCAGGTAAGCTCCCCTTACCTCTTGAAGACTCAAACTAACGTTTTCAAACAATCTCCCGATTTGATCCGGTTTCCTCCGTCGGCTTAAATTAGTTAACTCGGTTGTTTCCTTCAAACGAATTGCAACCAAAATAAATCAAATCAAACCACAACATACTTAACTCATGAGGGTTAGGTTTCGGCCAAGGGCGGACTTTTAGGGTTCAAAATCCTTAAAATTTCTAATCATGGTTAAGTCATAGATTAATGGTCCTTAATTAACCTAAATCATGGATTAGTGACTGAACAACTAAGTTTCAAACTCAAAACTTCCTAACTCTCATATACTAAGATTCGGTCAATACAAGAACATAGGGTTAGGGTTTTTAGTTTGATAAACCAACTTGGATTTATTAAGCATACATACTAATTGCTTGATTCCTAAGATCATTAACGAAAACATTGAACAAAACTCATCTAGTTCCAAGAACTAGGGTTTCGGCCTTTATGAAACAAATAGGTTAGGGTTTGATTTTTGATCTTCTATGTACTTACATACAAGAACTATCAAGGTACTAGAAGATTGAATCATGAATCAAGACATGAAAATGAAACAAAACCTATGAACATGATATTGACCTAGGTTCGGCCAAGTCCAGAAATTAGGGAAAGAAATTTCTCATGATCATATGCTTCTATATGATGAAAATAGAGGTGATTATAAGATCATAGCAATTGGTTTCATGCCAAAAGGATTTTTCTAGAATTAGTTATGAATTTTCAAAGTTCTAGATCTAGAAACTTAAAAGTGATGAACATAGATGAAATAGACTTTGAATCATGAAACTTATTGAGGAACATAGACATGATTAGAGAAGAATAAGAATAGGATTCACCTCTTGAAGATCAAAAACAAGTGAAGACCCAAGAACTTTCTTCACAAATTTAACACTAGTAGACTTATGAACTTTAGGGTTTTTGAACAAATGGCATTAGAAACTAAATGAAATTTGAGGGAGGGTATTTATAGGCATGTGGGCTGCGCCACTTTTGAGGACCAAGTAGAAAGGAGGTGGCTTTTCAAAGGATTAAAGTGCAAATAACTCATAGGGACCATTTTGCAAAGATTCCAAAAGTATAAGGACTATTTTGCAAATTGTCAATAAATTGTAATAAATACCATGTGCCACAATAAATGTGGCCTTATCTTAACATCACTTTGGCTGATTTTTCTTCAAACTTTTTGGAAAGACCTAGAACATTTGAGAACATTTGAGATCATTTGAGAACCTTGGAGAATATTGTGGAATTGTGTGGAATTGTGTGGAAACTTCAAGAATCCACTTGACTCTTCCAAACTAAGGCAGCCCCCACTCCATCTTGGGCCTGCGCATGTGCTTGATAAATTTGGGCTAGAATTCATCTTTGTGGGGCCCACCAAAAAGGATTAAAGCTTATGATGACATAGGAAACTTGTATAGTTTCAAATAGGCTTTATGGAATTAATCCATGAACAAGAAATTTTGGGCTTCATAGCCACGTCCATTAAGAGATTGGGAACAAGGATTCTAGCCCAATTCACTTGAAAAAAACTTAGAAACTAACTCAGGGACAAAAGGGTAATTAACAGAAAGTTCAGGGAGTTAAGCGTAAAATTCATAAATTTTCACTTTAACCTTGTGGAACCTTCTAGACTTAAAAGTATGATTCATCCCCATGAATCATCTCAAAATCCTAAGATAACCTCTTTTTCTGCTCTTGGAAACTCCGAAATCCACTCCGTCGTCTACCCGATTACGTATTCCGCCCATAAAACGTAAATTATTTTATTTTTTTATGAAATAATTCTAAAAATACACTCTTGTAGGAAATAAAATAAAAAATCTTAAGTCTTTCTTTCACGAATTAAAATTAGGTTTTCTGAGCAGTAAACTTTTACTGTCAGTGAAAATGCAGAAAACGGCAGATCGACTTCCGTCTGAATTTTCAACCAAAAACTTCCCCATAACCTTATGAAAATAAGTATAACAAGGAAATGACCTTGGTTTATCCAAAATCATTTTCTAAGTTTCGGATAAAAATATATATTTATATATTTATTACCGATATTACAAAGCAGCGAAAATCGGGGTGTTACATTACTACCCCACTAAAAAACAATTTCGTCCTCGAAATTTCGAGACTCAAAACTAAACAGAATTTTGCAATCTCATCTTAAACTTAAGATTTTACATTGCCCTTCACATCACTTCGTTCCTCTTATTCCATATTCCATAACACAATTCATTCTTACGTCATTTCTACATATCCGTACTATCCTCAAAATTGCATCAGAGTCTATCACACTCGAAAAACAAAATCAAAACTTAATCACTTCTCTTATCAACATGGTTCCACCAGAAACCTTATTCCAATCATCTAACTCTAAATTTTATCATTAATACTAACAATGTCTTCACATCACCACGCATCAACTCCCTACTCCAATTTGATATCACCTCACACATCTCATCCTCAAAATAACTTCATTGCATATCTTAATTCAATTAAACCAAAAGGGATTATATAGAATAAAATTATCTAACTCTTAGCTTTCGAACTTTTCTATCAACTTAATTTTTCTCAAGAACTTTTCTTTTCCGCTCACATTCAACTTAGGTAAAACTACCATAGACACTTTTCTGTAATTCCTTACTCATTTATTAACACATATTACTTCTAAGAAGTAATTCAAACAAAACTTAACTCAGAGAAAACACAACGTCAACACAACAGACCTATTTCCCAACATTCCCGAAAGACTCGACCAGCTCTGATACCACTAATGTGACACCCTAACTCGGGTCATCACATGGCTACCCGTGTGCGGAAATAAAACTCAATTTGCTGGTTGCTTTCGAAAATTAACATTTTCTCAACGTTCATCTTTTCAAAATATGGTGATAAATTTTTTTTTTCTTTTAACCTCATAACCACAACAACGTAATCAAATCACACTTAAATACATAATGTATATAAGTCCTCCAACTATACTGCCTCGTATGTTTTCTCACATAAATCATAATCAACTTTATTTTCAAAACATAATATTACCTAAGCTGGTCGTAACTAACGGACACTACAACCGATAAAAGTAGCAACAACATGCCTCGAACTAGACAGCCTTCTTCTTATAGAGATCATACCCCTTGTACAACTCTGATATGTTTGTAAGGGTGAGACGCCAATATATGGATTTGCCACCATAACTAAATGCGCAACACAAAAGAAGGCACATACACATATACATGTCTATAACCACGTACTCATTCATATCATAATATCTCGTTTATCAATGGGTTTCACACCCCAAACATCAACGTTGAAAAACAATGCATGAACACTTCAATACATCATCTAACCATTCACTCTTAATCTCATGAGATATCTCCAACCTCGTGAACCTCGTGATGAGTTGATCAGACTCAATTGCCACAGGCACACAGCCACAGGCACACCCATCGCACATTGTCCAACATCGTGGCACAGTGATAACATCGGAGATGGGGCCTCATTGTCCAAACCCCGGGCACAATGAGAACATCTTTGTATGATCTACCCTGACGCCGCAGGGTAATCCCTCGTTTACTCATGGCACGTCTGCCAAATGCATGCAAGAAAACATTTTGTTCTCAACACTTTTCTTTGTGCTATATCTTTATTTGTCAAAGCTCTCAAAAGCTTACAAACCATCATCGTTTTAAACATCTAATGCTCTCAAAAGCATCATCGTTAAAACATGGAAGCTCTCAAAAGCTTATGACTTAACATCGTTTAAAACATCTTTACAACTTTTATTAACAACACAGGACCTCAAAGTCCGAGTGCTCAATCACGAAGCCCCTAGACCTTGCAATCAGTCTTAGGTTCGTGGTAGTAGAAAACAACTTAAAATGTTTTAACTTCTTTAAATAGATACCCAGTTTACAACACAACGAACCTTAATACCCCGACGTCTCGGTTATTAAGTTCCATATCATCGTCATCATTTTTACATCGTTTTTACATCATTTTACATCGTCTTACATCTTTTTACATCTTTTTATATCGTTTTACATCTTTTTACATCGTTTTACATCATTTTACATCTTTTTACATCGTTTTACATCTTTTTACATCGTTTTTGTCTGTGAGAAACAAATCCAAAATAGGATAACGTCATAAGAACACTAGTACCCCGACATCTCGGTTACTAAGTTCTATATCATCCTTTGCGTCATTAAGTAAAACTCATTTACAGCAAATCCTTTCTACTTGAAATTCGTTGGTAAAACGTCAAATCATAGAAAATCCACTTTTCCTTTGGAAACACATTTTTCCCAAAATAACATCAAATCATCAACAACTTCTTTTTACTGAAACTTCAATTCTAATAAATCAATTCAGATTAAATCTCTTCTCAACATAAGTACTGCTATTTTTAAACTCTCACCGTAAATAATTTTGAAACTTGCCGTCGTTTAGCATTTTCAAAGAAAACATATTTAAGTCAAACTTTGACATTTCTTCTAAAATAATATTAATTTCACAAAATCTCTTTTTATAATATTTCGGAAGTTTTTTGAGGAAAAATTAGCAGTATTAAAAAAAATATCACGGTTACGCTCTCACCGTGACTCATAAACTTCTTTTACACTAATAAATCATTAAAATAATAATATTTCTCAAAACTCATCATTTTTCTAAAATCATATTTTCCTCCACTATTATATTCCAACATTCCCCATAAACATTGAATATAACTTTCACAGCTTATTAAATCTTTTATCCGATTAATCGGTTGTGCACTGACCACTGTCAGGCCTCTCAAACAACATTCATCATTCAACATTCAACAACATCATCATAGTTCTATCACCAGGCAGATCATGCATCATAACAACATAATATACTACTGCGGATAATTAAAAGCAGATCAATCACCGATACACAGATAAACAACACATCATAAACAACATAAACAATTAATCACAAACCACATATAAATCATATAAGCCACACTAAAAGCAAATAGTTATAGAGAAAATCCCTCAGGTAAGCTCCCCTTACCTCTTGAAGACTCAAACTAACGTTTTCAAACAATCTCCCGATTTGATCCGGTTTCCTCCGTCGGCTTAAATCAGTTAACTCGGTTGTTTCCTTCAAACGAATTGCAACCAAAATAAATCAAATCAAACCACAACATACTTAACTCATGAGGGTTACGTTTCGGCCAAGGGCTGACTTTTAGGGTTCAAAATCCTTAAAATTTATAATCATGGTTAAGTCATAGATTAATGGTCCTTAATTAACCTAAATCATGGATTAGTGACTGAACAACTAAGTTTCAAACTCAAAACTTCCTAACTCTCATATACTAAGATTCGGCCAACACAAGAACATAGGGTTAGGGTTTTTAGTTTGATAAACCAACTTGGATTTATTAAGCATACATACTAATTGCTTGATTACTAAGATCATTAATGAAAACTTTGAACAAAACTCATCTAGTTCCAAGAACTAGGGGGTTTATGAAACAAATAGGTTAGGGTTTGATTTTTGATCTTCTATGTACTTACATACAAGAACTATCAAGGTACTAGAAGATTGAATCATGAATCAAGACATGAAAATGAAACAAAACCTATGAACATGATATTGACCTAGGTTCGGCCAAGTCCAGAAATTAGGGAAAGAAATTTATCATGATCATATTCTTCTAGATGATGAAAATAGAGGTGATTATAAGATCTTAGCAATTGGTTTCATGCCAAAAGGATTTTTCTAGAGTTAGTTATGAATTTTCAAAGTTCAGGATCTAGAAACTTAAAAGTGATGAACATAGATGAAATAGACTTTGAATCATGAAACTTATTGAAGAACATAGACATGATTAGAGAAGAAGAATAGGATTCACCTCTTGAAGATCAAAAACAAGTGAAGACCCAAGAACTTTCTTCACAAATTTAACACTAGTAGACTTATGAACTTTAGGGTTTTTGAACAAATGGCATTAGAAACTAAATGAAATGTGAGGGAGGGTATTTATAGGCATGTGGGCTGCGCCACTTTTGAGGACCAAGTAGAAAGGAGGTGGCTTTTCAAAGGATTAAAGTGCAAATAACTCATAGGGACCATTTTGCAAAGATTCCAAAAGTATAAGGACTATTTTGCAAATTGTCAATAAATTGTAATAATGACCATGTGCCACAATAAATGTGGTCTTATATATCTTAACATCACTTTGGCTGATTTTTCTTCAAACTTTTTGGAAAAACCTAGAACATTTGAGAACATTTGAGATCATTTGAGAACCTTGAAGAATATTGTGGAATTGTGTGGAATTGTGTGGAAACTTCAAGAATCCACTTGACTCCTCCAAACTAAGGCAGCCCCCACTCCATCTTGGGCCTGCGCATGGGCTTGATAAATTTGGGCTTGAATTCATCTTTGTGGGGCCCACCAAAAAGGCTTAAAGCTTATGATGACATAGGAAACTTGTATAGTTTCAAATAGGCTTTATGGAATTAATCCATGAACAAGAAATTTTGGGCTTCATAGCCACGTCCATTAAGAGATTGGGAACAAGTATTCTAGCCCAATTCACTTGAAAAAAACTTAGAAACTAACTCAGGGACAAAAGGGTAATTAACAGAAAGTTCAGGGACTTAAGCGTAAAATTCATAAATTTTCACTTTAACCTTGTGGAACCTTCTAGACTTAAAAGTATGATTAATACCCATGAATTATCTCAAAATCCTAAGATAACCTCTTTTTCTGCTCTTGGAAACTCCGAAATCCACTCCGTCGTCTACCCGATTACGTATTCCGCCCGTAAAACGTAAATTATTTTATTTTATGAAATAATTCTAAAAATACACACTTGTAGGAAATAAAATAAAAAATCTTAAGTCTTTCGTTCACGAATTAAAATTAGGTTTTCTGAGCAGTAAACTTTTACTGTCAGTGAAAATGCAGAAAACGGCAGATCGGCTTCCGTCTGAATTTTCAACCAAAAACTTCCCCGTAACCTTATGAAAATAAGTATAACAAGGAAATGACCTTGGTTTATCCAAAATCATTTTCTAAGTCTCGGATAAAAATATATATTTATATATTTATTACCGATATTACAAAGCAGCAAAAATCGGGGTGTTACAAAACACACTACTTTATGTAACCACCATCAGACACAATGTCTGGTAAACTGAAGAAGATCTTGCGAAAAGTCAAATATGGTTCCTGCCTCTCAAAGAGGTATAGCGGCGACAATCAACACCTCCGGCCAGCCAAGCGCCATTGATGGCGGCGACACCTCCCTCCAGCCAAGCCCCAATGTCACCTTCGTCCCGCTAGGCGCCAATGATGGCGACCGTTCTGATGATGAGATCGACACGACTTCAATGTCATTAATGTGGTGGCATGACAGCTTAAAACATTCATGCGGTGATTTTTCGTGTGATGCGATTCAGTCTAATCAAGAAATGGAGGATCACAGCCAGGTTGAGACTGGAATGAATGCAACCTTTGTGGAGTTTACGATGGTCATTATGGTCCTCAGGCTGCCATGTTCATCAAGGAAAATCTCTTCCATTATCTAATCAGTGAGTCTTGTTCTATTATTCTTTTCATGTAAAGATGTATTCTTATTATTATATGGATGCATGACCCTTTTGGCTTATATGGTTTCAGTTGTATTGTTGTTTTGTCTTATTGAATATTCTTTTGATTGCATGCAATAAACTGTGTAAAAATTCAATTTTGCTTTCGAATGATGTTTTATCTATTTGCTATTTGGAAAGATGGAATCACAACTTACACCCATTATTTAAAGGAACCTTATATTGATTGCATGTCTAAGAAGACAGGACACGGAAAATAATTCCTAATTAGAACCATCTTAGTTATGTTCACCGATCTTAAAGGTTCTTGTGTGTAATTTTTTCCTCTTCTACAGTCATCGTTATCACCATGTACTATTTCTTTTTTATTTGAGTAAGTACATTCTTGCATTTAATATGTCATTTGATATTAGTGTGTTCCTAATTCTTTATGTATATCATTTGGGGAGGTATCATCCGTATGAGTATGGAAACAATGACTTTTCTAATTAAGATCGTCAGAAAAGTGGAAAAGAAGATTTTAGATTAATGGGTATTATGAAGATTAATTGCAATTAATTATGAAGACCCATTTATTTGTTTTCATTTTCTGAAAGTTTTGTTGTTTTGGATTTAAATTGATGGGTACACAATTGTGTAGGTCAATGCATTGTGGTCCTTATATTAGATTTAAAGTTTGTTTTCCTCTAGTGCTGCTGTTAGATTTTTCCTGCTTCATTGGCCTTCTACTGTTATAGTTAGCTTCTGTATTGGATCTGCATCATAGTCCTTAGGTGCTGTAATAACTATTAATAACAATAACTGTTTGGCTGCAATGTATTTTATCAACATCAGCTCTTTTTTGTTATATGGATGGCCCCTTTAAGCTTATATATATATATATATATATATATATATATATATATATATATATATATATATATATATATATATATATATATATATATATATATATATATATATATATATATATATATATGGTTTTTGTTGTATTGTATTGTTGCTTAGTTCTTATAGAATATTCTTTTGATTGCAACAAGCTGAGTAAAGATTCAGTTTTCTTGTTATATGGATGGCCCCTTTGGCTTATATGATTTTGGTTTGCTTTGTTCTTATTGTTTTTTATTGCAAGAAACTGAGTAAAAATTCATGCTTTATTGATGTTTCTAATTTCATTTCAGCTTCTATTCTTGTTGTTAATTATATGGATGGTCCTTTTGGGTTTTGGCTTATATGGTTTTGGTTGTATTGTATTGCTTTATTCTTATTGAATATTCTTTTGATTGCAAGAAACTTAGTAAAAATTCAATTTGGAAAGATTACCCAAAATTAAAAGGAGTTTATTGCATCTTATGTACGACATGCATTGCTTTAAGCAGTTTTGTTTGGTTACAGATATGATTCAGGGACATAGTGCTTTCTGTGATGATGCCATCAGTGGTGCCATTAAATCTACTGAGGATGCTTTTCTAGCTCACGTCGAAAAGACTCATGAAGGAAATCCATGGCTGCCAATAACTGGTTCCGGTTGCTTGGTGGGTGTCATATGGAAGGGAACACTGTATATTGCCAATGTTGGAGATTCAAGTGCTGTGATTTTTTCTGTAGAGCACAATAGATCTGACAAGATCATTCCTGAGAAATTGACTACAGACCATAATCTCAGAAACAAAGCAATTAGAGCAAAACTACCATTTTTGCATCCAAATGAACAAGACCTTGTGGTTAAGGATATTGACAGATGGCGCATTAAAGGCATCATCCATGTATCAAGATCTGTAGGAGATCTATATTTGAATCGTCCAGGCTTCACTATTCATCCTTCACTTCCACAAAAGTACCATTTTCCTGAACCTCTCAGGGAAGCTGTGCTAACAGCTGAACCCTCAATGTTTTCAAGAGCCTTAACAACAAATGACAAATTCATTATATTTGCATCTCAGTCATTTTGGGACTTGGTACCAAAGGATACAGCTTCTCAGATAGTTTGGACAAACCCTCGAGCCGTAAGCATTTGACACTTATTCTTTTTGCTTTTTATTTATCAGCCTTTGGATATGATATGAAAATGCTAATTCTTTGATTTTCTTAAATAGGGCATTGCAAGGAGGCTAATAAAAGCTGCTTTGAAGGCAGTAATTGAAAGAATCGACCTCACATTTGAAGAACTAAAGATGGTTAAGAAGGAGAACAGACATCAATACCATGATGATATCACTGTGGTAGTTATCTACCTGGATACTCTTTTGCTTGGGATTAAAGATATAACCGTTCCTGTGCATCCATCAAGAGTTTCATGGACTCGGAATTTAGAAGTATAGAAGAAATGATGTGATAGAAGGTTTAGATTTGTAGAAATTACATTGACTTCTTCTTTTGACTTTTGCCATGTTGGCTCGAAGACTACTTTTGAAATGTTACTTTCCAATTTTAACTTTGATCACACAGTCAATGAAATTCTCACTATCAAATATGCTATTCAAGGATTTGAGCACCTATAAAATGTTCACTTTTATTTGGTTTCGAAATTTTGGCTAGCCACTTGACAAGTCTACTAATAAGAGCATGCTTTTATTGTGTTTGTAACACCCCGTTTTTCGTATGCTTCTTTATCAGTAAATACATGCGTTAATGTATTTATTTTCGATAAAATCCAGAAGATGATTTTATTTAAAATAAAATCATTTTCTTGTGTTGTTTTACCATATGAAGTCCCAATAAAATTTTCAGTCAAAAATTCATACAAAAACCGGTCTGGGTTCTCGCTACCGGTACAAGTTTACTGAGCTAGAAACAAAATTTTAATTCATGAACGAGACGGTTAGTGTTTTTATGGTGTTTCGTGTGGATTTGGTAAATTTTCGAATTTTGTTGTCCGGGAATAAAATATAATATTTTATCCGGACAAAACCTTCAGAAAATACGATCGGATGTGCAACCGGTTACGTATTTAGGCAGTTAAAGGAACCCTAAATAAGGAGAAAAGACTTGATGGGAAGCCTCATTAAATGTTTATGACACACCTAAGGAAAAAGAAAATCCTTATGTCATTCCAAAATCTTACTTTTCATCCTTCTCTCTCCAATCACATCACATCACATTAACTCTTAAACCTCTCTTCAAGAAACTCATCGTCTTTCTTCTTCTCCCTCTCAAGGCCGTGCACCCTCCCCTTTCCCTCTATAAATATCACTCATCAACTTCACTTCAACACTTTCCTTTCTCCTACTTCACTCTTAAGCTTTCATCTTTTAACTTCAAGCTTCCAAAGCTCTTGTTTTTATTCTCCTATTCACTAAGTGTTATTCATCAAAATTGTTCCTCTTGCTTAGGTTAATCCTCTCATGTATTCTTTTCTTTAAAAACTTCATCTTTTTCTAAAGTTTCTTCTTTATGTCATATATGAGCTTTTATCTTCAAAAATCTCTCAAAAATGGTAGAAAACTCCTTTTGAGTTGAAACCAATTTCTATGACCTTGTATTTACTTGTAGTTTAACATACTAAAAGGTTGTGTAAAACAAAGTTTCCTAACCTCTACTTTCTAATGAGGCCGAACCATGCCTATGGTTTTGATGGATCTTGTTTCAACTTTTACAAGTATGAGTTTGTATTTAAAGATTTGTTTTCCAAAATGATCATGGACCAAGGCTCCTTTATGTTAAAGGATGCTATGTCTAAAGTGATTGGAAAGTTTAAAGATTTGTTATCCAAAATGATCATGGACCAAGGCTCCTTTATGTTAAAGGATGCTATGTCTAAAGTGATTGGAAAGTTTAAAGATTTGTTTCCCAAAATGATCATTGACCAAGGCTCCTTTATGTTAAAGGATGCTATGTCTAAAGTGATTGGAAAGTTTAAAGATTTTTACTCTACTTTATGTCATTTAATTTCACGCCATTTATATTTATGCCATTTACATTATGTCATTTACTTTTATGTCATTTATATTTATGCCATTTACTTTATGCCATTTACTTTATGTCATTTACTTTATGTCATTTATGTTTATGTCATTTATGATTCATTTACTTATGTCATTATACTATGTTGTTCTTACTTTATGTGCTTATGAGCTTTGTTATTTAAAATACTATGTTGCTTTCAAGATGATCATAGACTTGGGCTCCATAAGTTATTGGATGCTAAAAGGTCTAAGAGATTGGAAGAATTTAAAGATTTTTATCATAAAAACCCAAGGATGACCGAATCTTAAAGGTTATGGACCTAGGGTGTTTCGTTTTTCATTTATCCAAAGTGATCATGGTTTTGAGCTCCTTACTATTAATGGATGCTAAACCAAAAAGATTGGAAAGTTTAAATGTTCCTAGCCTATTTTATTGGTCAAGGCCGAATCTCCATCAAGGTGTAACTTGGTGGGATTTTTGTTCAACTTTGTTTTAAGTAATCATGTTTTAAACTCTTAGCACTTGAGGATCATAAATCCCTAAGTTGCATATGTTTTGGAAACTTCTAACCCTAAGTTCTTGGTTGAGTTCTAATCCTTTGAACCTTGTGTCTTGAAACCTAGACTTGCCTCCTAACCAACCTTGAAGAACGTTCGTGAAACTGTTCATTTTCTTACATTCTCTTACCTTCTTAAGGTAAGAGGGGATTTCCTAAAGATATTCAATAACTGTATGCATGTGTGTAGGTGTTTAACTGGATATTTATATGTTGATTGAGCTTACTTGATTATCTAATGTACTTGAACTGTTGTGCTATTATCTGATGTTGAACTGTACTTGTTCTAAATGATATAATGCATATATGTGATGAACTGCTTTCAACTGTGATATTAGCATTGCACTGATGATATATACTGTTGTTGATTGAAAGTTTGCTAAGCCAGACGTGCGTCTGTGCTCAACCATAATAAGGATTAAAAACCTTAATAAGCTTTGAAGATGAAGGGATTGGTGTTCTTTTCCAAAAGCTCTTTAAACTTAAAGTACTTGTTTTAAATGTTGAAATGGTTTTGGTGTACTATTGTTATACAAGAGAAAAATCCTTTTCGAACTATGTGTCTTCAAGTGAAAACTTTCAAGATTATTTGGCAATATCCTATTGGGGGAAATATTTCAAAGATAAAAGAATTTCATAGATGCTTTATAAAAAGATTTTCAAAGAAAAGGTTTTTCCTAAGTATTTTAGAAACTTTCCGATAACCTGGATAGGTTATCGAGGATTCGGTTTTGAATTTATTTTTCACTGAACGAAAAATAAGTACTTAAGAAAGAGAATCTAGTACGCGAGATGTCGCCTCTAGTATTCAGTGATGTGCACGTGATCTTGAATCAGTGTGAATTCGGGACTACGAGTCCTGGTTATGATGTTATGGACTTAGGTCCTAATCGCGCTGTGTTGGACTGTGTATTCTAACCGCGTGTGATGAACATGATTAAAGGTGAAGGATGTTTTCTACGACCACAACCCTTGACTGTGGCCACGGTCTTGGGCATTGTGATTGAGCGTTCGGACTATGAGTCCTATGCTTCTGAGTTTTCAAGTGATGGGGAAATGATGATTTAAGTCGTTAGCTTCGAGCTGCGACAGTGAAAAGAATGAACACAAAGAAAACCTTTTAAATAAAAATATTTTCTCATGTGCATTTCCCCAAGCAGACGTGCTTTTGATATATATCAGATACAAGGTGGTATCTGGGAGTCTGTCCATGTAAACCGAGTGAAGAGGCACATGTGACGTTGCTCGTCCTGAGACCTTAATGCATGAGGGTAAGGAGGCAACTGCCCGGTGGGCTACAGATTGACCAACTCTAATTCTTCTCCAGTGAAAACGGTGTTGAGATCTCATGAGATTAAGTTAGAGCCTGATATTGAAGTGCCATGCATATTTTCGAAAAATTGACTGTGCGGGTTTGAGACCCTTTGATATAACACGGATATATTGTGTATATGCATGATTTAACTGCTTATATGATTCTGCGATGTATGTATCATGTATGTGGTTGTTGTGGGATATATCTTATGACGGTATCTCACTCTTGCACAACTGTATGTTTTGTTCTTTTCTCCTTGCTTCGGGAACGCACGTGCTCTTAGATGGATCCGGACGTTCCTCTGGCACCAACGAATTCGAGGAATGAGGTCTTCGATCACGCTGGGGCGGCGGGGAGTTGGACCATACATGAAGGAGCGACGACTGCAACTTATCGGGGACCGATCACGACTACTGAGACCAATGCAAACGGAGTACCCATACGGAGGATCCATACCGTCGAGTCTAGGACTGTGGCGCTTCCACCTCCATGGTTCTACCTCCACACGCTACAGGTCACCGGACTTCTTCACGAGCACCTTGACCCAGTCGCACCGCTCGAAGAGGATCCGAAGGAGGAGGATCCCGAAGAGGATCCGGAGGAAGACCCCTACGAGTTCATAGAGGTCAAGGAGGAGGAGGAGGAGGAGCCAGAGTACCACCCACAGGATCCCGACAACGACGACGACCCTATCGATGATGGCGGCGACGTTATTAACCCGGCAAGTGGTTCCTCGTCTGAAGGTAGTTTCTGCGGTCACTCCGCGTGCGAGAGGCATGGATAGATCGTTGTTGGTTTTTGGAGTTACCCCGATGGTCCTTTGGCTTTTAGAGTCATTTTCTTTTTGAGCCTTATGCCCGGTTCCCTATTCCCAGTGTGACGTTATCTTTTACCTACTTCTTCAGCTTTTGTATCAGTGTGAGTTGGCCAGTTCGATAAGGCCTGTCTTGTAACCAAAAGACTAAGATCCCAAGTGGGTCGACTATGTATTTATATGTATGATGTTTATTCACATGTTCTGAGTGTTCATCATTACTTCTTGACTACCGCTTACAAAAGAAAAAAGAAAATGAGTACCCTTTTCAGTAACCTTCTAACAAAGGTTATATTTCCGAAGGCGACCAGCGTTTTAAATAAGTTTCTTTTCCGCAAATGAGTAACCATGTGATGCCAGGTTTTAGGGCGTCACGGTGTTGGTCATGCATTACACCTACTTTACAAGTAAAAATACTTTTATTGATTGCACAGCTAAGAATATGTAAATATACTGTTACTATTGTAAAGGGACAAAAACCTTGGGTATCCTGTTACTTCAAATTCATAAAAACATCCTCAATATACTTTTTCTTTGGTAACAGATTGGTACCTAGAGCATTTGCTTGGTGGAGGAAATGAGTCCCTTGAGGAGAATATTCTTATTCTGAATAATACAACAATTTTTTCTTTGTTCTTTTTCTTCTCTCTATATTCTGTATTCTAGTGTAGCAGCCTAACAAGATAGCAGTGTGCCCCTTTGTTCTTGAAATGGGATCACATGCAAGTGGAGTACACATTGTGTTTTAAAAAATATGTAGTTTTGACTTTGCAGTTAGTGAGGTGGCAAAGACACAACATTACATTAAAAATGTCGCATAAATGTGGGAGAAATATTTGACTGAAGATAAGGGCTGCATTAATTCAAGATTAGAGAAGATATACTATTTATGATGCTTTGTCCGTGGCCAAATAAAAGCAATAACTGGATTCATCGGTGGAGGGTTAATGATGGTTATAGCTTTAGCCTTTAGGCCATTATAAAAGGAAAATCAGAGGAGGATTCAAGTTGCTTTTTATGAATGACTCATAATTCAAAGACCAGATGTCATTTACTACTCTTTAAACAGTCTTGTTGGTCACTTGAACATGCCCAAGGTTTGGTTTTCGAAGAAAAATTCTTAGGTGCTCTCAAAGCAAGAATTTTTTTAATTTTTGATATGTACCATTAAATGTGTGTTACATCAATTTTGTGAACCATTATTGTCTTCTACTTTTATTACATTGTTAATGGTAGAGTTGATTTGGCACAATTTCAATGGTACAGATCAAGAGAACTCTTTTTCTTTAGGAGCACCAAGAATCTCAGCTTTTGAACACATTTTAAAGTAAGGTAGAGCAGGAAGCCCAAAAACCACTGACTTACAGTTGTTGTCATCTTGAGGATTATATTGATTTTTACAGCAGTTTGATGTTATTTCTTTCACCACCATATTTTGCATTGTTGCTTCATTCAATTGAACGGCTAAAACTTAATTAGATAATGCTTTACTATATGCATCTAAAATGCAATGATGCAAATACCTGTTTAAGATCAACCCATTCATAAGTCTCATTTGTTGTATTATAATCATAAACCAAAGCATACCGGCCCTGAAAAGAGTGAAAATCAATGAAGGTTGGCTAACTGACATTTTTAGAATACTGCAATAACATGGTGCCTTGTACTTCTAGGTTTATGGTCTTAACATAACATTTAAGCATTGTTGTACCATCTGGCTGATTGGGGATGGCTTCATCATATATACTCAAACTGGTTGTAGACATTAAAGACACATTTCTGTCTTAAATAATACACAACTAACTGAGTTTGCATATTTGTCATTTTCTATAACCAGTATATGATGAAACTAAACCCAAATAACAACAAAGATATTTTACATGTTAAATAATTACACCTGTTCACCTAATTTACCATAATCATCCAAAATTAATCAACCCTATGAAAATTCAAAGAATGAGGCATTTATGTTATAAGATGGATGTAAAATAATCAAGGATTTTGACTGTTATTGTTAGTTGATACACAAGATGGCAATGCAACAAAAAATTAGTTATACAGTTAGCTTTTTCTGCTTTAGTTACATTTTTGTTACTTGGTGATAGCTATATCATCCACCAATGTATATACATCCATGTACTGTTTATAAATCCATGTAATGCTTCATTCAGAAATAACAGGAATTGTTCATTCACTATTCATAGTAGTTATTTTGACTAAATTTACCTCGGCAGGGTTGTAGTTAGTAATGACAACCTCATAAAATTTGTTGTCTGAAGGCCATCTAATCAAAGCTTTCTTCCCGATCAATAGATCTTCTGCTTCTGCTTCTGCTTCTGATGGATGAACACTATAAAAACTGCGATCTTTGAACTGCCTTCCTCTGGCTGATCTAGTACTAGAAGGATTCTGCACAAACTTTACTGAAGGTAAATCAGGTAACAGCTGATGCTGGTGCCAAATTGGTAGAGAAAAAAGGCATCAATTCGTGCTTTTTTTTGCACTTTCTATAGTAAAAAATTGAATTGTGGTGCTATTATTAGGCCTTTGGCCTCTAGATCCGGATAGGATCGATCCTTTGAAGTGAGCAAAAGTATAAAGTGAGAAAGTAAGTGTATTCACCGTTGATTAGCTAAAGTGGGTTGGACTTGAGATCTAAATGCACTATAACTAATCAATGATGAATACACCCTTACTTTCTCACTTTATACTTTTGCTCACTTTAAAGTAGCTTTGTCCGGATAGTAAAGCTGCTCCATCAATTGCAGCATACTCTTTGCAATGCATTAAACTATTATCAATGTTAAAGCTAACATCATGTATCTTTCGTTTCTTTCTGGATGCTGAATCAGTTGAACTAGGTAAAACTTTATGATCAGGCTGAGGTGTGCTGCATCTTGCAGGTTGGTAAGAGCTAGTTTGTCTCCACTTCCTGATTGCATTTTCCATCACATGACATTGTAAAAAGGCAGAAGCAACAGAACTATGTCTTTTGTTTTGCTATACCATTGCAACTATTGAAATAATTAGAATACCATATGCTGTGGAGAGTTTCATCGGTATTAACTCTGCGAAGAAGCTCTGTATGTTCATTATCTGAAACCCTCGATTCTTTTCTAAGATCAGTCAGCAAATGTTCCTTTTCCTGATGAATATATAAATGCAGGAGATTAATCTTCAAAGCAGAAAACTACAAAGATCATATATAAAAGGAAGGGAAGCAACTGCATATATACCCATGAAAGATCAATGGACTGATATTTGAAAGCACGCAAGACACAAGAGTATGCTTCCTTCTCAACTTGATGAATTACAGATTCCTCCATAGAAGTTTCAGAAGATCTTGCATTGCCTGCACTGCTGCTACCTCTCAGAACTCTATTTTGATTTGAGGGAGGGTGATCATCCTCACTACCTGAAATTATTGTATATAGGAAATATGCATGATATTAATGAGAAATTCCATGTTCAATTATTATTTTTTAATTATATGAATTCATGCATTCATATAGGAAAGTTAAGTGAATGCTGCAAAAACAACAAACCAGAAGTCTTTCCCCGTCAGACAAGTCAGCTACATGGACCAAATGCATTGTGTGTGTGTGTTTTTATTTTATTTCCTTTTTTTTAAAATTACATTTTGGCTCTGAAAACAGAAGACTGCCTTTTAAATGTTACTTTCCAATTTTCACTTTGATCACATAGTCAATGGAATTCTCACTATCAAATATGCTATTCAAGGATTTGAGCACCTATAAAATGTTCACTTTTATTTGATTTCGAAATTTTGGCTAACCACTTGACAAGTCTACTAATAAGAGAATGCTTTTATTGTGTTGGTCATGCATTACACCTACTTTACAAATAAAAATACTTTTATTGATAGCACAGCTAAGAATATGTAAATATACTCATATACAAGGTTCTGAAAAACCATCTTAGAAGTTTGGAGCCTTAGGGTTCCACTCTATAATGGTTAGAATACCTAGATTACCTTATGCTATTTTGCAGTACATTGACTACTACTTATCAAAAGCAATCTTTAGTGGGAAATTTACCTACTATCAACTTCTTGTTATAAGCAGTTCCTTGCCTGTATCTGCACATAAAACACATCTACTATGGCCAAGGTTTAAATTGCGGTCGCGATCGCGTTGCATTTTCTATTATTGTGAACAATTGTTGAAAAATGCGACCATAACGACCGTAATTGTAGTCGTGCGGTTTTGGAGATTACCAAAATCGCAACGTTGCGCCTCATTTGCGATCGAGGACCTAGACTGCACTTGGTATTTTGCATACTTCACATAACAGACCTTGTTAAAAATGTCCCTACAATAATTCATGACCTCCCCACCCCACAAACTTCTAATTATTTCTAATCACTAGTGCAATAAGTGCTTTTTACGTCAGTTAAAATTGATTTTTTACGTCAGAATACTGACTGACGTAAATACAGCTGACATTAAAAGTTAAACTTTTAACGTCAGTTGAGAACTGACATTAAATATAACACTATTAACGTCGGTTCTTTAACACAACTGACGTTAATTTTGTCAAAATTAACGTCAGTTCTTTAAAAAAACTGACGTTAATTTTGTTAAAACTAACGTCAATTGTTATCAAGAACTGGCGTTAAAGGTCTTAATTTTAACGTCAGTTGTAATAAACAACTGACGTTAATAGTGTACTGTATATTTTATAAAATACTATTAACGTCAGTTGTATGATAAAACTGACGTTAATAGTATTTTTTTTTAAATTCAGTTTTAAAATATCACTCCCCTCAGCCATCCCTGCATTCAGTAAATATCCCAGTAACACAGAATATCACACACATTACAGAATTGCAAAGGAAAAATGGAATAATGATCCATATATATGTATTCAGAAGCAGTATATATTTATTAACATAGGTTATAACTCAAAATAAATACATAAATATAAATAAAAATAAATGTATACTAAGTTTAAACTACCTATATCAATATCCCTTCGTGATGATCATCACGAGTGGCATGTACATCGTCCACCTGTGTCTCCTCGATTATAGTAGGCATGTTTGTTGAAAAAGAAGGAGTCTCAGGAATATCAAGATTTGAATCTTCATTTTCATCACTACCATTATACATGCTTTTTCCTTGGAGAACCACGAACAACCTTTTGTTAGAAGGATCAGTGATGTAGAACACTTGTTTTGCTTGGGAAGCCATTATGAAAGGCTCATTTATATGACCTAACTTGTTGAGGTCTACCAATGTGAACCCCAATTCGTTGGTTTGTACACCACCGTTACTATCAACCCACTTACATTTAAATACCGGCACCGTAAGCTTAGTGTAATCGAGCACCCAAATATCTTCAATATATCCAAAGTAAGGTCTCGGTGCTGTAACGGGTTTTGTGTCCTTTGCACTAGAGAAGTTCATTGCTTCAGCCACGATCATAACCCCACTATTTTGCATGGTACTCTTGTTATCTTGTTCCTTTGTATAAAAGGAAAAGTTATTTATGTCGTATCCGCTCCAACATATGACGTTGAAGTTAGGCCCACGTGCTAGCCATTTTATGTCATCAGAAGCAGTACTACCATCCTTAAGCATTTCTTCCTTGAACCATGGTAAGAAAGTCTTGTTATGCTTGTTCAACAACCACCTTTCGCTCATTCGAGGGTTTTCTTGATTGACTTTTCTTTTATGTTCAAATAAGAAAGGCTGAACACATTCGATGTTGTTCAATACATACAAATGTGCTTGAAGCACTTCCTCCCGATCCTTCCTATTAATTCTTCATGCACAACCAAGGGGGCATGTTGTAAATTACCAACAAAACAGGCCATGAACTATGAATACTACTCATGTTACCATAAGGATTCATTCCATCCGTAGCAAGTCCAAGCCTTAGGTTTCTTGGCTCATCGGCGAAATCCGGAAACATAGTATCTATATTCTTCCATTGAATAGAATCAGCAGGATGACGAACCTTTCCATCACATTTCCTCTCATCATTATGCCATCTAAGATTCTTCGCATCTTTCGCATTGGCAAACAATCGCTTGAACCTTGGAATTATTGGATGATACCACAACACCTTCGCAGGAGGACCCTTTTTTCTCACATCATCAAGATCATCATCATCATCACCACCCTTCACTTTGTATCGTGATAACGCACATTTGGGGCAATCGTGATTGTCTTCATGAACACCGGTGTACAATATGCAATCATTGGGGCATGCGTGTATCTTCTTATACACCATACCCATAGGACACAATACCTTCTTGGCCTCATAGTTACGGTCAGGCAATGTGTTGTCCTCCGGAAGCAAGTCTTTCAACACTTCAAGCAATTCCGTGAAGCTTTTATCGGTCCAACCATTTCTCGCCTTCACACAAACCAATTTTAGCACCGCCGACAACCGTGTATGAGTAGTACACCCTGGATATAAAGGCTTATTGCGACACCCTACTCTAGGGTTATCCCATTAATACCCAATTATAAATCATAATTATATTACGCTGGTTACTTTCGGAAAATATTTGTTTAAGGTAACTAACCTTATATAAAAATAGTGCTTAAATTTTTTTTTTTCATATAACATATCACTATTATAAACATAAACCACATATGTGTACATCCATATATATATACATATGCTCCATCGTTTACATATACAACTCCTATACTAGGAGATATCAAAAAGCCTTTAGAGCATAGACCATTCTCCTTCAAACTAAACAAAGAAGATGAAGACATATATACATATCAACAACAACTGGTTAACAACCATTTCAAAACTAAGGCTCTAAGAAGCCAAAGTAAAACTATCAAGACTCACTACCCCGGAAACTATACCTAAGCTGGTCAAGCTAATGAAACCCATTGGGAAGACCATAAGGATCAATCCCACCTACAGCTGACGAGTCTGATGATGCCTCCGCTTCCATTACTTCCTCTGAAGAATCACCATCATCTACTACAGGAGGTTGAAACTCCTGATCGTCCTCTAGGTATTCCTCTGGATCTTCTTCACCTTCTACTAGCTCTTCTTCAACTGGAATTTCTCCATTTCCTAATATCTGAAGAGGTTGAGGTTGAGGTAAAGGATCCATCATTCCATGCTCCTCCAGATATTGAAGATACAGCCAGACCGGTGGTAACGATATCTCGATTGTTTTTACTACATGCGTCCTCTGATTGGGTCCTTCTTCCATCGTACCAATAACTTCAGTACTAGGGCCATGGTAGGTGGCGCTCAGTGCCCCGTTATTTATATCCCAGGCACCACCATACTGTGCCCGATCAAAAGTGAGTGTACGAACCCTCGACTGCACCAGTGGTACGTCTGGATTCATCTGAATATGTTGTAAGAGTGAGAAACCAATACTTGGATCTTACTCAATAACTACGCTCTAGCCATCAAATACCACATCAACATTTATCACATACAATTAATTATAAACTAACAGTTTATAAATGGGTTCAACACCACAAACATCATCCATAAAATTATGCATGACACTTCTATTCATCATCTAATTTTCGTCCTAATCTCATGAGATATCACCAACCTCGTGTTGAGTTGATCAGACTCCAAAGCCACACTGGCTAACTTGGCACTCTGCCAATAGGTCCGCGACCTCTTCCCATCTTGAAAACAACGTAGGCATACACAGCCAAGGCACTAACACGGCCAAACATTGCTAATGCCCACAATCAGTGGCTCCGCCATTAGCAAGTAAGATGGGGATCCCAAAGTCCTCCAAGGCACAATGAGATATGCATATCGTAATTACCTCACCAGGTAATTAATGCATTAAACCACAAATCACAGGCACGTCTGCCACATGCATGCAAAACACTTTTGTTTTGTTCTTTTCTTTGTGCTCCATCTTTTTCTTGCCGAAGCTCAAAATGGCTTACGACTCACATAGTTTTAAAACACTTTTTAAAACTTTCATTACAACACAGGACCTTCTTGTCAGGAGTGCTCAATCACGACACCTCTCGACCTGGTGCACCAGTACTAGGTTCGTGCTTCTAGAAAACATCTTCAATGTTTTATCACAGTATACCTCATGTATACCTCATGTATACCTCATGTATACAACATAGGCACTCCAAGTCCAAATGACTGAGTCCATCACAATCACAGAACATTAGTACCCCGACGTCTCGGTTACTAAGTCCAACTGTATTTTCAACATTGTTAAATCAACTTTCGAGTTTTAGAAATTCTTTTCTAATGGTAGAAATTCATTATAAAAAAAATTCTTACAAATAAAACTTAGTTTTCACAAACCAATGAGTCACTTGCGGTTTAACTTTCTCAAAATAGGCACTGCCGTTTTAAAAATACTTGCCGTCTAGATTTTCTTGATTTGCCGTCAAATTTTGTTTTTAAGACTTTTAAGTCAAAAACTTAACTTTTTCCACTTAATTAATCTTCTAAAATCACACTTAACTTGTTTTCATCAATTACTTTAATAAAAGAATACTCTGTAATATTCTGGTTTTCTTACGTAAAATTTAACAATACTAAAATATTTTCACCGTGTTGAACTCATTGTGACTCATAATTCACTTTTCCAAAAACAACTTATTAAAATAATAATATTTTTCAACTTTCTTTATTTTTCTCAAAAGAAATTCTCTTTGTTATCATATACCAATAACTTGCCACTAAAACCTCGAATATAATTCAATACAGTTTCTTAAAGCTTTTATCCAACTTTCTTAATTGTGCAATCGACCATCACAAGCTTCTCACACATCAAACAACAATTATATCACAGATATTTCCCAGGCAGATCATGCATCACAGTTCATAATATAATTGCCAATAAACAATTAAGACAAAATAAACCACACAGATATAAATAAAGCAACAATAAACAACATAAACAAACACTAACAAACAATTAATTACAAACAACAATTGGATAGCATATAGCCATTGAATAGAATCCTTCTCGGTACTCCCCCCTTACCTCTTGAAGACTCCTTGTTCAACTTACAACTCCTTCCGAATTTCCCGTTACCTTGTAAACTTGTACTCAACTAACCTTCAATTATAACCAAAGTGTTACAATTCAAGAAACTAAAACATTCTAAACCCTAATACATAGTCACGGCCTCTAGGGTTTTTGAATAACTAAAACTCCTAATCATGATTAGGTTATGGATTAATGATCCTTATTTAACCTAAATCATAGATTATCAACTAAACAACTAAATTTTAAACTCAAAACTTCCTAACTCTTTTATACATAGGTTCGGCCTTACTAGGTTCATGAAACTAGGGTTCTTAGATTAACAAATCGTCTTGGATTTATAAAGCATACTTACTAAACACTTGATTTCTAAGATCATTTATGAAAATCATGAACAAAACTCAACAAAACTCACCCACTTAGGGTTCGGCCAACATGAACATTTTTGAGTAAAATAGTCATTTTAAGAAACTAACATGGATTGAGTGTGTAGTCATACATGCCATATAGAATACATGATCATACATGAAAACACATGAACAAAACTCTACCAACCCTAAGGTGATAGATTCGGCCAAGGCTAGTTTTTCAAGAAAGAAATTTTTGATTACTTCATGCTCTTGGATTTAGAGAGTAGACATGATATCTAGAAGATAGAAAGTAGTTTCATCATCATTAGATTTTCCTAGGATTTATTATGATTTTTCAAAGTTCTAGGGTTTGAAACTTGAAAATGATGAACTTCCATGATATAAGGCTTGAATCAAGAAACTATCTAAAGAACATTGACATGATTTAAGACAAAGATTAGGATTTACCTCTTGATAATCAATGATGAAGACAATCCAAGAACTTGCTTTGAGAAACTTAGAACTAAGAACTTAGAACTTTAGAGTTTTAGAAGACAAGTAGCCAAAGAACTAAATGAAAAATGAGAGAAAGGTATTTATAGGGTAAGTGGCGACATTTCAAGAAGGATCTAGATAAGATGAGTTGTCATGTTAAAAGGATTAAAATGCAATTAAGTTCCAAGGACCAAATTGCAAAGATTCCAATAGTTGAAGGACTAGTTTGCAAATAGACAATAGAATGTCATGATGATGGGTTTAATCACATTAAATGCCATCTTATCCTTGACTTACTTGGCTGAATTTATGAGTGCAAAACAAGTTAAGAAAGTAGATAATTCAATGTATTAGAAGAATCAAGAAACTTGTAGACAAATCTAGGTTAAGTAGAAATCTTTAGAAAATTCTAGAATCATCTTGACAATTCCAACTAAAATAGGCAGCCATAATTTACATGGGCTTTCGAATGGGCTTGAAACATTTGGGCTTGATTTCATTTTCTTATGGGTTGTGGGACCCACTTTGAAGATTTAGGCCTTTTAACATAAGATAAGAAAACTTGAATAAATTTATGGACTTAACTATGGACTAACAAGATTTGGGCTTATAGGCCACGACCATTTAGGATTAGAAAAAGGGATTCTAGCCCAATCCACTTGAAAAAAACGAAAAAACTGATTTAGGGACAAAATGGTAATTTACAGAAAGTTCAGGGACTTAACCGTAAATTTCAAAATTCTCTATTTAATCCTGAAAAACCTTCTAAACTTAAAAATATGATTCATCCCCTTGAATCATCTCAAAATCCTAAACTAAATCCTCTTACTACTCTTAGAAACTCTAATTTCCCTTCAGTCGTCTACCCGATTACACTCTCCGCCCGTAATACTCAAATTATTTTATTTTTTTCTGAAAAAATTCTAAACATACAAAGTTGTAGAAAATAAAATACTAAGCTTAAGTCTCTCATTCACGAATTAAAATTAGGTCTTTTGAACAGCATTATTATACTGTCAATGAAATTCGCATGAATAGGGTTTTCGCTCGAATTTCCAACCTAAATTTTAATCGTAGTTTCCTACGGTCAAGTAGGATTAAATACTATCCTCCGTTCACTTAGAATAACTTTATAAAACTCTAATAAACTTATAAATATATTTATATGTATTTACTGTTATTTAAAACAGTAAAATACAGGGTGTTACACTTATCCGCATCACCGCACAACCTATCATACACATGAGCTCGATGAAAAGATTCTTGTCCAATATCACGGATCATGTCCTCTACTCGATCATCCTCCATATCTACGTCAACGTCCTCACGTTGGGAGACACTCGCCGTACTACTCAACAACACATCACCATGCCATATCCATCTTGTATAACTCAAGAAAATCCCTTCACAAATCAAATGAGTACGTATATACTTCACCGTACATTTCCTCGTATTCAAACACTTGATACAAGGACAACAGAACATTCCATTACTATTAGGAACATTCCTTTGAGCAAATTCTATAAATTCTCCCACCCCTTTCAAATACTCAGCACTAGTACGCTTACAAACCATCCAACTACGATCCATAACTAGATAGGTCCTGTAGATATACAAAACATATATCCATTATAAGGACAATACGGGAGATTGAAAACTATAGTTTTTGAAGATTGCCAAGCTCTGGTCACGGCATGGCAGTGATGTCCATCACGGCCGTAACGTGCCAACTGAACCAGACCATGCCATCACAGGCAGAACCGATCACGGCCTAGCCGTGATGAGCATCACGGTCGTGACAGATCAACAAGCAGAGCAACATGCACTCAAAACCAAAAATAGAGACGTACATTCCAAACAACTCAAACTCACGATTTCAAGTTTCAACTACTGAGACTACAGTTTCAACATACACTCAAAACCAAAAATACAAAAATGTGCCCTAAATACTCACCAGAAATAGGTGCTCGCGTGGTGGTTGGGAGGAATCGCTCGAGTGGTGGCCAACGTTCGATGTGGTTACTGAGAGCAGAGGGACAAGGAGAGTTATTGCGCGGGAAGGGGAAAGAGAGATGTCAAGTTATTGCAAAGAATGAATGGAAAGACAGAGTTAGAGTTAATAGTGTACCTCACGGTGGTGGCGAAGAAGCCCTCGCGGTGGTTGCGGTGGAGATGAGCTCGCGATTAGGGTTCTGTGCTGGGTGAGAGCGAGAGTGAGGGTTGAGAGTGATCTAGGGTTGAGCGTGATGAAAATAGAAAAGAGACGTACGTACAGAGCGAAGCTCAGAAGGCGCGCGGGTGTAAACGTTATAATCAAAAAGCAAAAAATAAAATAACATTTAACGCCAGTTTTATTAAACAACTGACGTTAAAAGTAATTGTTTAACGTCAGTTGTATTAAACAACTGACGTTAAATATTAATATTTTTTAAAAAAATACTTTTAACCTCAGTTGTTGAATTCAACTGACGTTAAAAGTGTTGTGTAAAAACCATTCTCTATATAAAGTACCATTATTCTGTATCAGTCTGTAATACTGCCTCTTCTTTTCCTCTATATTTCTATTCCTTCACAAAATGGCTCTGAGACCTGTGTTAATTAAGAGTGACAACAGGGCATATAAGGACATAGGATTATTTACGTCAGCTATTTATTTAACTGAAGTAAAAATCACACTTTTAACGTCAGTTGTATAAACAACTGACGTTAAAAATAAATATTTTTTATTTTAAAAACACTTTTAACGTCAGTTTTATTCAACAACTGATGTTAAAAGTGTATAAGTTTCTGCAAAATTAAAGCATTCATTCCTTTGACTACTCTGATACTAAATTACCCATTACTGCTGTGCTACTTACCCATGCACATTGTAACCTATAATCCTCTTTATGAGCACTAAGTTTATACCTAGCTAGACTTAAAGGTATATTTCTTCCTATTCCTTCGGGCGTTTTCTTTTCTTCACATTTATAATATATGATTGCCAACTCCCAATGCGCCTTGGAACCTAATGCTCTTAATGATCAATTTAATTTTTTAGCAACTTACGACGCCTAGTAACTTCATCCCCTACTCCTATAAATAGCTTCCTTCCTTCCTTTAATTTTTCTGCTTCACAATATGGCTCTGCCATGGAGATTAACTTCATCACTAGTCTTTCTTCCTATACCTAGACTTAAAGGTCTCTGTCTTAATGGTCAAACAACTTCTGAGTTTGAGTAAATCACATTACATGGGTGATAAGGGTGTGTAAATCGCATTATGTGAATTGTACACACCATCATCCTTCTGGAGAATCAGCAGCTACACCTCCAAAACCTCAGCTTTGGAACCAAGTGGCTGTTCCAAGAATATTACTGAAACAGATCGAGTGCACCCTTCACTCTGCTTTGGCTCCAAATTGATTGTGGTTTCAGATGGAGCATCAAGGACTTCAAGTAAGGGAGGAGATGCATTCAATATCGGAGTTTCTGAGGACAGGACTGAGAAGAAAATGATGTTGAAGCAGAAACTTTTTTATATTTTAGTGCTATCTTGCGGAAATTTTTTATCTTTTAATCATGTAATTGTAACTTATGAATCGCTTCAATGAGATACGATTTGATTTTACATATATAACTTGTTTTATGTTAAGTGTTTATTTATTTTAATTTGCACAAGAATTTGTTTACTAATTCAAGCTAATTAATTAAGATTAAAAATAAACTTTTTAAAAAAAAAGATTAGAAATAAACTGCACTATATATGAAGTGATGATCTGAGTTAAGAGTGACAACAGGGAGATGAAGAAAGATAGGAATGAGTTGATTATTTACGTTAGTTATATATTTAACTGAAGTAAAAATCACACTTCTAACGTCAGTTTTATAAACAACTAATGTTAAAAGTGTTAATAAAACACTTTTAACGTCAATTCATTAAACAACTGACGCAAATAGTGATTTTGATATTTACAAAACTGCCACCGCCTCACTTTTAACGTTAGTCCTTAAAACAACTGATGTTAACAGTGAATTAATGAAGTCTGATATTTACAAAACTGCCACCGCCCCCTTTTTAACGTCTAGTTTTTGGTTAACTGACGTAAACCTTTACCGTCTAATGTATATTTTCCACTAGTGAATGCTCCATTACTAACTGAAGGGCTCCTATGAGAATTACATATTTACACCATAGAATGAATGTTAGCACTTAACAGTGTATACAACATTAGATTGTGGATCCTCATACAAGTTTCACATAGGTTAGGCATTGATACAGTACTCTAGTCAAATCCATGCACGCTCAATACTCATGCAAACATGAAAAATCCTACTTCTTTGCATTTTCTTAAAATTTTGTTCAACACTTGAATAAATGAAATCTTGTTCTCTATTTCCCTTTAATGCATTTTATTTTAACAGGTAAAACTGAAAGAAATGAAAAATAAAAAACAAACCAAAAAGAAAACATAGTTCTATGTATTACAAATTCAAGAATGGGAGCTAGCAAAGTCTAAAATCAATTATCAACAATGTCATAATAGCAGAACAAATGAAAGACGGTTTGTTTTTGTTACCAGAGTTGGAAATTTGATATTCCATGACAAAGATACTGCAATGCCAGCCTCTGAAGTATGAAGTGCTTTAGTATAGTAATAGACTAAGAGTTGAAAGTTGAAACGAACAAGAACTGATAATGAAAGATGATGAAAGTTAAAGGCACTGAATGAGTTTTGTGTGTAGTGATTTGTGTTGGGATTGCGAGTTCATAGTGGAATATTTATATCACTTGTTTGTTGGAACAACCTATTATTGATCATACTCAAAACTCTCCTACTACTAGTATTTGGGAGACATAATTAATTTTAACAAATAACATGATATAAAATGATTATGAAATAAGTATTAACAAATAATTTGTTTAAAAAAAAAGTATTGAAAAGTAATTGATAAAAAGATTTAATGTATATGTACTGACAGTACAAAAAAGTTTTATACAGTCATCCAATCATATCTCACCATATAAATATTTGTGGAGATGTTTTATGAACTAATATAACAAAATGATATAATGGTAAAATATGATTGGAGGTCCGTGTTGAACATTTTTACACTGTCAATGAATATTTATTCAACTCTTGATAAAATATATTGAAACATATTGTTATTCCTATTTTACTGTGTTTAGAATATTAATGATAACGGTAACAATAAAGAATACAACCATGTTATTTAAAAATATTTTTATGTTTGATATGTAAAATACCAAAACCCCAAAGGGTTGGTCTAGTGGAGTATGACAAGGTCTTGTATCTGACATAATGTTGCAGATTCGAGCCCCCATTAGTCCCCTTGGGAAGAGGTAAATGTAAATCCCTATGTAAGAGTTCATAGAGCCCGAAGGTTTTCCCTGCCTTGGACTGGGGCGCCATCCCTTCACCCTAAATTTTTTGTACATAAAAAAAAAGATATGTAAAATACCAAGAAACGAAATAAAAGATATAAGATACAATAAATTAATTAGAATTAAATTTTTTTAGTACAGGTATACAAATAATCTTTATTATTAAAAGGAAGGAATTGATTAGGGGCATATTTGCAAAATCACTTGAGAATGGCAAAGTTGTGATTTACTACAATAGTCAGTTTTAAATATATAAAAGTAAGGTGGTGCTGGGGGCAAAATTATAAATTCACTTATAAAAAATTGTAATTAATTGTAAAATTTTCTATCTTCCATTCAATACATTTTCTATTTTATTTTTTCTATCTGGAGAACACTGAACGGAACAGTCAAGTTTTGTTTTAAAATAAAATATTAATTACAGGGTTTGTTAATTCTAAACTCTTCATTAACCCTTGGGAAGTTATGGTATTATTTTTCTTTTGGGAAGTTATGTGATTATTTCTAAACCTGCCGTTCAAAACCTTTCACAACACTCAGCAGTCAACAAGCATATTTACATGCCTCAGATTTGGGTTTCTTCAACCGCTGGAACGTCATGCCTTTCACGACTTCTGGGTGTCGACCTTATTCAATATCATTCTTCTTTATCCTGGGTTCCTTCTTTGATATTATGATTCTTTGTTGTTCTTATAATTTCTTGGTCAGTGGTTACAGTTTCCTCTCCGACTCAAAGGTATATTGGAACATTGCGGCAGAGACTAAAGCAAAGAAAAGATGGCAAAGGGAGATGAGTTAATTGGCTTGGGCATAAAGGTTTGCTTTTCAATCCAGTCTTTTCATGTTCATCTTAAAGGAAGGGGTAGACAAATTTAACAAATTTTCCTACTCTACTTGGCAAGGTATTATGTAGCTGTAAAGTTATAGGGCGTTGTGTTATTATATTTTCTTTCCCATGCAAGAATGATTTACATGTGTAACAATGAGAATGATCTAAGCAAGAATAACATTGGAGGTTTACAGGGTTCATACTGTAAGAATGACCACTCTCTGACACTTTTTTCCCTTTTGTTGTTGGATTTTTTAAATTTTTCTTTACTAATTTTGTGTTTTCACGTTTGAAAATAGGCAAAAGATTATGCAGACAAAAGCAATGTTGGTGTGGGGTCTCAGGGAAAGGGAGATGACAAGGGGCTTAAAAATGACGTATGTTTGAAGCAAAGTCATAACCCTCAAGGATTTAGTTTCTTACGAGCCCATTTTATGTGAAATTTAGAGTATATCCATCTCTTCCTACTTTCATATCACCTCGTCTGATAGATTTTCCTTCACGATGGGGCACAAGTATTATCTGGATCAATGTTTGGTTTTATCAATCAAGATAATGTTAAAGTTGGTAATGTTATTGTCAAGAATCAGGTGAGTGCTTTCTTTATTGCCATACGTTGGCAACAATGAGGTTTGTGGTCTTTAACTCCGAGAAGGAAAAAAAATGTATGGAGGAAGAACATAAACACACAACACCATGCGGTGTAATTGTCTAATGCATATAAATTATATACCTTGTGCTCAAATTTCTATTTGGTTAATGAGGCTTCTCAGAGAAACGTGGTTCTTGAAAATGAAATTCTTTCACATTGGGAGTCAATGCCTTCTTCTCCATTCTCAGTTGCGAGGTGCTCAGAAATGGAACCTTACCACTCCAATCTTGAAATGATTCTCGGATTCTTTAGGAGGAATAATTTCAGACCAACATTATTGGATTTGAAGAAATGAGCCTCGGCATCTCTCTCATTTTGGAGAAGATTGAAATTTTCAACTAGAGAATATAAG
Source organism: Sophora flavescens (assembly GCA_030762895.1). Lineage (NCBI taxonomy): Eukaryota > Viridiplantae > Streptophyta > Magnoliopsida > Fabales > Fabaceae > Sophora > Sophora flavescens. The sequence goes on along the minus strand of CM061064.1, from coordinate 211,426,725 downwards.
ATTGCTGGTTTATTACCATTTTTACCCATTTTCAATATCCTAATTGAAAGAGCAATATCGGTTGTATCCTTACTTTTCAGTTACTTTGTCTTTTGACCATCTACAAGTTTCAACATTTTTTTTCTCAGTTACAAACTCTGTATCACACTTTCAGTTACTCTGAGATCACATTTATGCAGTGTTGATCGCTCATCTCTGCTGATTGACATTTCATTCTCTACGTTACAACTGTTCTCTCCTTGGTCAACCTCATTATACCTTCACTTAACTAAATGAGTACCTGCAGCTTCAAACCTCATTACTTGCTCATATGAATGAATAACAACGGTTCAATCCTCACTAACTCACATTATTAGTTCCTCATTTTCGGCCAGAATTGTTATGGAGGTTACATAGATGATGAGGACAGCAAATGATTCCTTTGCACTGGCATGTATTTCCCTTTTTTCCCCCTACCTTTCTATTTCATCTTATCACCTTTCTAATCACGTAAGTATTACTTATTCAATTATTTGTTCTATCATCCATGCCAATTATGAACAATGCCATAAGCTAGAAAATTTGTTAACTATTATCTAGCTAACTGCTAAGTTGATTGTTAGCATTATATATTATGCATCAATTTTGTTCATCCACTACAATATCTCAATGGTAAGAAACGCAGAGACAACAGCCAACCTTCAATTCAAGTTTGAGAACATGAATAGTAAGGCATTGAGAATAAGTAGTTGAAAAGGTTGTCATGTTCAAATTGTACCTTGAGTTACGTTAATGAACTTTTAAATTTATAATCATAAGTTGGTCCATCAATGTCCAAATTGTGATACAAAATCACAAATATTGCATTGGAATATTTTTAGCTATTTTGTTATAGGAAAATATTGTTAGTTCAAGATATTTGCTGCTATGGATTTAATGAAAAAATTTAAATATAAATCTATTTCACTAGCAAACGGATAGGTGGGCATGACATGAGGACAGTAGTCCAAATATAATCTTGAGGTCCATCTGCTTTGTTTGATAAAAATAACTTCAGCTATTTTATATAAGTGGCCTTTTTTTTGAGGACTAGATAAGTAGTCTTTTAACTAAATGCTTGAGTTATATAATTTATCTATATAAATGAAAATCGCTGGATAATTTTCGACTAACAGTTCTGTTTTGTTAGAAATACTATTTATAAAAAAAAGGTTTCAGATTGCTGATATTTTTACTTCCTTTACTCTAATGGAAAACTTTTCAAATTTCAAATTTCTTCAAGAAGAAAACTGGTTCCTTTTATTCCTTTTTAATCATTGTTGCTTCAAGTGGAATAGCAGCTCTGCTAATTCCTGGTGGTAGGACGACACATTCTAGATTTTCCATTTCAACAAATATCGACGAAGATTCTACTTGCAACATTAAGCAAGGTAGTCCTTTAGCTGAATTGATCACCAAATCAAAGCTCATAATTTGGGATGAAGCACCAATGACTCATAAGCACTGCTTTGAAGCTGTTGATAAAACCTTCAGGGATACCCTTCGATTCAATAATATAGACAGTTTGAATCTTCCCTTTGGAGTAAAAGTTTGTCGTATTGGGTGGTGATTTTAGACAAATCCTTCTGGTTATACAAAAGGGAACAAGGCAACAAGTTGTTAATGCCAGCATAAATTCGTCATACTTGTGGCAATTTTGTCAAGTCCTACAATTAACAAGAAACATGAGGTGCAAACTGGGGCTTCAATATCTAATGTCGACCAAATTGTTGAATTCTCAAACAGGACACTAGGAATTGGAGATGGCAGTATTGGAGAAACCCATGATGGAGAGGCTCGAATTCAAATACCTGCCGATATGCTAATAACGAGCTCAAGTGATCCTATTGCATCTATTGTTGATAACACTTATCCATCCTTACTTCATGAAAGATGCATATTTTTTAAAGAAAGAGCTATTTTAGCACCTACCAATGATATTGTGGACACCTTAAATGATTACATATTGGCATTGATCCCTGGCGAAACAAAAAACAAACCTGAGTTTTGATAGCCCATGTTCCCTAAATGAAAACTTGGATAGGCCAGATGATGGTCATACCCCAGAATTTCTCAACACAATAACATCTTGTGGACTTCCAAAACATGAATTACAACTCAAGCTGGGTGTTCCAATAATGTTATTGAGGAATGTAGATCAATCAACTGGATTATACAATGGAACATGGCTTATAATTGCCCAAATGGGCACTTATATATTAGAGGCAAAGTCATTTCAGGAAGCAAAATTTGCCTCAAGGTGTATATTCCTAGATTGTCATTGACCACATCCGATAGAAGAATTCATTTCAAGTTTCAGCGAAAGCAATTCCCTACTACTCTCTCTTTTGCAATGACCATCAACAAAAGTCAAGGGAAGTCTCTTCGTCGTGTGGGTATCTATCTTCTGCAGTCTGTGTTTACACACTGACAGTTATATGTAGCTATTTCAAGGGTAACATCACATCATGGATTAAAGCTACTAATATGTGATGAGGAAGATCAAGTCTCCAAAATCACTTTTAATGTCGTTTACAAAGAGATCTTTCAGAATCTAAAATAGGTAATTAACCCATACTTAGTCTATTGTGTTTAGGACTCCATTTCCTTAGTTCGATAAAGTTTTAATAACATACAAATGAGTCCGTTAGAGAAAAATAAAAATAAAAACATGTGTATATTATATTTACATTGATCTTTATGTTTGCAGGTTCCACTACCACAAAAAGGGTTTTAATAGCACACTTTCAATAGCATTTTAATAAGAAATGCTATTTAAAATGAGACTGAAGGCTTTTAATAGCGCTTCCTTAAGAGAGCGCTATCTTAGGTGCATCATAAGATAACGTTTTCTTAAAGAAGCGCTATCTATTCCTATACCTAAATATATTAATTATTTCCCTAAAAATAAATTGTTCCCCCCAACGTAATTTTTTCCATCGCTCTCAAATTTGTCACGCTGGGTCTACCCTCCCACTCAAAAGTAAGCTTCGGCGTGACTGTCTCCCTCCACCGCGCCTTCCACTGCGCCGCCGTTCTCCTTCAGTCTCGTCGGTCGCAGCATCATCTCCGAACGGTAAGCCACCTAGACTGGGGTTTCAACAAAACATAGAAACCCTTATTTTTCTTAAGCTTCTCTCTATTTTCTTTTATCTCTCCTTTTCCCTCTTATATTTTCTGAAAAACAATTTTGATCGGACCAATAATTATGCTAGATTTCCTTTCTTCTAGGTTTCATATGCTCCAAATTCTCATTATTGCTTTCAGGCTTATGGAGAAGATTAACATTTCAATTGGCCAGGATCCACATTCAAAATCTATCATCGGAGTTCTTGATATCTGTGGGTTTGAAAGTTTTAAGTTCAATAGGTAAGCTAATGATTTCATCTGGCATTTTTGGTTTAGCATTCAGCCCTGTACCTAATAAATATTTTCCGCTTAGTTTTGAGCAGATCTGTATTAACTTTACAAATGAGAAGCTGCAACAACATTTTAATCAGGTTTGGTAATTTCTGGCATAATTTGTGATGTCTATATTCTAGAATTGATAATTTAGGTTTTTTTAACTGAATGGCTGCAGCATGTCTTTAAAATGGAACAAGAAGAATACACTAAAGAAGAGATTGATTGGAGTTACATAGAATTTATTGACAACCAAGATGTTCTGGATCTAATTGAGAAGGTATTTTACTGTTGCTTTCTACATTAATTATCTCTTTTGTCCTTTCTGAAGTATATTATTAGATTATGACCAATTAGAAGTTCAAAATGTGTGTGCGTGCCGTGTGCATGTGTTTTAATGCGTAGCCTATCAAATGTTGTTGAAGTGTAATATTTTCTTTAATTATATAAACACTTTCTTGGTTTTCCTACAAAACCATTTCAGCTAATGATGGTTTTAATATTCAATCTTTTGCATAAACCTGGAGGAATAATCTCACTTCTTGATGAAGCCTGGTATGTACCTGGCAGCAATTTAATTGTTATTCTGATTTATAAGTTAGATAGAAGATAGATGCTTATACTTCTTATGAAATGATTTTATATTAGTTTCTGTATTAGACTTGTATCAGGCGTTGCCTGAATTCTGTTGGTTGATTGGACTTATACTCAAGTGAGCTATTTTTCCTGAGATTCATAAAACCACACAAGCTTTGGGGGTTAATCATAAACCCATTATCTTGTTAGCCTTATATCTCGTGCTTACTGTAGCAGTTTTGTTTTTTCATTCAAGATCCTTGTATCAGAGATGTCTTATGCCTATACTTTGTTCTTGCTGTTTTGCTGAATAATCCTCTCACAACGTTTCAGGGATATAGTAATCATTGTTCTCGGGTTAACCTCTGTTCCTTGTTTGTGACTGAAGGTGGACACTGAATCTTTGCAGGACAAGTTTTCTTTTAGGTTCTTCCTGTATTTTTCTTTGGATTTCTGTTTCAGCCTTGTTGGTTGAGACTACATGCATGCATAACTTTCTCTTTGTTCATTTAAATAAATTACACATAACAAATGAGGTATATTTCCTTTAGCATTTAACCTGGAAAATGATACGTGGACACTGCCATTTTACTCTTCACTTCATAGTTCTTTATACTTCCTTGTGACACTTGCTATTTAAGTTTTAAATTGTGATTCTAAGTGCTATCATTAATGTACAATAAATATTACTTGTAAGTTGTAACCAATGAGATATACTTCTTTAGCTTTAACTTGAGAGAGTTATTCTTGACCATTGCCACCTCTAAATGCTTCATTAGTTTATTGTAAAACGTGCTAATTTATGTTGATTAAGTTTTAGATTCTGATGGTAATGTAAGGCATTACTCTCAAGCAGAACATGATGCTGAAAAGGTTTAAAACATTGGGATGTGCATATTGCATTGTAATTTAACTATTTTTAGTCATGAGAGTTTACCATTGCCTGACTGTGCCTCTGGGTTATGCTGTAAAATTATGGGAGATCCGAGAAATGCTGCTTGGAATCAAACAATTGTAGTAAATTAAGGATTGGACGTGCGGGACTATTCTCCCAGGGCTTAAATGGGATGTGACGGTTGATGAGTGTGATTTCACCTCATCTTTGTCTATCATTTTGCATGCATTTTCATGTAGTTTAGGCATATTTAATTGGATTTTTGGTTATTTTTTACTTTGGAACGGGTAAGGCGGTTTTCGTGGTGTCGTTTTGCAGAAATCAAGAGTAAAATGCTCAAGATCAACCATGATGGAGTTTGGATGAAGATGGAGCTTTAAAAGTGAAGAAAATGAGCCAAACAGAGCCCATCACGGCCATGATCGAGCAAAACTAGAAAAGAAAGAAGACTGAAGTCAGAACCGATCACGGCCTAGCTGTGATGGCCATCACGGCCGTGACCTGTCAGCTGAGCCAGACCCCCACAAGTCAGAATCTGTCACGGCCTAGCCGTGATGAGCATCACGGCCGTGACAGACCAAAAATTGAAGAAGTGCCAGAGACAGAAGCCGTCACGGCCTGGCCGTGATGGCCATCACGGCCGTGACGCGCATTACTTGGACCTGAAGCAACTGAATTGGATCACAATTTGAGTTAGATTGGGACTCTAACTTCCCAATTCTATAAATAAGGACCAGGCAGAGGCAGAATAAATACACTAGGACTCTTGGCTGCTACTTAGGCATAGATTTAGGATCTCTCTCTTCTTCTCCTCCTCTCTTCTCTTAGGTTATTTTCATGTTATTTGTAATCAAGCCTGTCATCTCCATGGCAAGACTGGAGTAGTAGCTTAGTTTCTAGGGATTGGGGCTCTGCCCAAGTTTTGTTTATGATGTTGATTTGATGTAATATCTTTGTTAATTACGATTTTGTTTTAGATCTGATTTCTAGTGTTTTAATTACTTGTAAATCTGGTGCGCGTTTATTTACATGTCACGGGTATTCTAAGGAGGAACCTAGCTGTGAACTTAGGTGTCGGATCTAAGAGTTAGACTTGGGACTGAAATCACGAGAGTTAGAAGCCGTCCCTCGAGGATCAACGAATTGTCACCAAGCGCAAGGGGTCCAATCTGAGTTCGACTACCACGAGAGTAGGGGTTGGTTCAATAGGGCACGGCTTTTGTAACCCGAGAGGGAGCTTAAGCTATTAGAGGATAAATTCGCCTTCAAGGCAATTTCGATAATTAACAAGGGTAATCGACTTAGCAACGTAAACAATCTTGTTGGTAACCTAAATCCCTAGGAACCCATTTAGATCTGAAAAACCAAAAAAGATTTGTTTTCTGTTTTGTATGATTCTGTTTTATTTATTTCTTAATTCAAAATTCAAAACCTTTTCAAAATATAAAAAATCCTTTTTACACAGTCCAGATTTGCTCAATTTGAAAATTAGTTGCGATTCGAGATCACGGTCTCTGTGGGATCGATATCTTTTATTAGTTGGCGACAATCCGGTACACTTGCCGGATCGCACGTGCGCTCGCACGACATCAAGTTTTTGGCGTCGTTGCCGGGGACTGTGCCTTTTCGAATCTCAATTCAATTTTTGAATTGATTTTTCTGGACCTTTTATTTTTATTTATTTATTTAATTTTTATATCTGAAAAAAAAATTCAAAATTTCTTTCCTTCCAGTGTATCCATCTCTCTGTGTGTTATATGCAAAGATCCCTAAGTCTTGGGAGCCTTAGTGAGGTTGATCCAGAAATCGAGAGGACCTTTCACAGACGTAGGAGACTACAAAGAGAGGGAGAAAATTTGATTCCCATTCCACTCATGGCGAATCTTCCGGATACAAAACCTTTGAATGACTACATAGCCCCAAATGCGAGAGGCTTACGAACTAGGATTGCTAGGCCAGAGATTGAGGCGGAGAACTACACTATACCACCTATGCTAATCAACATGATTAAGCAACATCAATTCGGAGGATTGCCCTCGGAGGACCCGACTGACCACATAGAGACATTCTTGGAGTTCACCGATGCAATCAGGATTCATGGAGCCTCGGTCGATGTTGTGCGATTGAGATTGTTCCCCTCTTCTCTTACTGGAAAAGAGAAAGCTTGGCTAAAGCAAATCCCCGGTAACACCTTGTCAACTTGGGACCAACTGGAACAGGCGTTCTTGGAGAAATTCTTCCCTCCATCCAAGATGGCCTATATACGAACCCAGATCACCGGCTTCTTCCAAAAAGACAGAGAATCCTTATCAGAAGCTTGGGATCGCTACAAGGGACTGCTGGAGTCTTGCCCATATCATGGACTCGAGAGGTGGTTATTAGTGCACACCTTCTACAACGGATTGGATTACTCTTCGAAGGTGTCACTTGATTCTACAGCTGGTGGAGCATTTATGAATAGGCCTCTGACTGAGGCGTTCAACATCATTGAGAATGTCGCCACCAACTACCAACAATGGGGTTCAGAAAGAGGTAATAACCCGAACAAGATTTCGGGGGGTAAGTTTGAAGTAAATAGCACTGATCTTATAATGTCAAAAATAGACTCACTTAATAAACGTTTTGATCAGCTTGAAAGAGCTAATGTGAGTGCAATAGGTGCTACTAACCTTGTTTGTGAGATTTGTGGAATGTAGGGACATGACATCATGGAATGCCCACGTGGTGTTGCTCATGGATCCGGTGCTTCGGGTGAACAAGTGAACTCTTGTCACAACTTCTACGACACGAACCCGAAGTTGCCCAATTATGCTCCCCCAAATCCCTACAACCAAAGGAAGAACAACCCTTACCTCTCCTACGGCAACTACAGCAACACGCTAAACCATGAGTTCCAAGAGGGCCAAGGTAATAGGAAAGCCGCACCGGGGTATCCTCAGGTACAGAGATCTAAACTCGAGTCTTTATTGGAAAGTTTTGTTGAAACTCAGACAAAACAAAATGAGGAGTTTAGGCAACAAGGAAGGGCAGTGAACGAGGCAATAAAGGAGCTAGCATCTAAGGTAGACAACTTAGCCACTCATAACAAGATGCTAGAAACTCAGATTGCCCAACAAGCCAGCACGTACTCGAGACCTAAGGGTACATTCCCGGGGCAACCCGAAGCAAATCCCATTGAACATTGTAATGCCATACACTTAGGGGATGATAAGCTTGGGGTGACTGAAATGGAGGTGGAACCAGAGGAGGACATGAGCGAAAAGGAAGAGCCGGAACCAAAGTATGTCCCTCCGCCACCGTTAAACCCCTGATACCTTTCCCACAAAGGTTGGTCAAGAAAAAGCCAGTAGATATAGTAACTAAAATGCCACCTAAGCTGAAAGACCCAGGTAGTTTCTCTATCGCTTGCTCGATTGAAAAAGTGCAAATAGACCAAGCCTTATGTGACCTAGGGGCTAGTGCGAGCTTGATGCCCCTCACTGTCTTGGAAAGGTTGGGAAGCAAAGAGTTGAGTCCATTCAAATTCTCCTTACAATTTGCGGATGGCTCAACTAGGACTCCTCTAGGCATACTAGAGAATGTCCCTGTGAAGGTAGGGAAATTCTTCATCCCTACCGATTTCCTGGTATTGAATATGAAAGGGAATTCTGAATTCCCCATCATTTTAGGAAGGCCATTCTTGGCCACCGCTGGAGCAGTAATAGACGTAAGGAATGGCAAACTCTCTCTAAATGTAGAGGAAGGTAGGGTAGATTTTCAATTGACTAACTCTTATAACAACCCTCCTTTTGAGAGCCATGTGTGCAGGATCGGTATAACGTCTCCAGTGGTAGAGAAAGAGCTCATCATGGAAGCAACTCCAAAGATATGCATGGATGATGATGCACCCTGTAGTGATGAATTTGGAGTTGCTGATCATGTGGAAACAAAACTTCCGCCGGGAGGAAGGAAGGTCAGGAAGGTCCGAGAGAAAAGAGCGAAGCGGAAGCATAATTGGCCGTATGAGCAGAATCGGCTTTTCGAGGGAGTTCCATGGAAAAGAAGTGTTCCCGCACTTCTACGCCTAGCCGACCCCGGTTGATTGAAGGAAGTATGGTCAAGCTTAAGACCATAAATAAGCGCTTCTTGGGAGGCAACCCAAGTTTTCTTTCCCTTTTCCTTTTATCTTTGAATTTAGCTCTTGAATAATTTGAGAAGATCAAAAGGCAAAAATCATAAATTAATAGATTTGTCTAGTGTTTTCAGGTTGAGAAGGAAGGAAGGGCAAGAAAAATAAAGTCAGAAGCCATCACGCCCTGGCCGTGACAGTGGTCACGGCCGTGATAAGCTATCAAAGGAGAACAGAAAGGATCACGGCCTAGCCGTGATGACCATCACGGGCGTGATGAGTAGGATGCCAAGATCAGAGAGCATCACGGCCTAGCCGTGATGCAGGTCACGGCTGTGACAGGGCAACTCCTGAAGACAAAATTGATCACGACCTGCCCGTGATGAGCCTCACGGCCGTGATGCTATTGCCACCCAAGTTTTGACTGGAATGTGAGCCAACACCCGCTACCACCTCGGTAAGTTGTTCCATTTTTCTCCTCTCTCCGACTTGATTATTTACATTGGGGACAATGTAAGTTTTAAGCTTGGGGTAGGGGTATTTTTGCTTTTTGCATTTGCATTGTTGCATTCATCTAGGCATAGTTTGGTATGATCACATTCTCTAGATTGCCCCTCACTTAGAATATGCATCCAATTGTAAGAACTTGGTGCCAAATGAATTGAGATAGTGAATTTTTGAACCCAATTGTTTTTATTCTGGTGATAAGGCTGAAAATAAAAATTCTTGAGATAATCTTTTGATAGTTAATAATTAGCATGTGGTTCCTTAGATTTGTATTTCTCACTGATTTTTGAACTACTAAATGTAAGATTTTGAGCCAAAAAAGGGGTACTCACTAAATCTACCCCATTCTTTATGATAGAGTGTTTTATTCCTCTTGGATTGTATTCTCTAGAACTTGACTTGAAACCATTTTGAAACTTAAAAATTTTTGAAAACATTTTTGAAAATGATTGAGGCAATAGGTATTTTTCCGGCCTTCTGAGCTTTGATCGATTAAATGCTACCCCTTAGTTGCCCAGTTTTGAGCCTAAAAGATTAAAATACTTTTCTTGGTACCTTGAATTACTTTGATAAATAATGCTTGGTATGGCACCTTTTAAAGTATTACAAAAAGGGTAAAAAGGTAGTTTGAAAAAGTATGGGATAAGAAAATTAGAAAATATTTCTCTTGAGCTAAAAATCCCCCCTTCTCCAAATAAATAAAATGAAATAAACGCAAAAAAAAAATGGAGAAGGGGATGACAAAAGAAAGTGAGAAATAAAAATAAAAAGAAAGAAAGAAAGGTGGAAAAGTGAATCAAAGCCCAAAAAGGTATTTTAGAAGGTGTCATGCTTTGCAATGTTTGATAATTTGTTTAGCCTTCTTGAATTTTCTTTTTCTTGATCTCCCCACCTAATAATTAATCCCATGGCCACATTACAACCAAAGTAAAAGACCTCTTGATTCTTATGTGTTTTCATTAATAAAGTAGAGATTTGGTTAATAGTCAAGCTTATGGTAGAGTACCTTCCTTGAGGAAATTGAGCGAATTGTCATATACCCTTAAACACTTGAGTGAGGTGAGAAGAGTGCCCGAATCAGTGAGAATATGAAATTAAAGAACCTAAGCTTAACTGGACTTGAAATTGATTATCGCTTGAAAATTTATTTAAAAATGCCTGTCACTTGGATTAGTTTCTCGGGTTCTTGGTTCACTATCCATGCTTTGACCGTTTATATCTTATGGCCTTGGTAATTGCTTGAGGACAAGCAAAATCTTAAGCTTGGGGTGATTTGATGAGTGTGATTTCACCTCATCTTTGTCTATCATTTTGCATGCATTTTCATGTAGTTTAGGCATATTTAATTGGATTTTTGGTTATTTTTTACTTTGGAACGGGTAAGGCGGTTTTCGTGGTGTCGTTTTGCAGAAATCAAGAGTAAAATGCTCAAGATCAACCATGATGGAGTTTGGATGAAGATGGAGCTTTAAAAGTGAAGAAAATGAGCCAAACAGAGCCCATCACGGCCATGATCGAGCAAAACTAGAAAAGAAAGAAGACTGAAGTCAGAACCGATCACGGCCTAGCTGTGATGGCCATCACGGCCGTGACCTGTCAGCTGAGCCAGACCCCCACAAGTCAGAATCTGTCACGGCCTAGCCGTGATGAGCATCACGGCCATGACAGACCAAAAATTGAAGAAGTGCCAGAGACAGAAGCCGTCACGGCCTGGCCGTGATGGCCATCACGGCCGTGACGCGCATTACTTGGACCTGAAGCAACTGAATTGGATCACAATTTGAGTTAGATTGGGACTCTAACTTCCCAATTCTATAAATAAGGACCAGGCAGAGGCAGAATAAATACACTAGGACTCTTGGCTGCTACTTAGTCATAGATTTAGGATCTCTCTCTTCTTCTCCTCCTCTCTTCTCTTAGGTTATTTTCATGTTATTTGTAATCAAGCCTGTCATCTCCATGGCAAGGCTGGAGTAGTAGCTTAGTTTCTAGGGATTGGGGCTCTGCCCAAGTTTTGTTTATGATGTTGATTTGATGTAATATCTTTGTTAATTACGATTTTGTTTTAGATCTGATTTCTAGTGTTTTAATTACTTGTAAATCTGGTGCGCGCTTATTTACATGTCACGGGCATTCTAAGGAGGAACCTAGCGGTGAACTTAGGTGTCGGATCTATAGAATCAGACTTGGGACTGAAATCACGAGAGTTAGAAGCCATCCCTCGAGGATCAACGAATTGTCACGAAGCGCAAGGGGTCCAATCTGAGTTCGACTACCACGAGAGTAGGGGTTGGTTCAATTGGGCACGGCTTTTGTAACCCGAGAGGGAGCTTAAGCTATTAGAGGATAAATTTGCCTTCAAGGCAATTTCGATAATTAACAAGGGTAATCGACTTAGCAATGTAAACGATCTTGTTGGTAACCTAAATCCCTAGGAACTCATTTAGATCTGAAAAACCAAACAAGATTTGTTTTCTGTTTTGTTTGATTCTGTTTTATTTATATCTTAATTCAAAATTCAAAACCTTTTCAAAATATAAAAATCCTTTTTACACAGTCCAGATTTGCTCAATTTGAAAATTAGTTGCGATTCGAGATCACGGTCTCTGTGGGATCGATATCTATTATTACTTGGCGACAATCCGGTACACTTGCCGGATCGTACGTACGCTCGCACGACATCAATGGTAAAATATTTTTTCTGTTTTTGTGATTTTCAAGTAGAAATATTATTGGATAGATAAAGTGTATGCAATATTCTGTTAAGATGCTTGCATTTATGAAGTGGGAACACATGGTAATTGTGATGTGTGAACACATGTAACCTGTCCCCCCTCTGTGCAAGATACAGAGGTTTAGTTTTTGAAGTACCAACCTTTTGGGCAAGTTCCTTGTCTCAAATTTTCTTTAATGCAGGTGGATTTATTCTTCTATAGAGGACCTGAGGAGGCCAAAGGAAGATGAAGCTCCAGTAGCCGATTATGCCATTGCATACTTCAATGCTGGTCCTCTTGCTACTGATGGCCAGTGGCCTGCTGCAATTGATCAGACTTGGACTGGTACAGTTCCACAACCTATTCCAGCAGTTCCTAGTGTCAACTGGGTGGCCGCCCCAGAAGCTGGTATGAAATTCTGTCTTTTATTAATGCTAAGAATAAACTGAAATTCTTATGTTTTGTCCTTAAGCTATCTTTTGGTGTCTTCATTGATCGTGCAATTAAATTAAGGGCTGGTATTGGTTTCTGCCTTTTCTCTACAGTTTCGCTTAGAACTATGTATTCATGTTTTGTTGAACAAAATTTTATCTTGCAGTTGGAAGAGACGAGGGTGAAACTGTTGCACACCACGAATTGTTGCTCCAACAATTGAATCCGTCCCAGCAACTGGCTAGGATTAGAACTAGTGTTTTTTTGTCATGTTGCACCAGCAATTGGTTCTCGCTCGAGTAAAAAGGACTATTGCTATTTGCTAACCTGAACTATTATTATTTATTAAAAGGGTTTTGCTATAGAGCCCAAAAATCTGAAGCCTGACACAAACCAATCACCAGATAGCAATCTATCCCAATAGGATAACATTCATATTTTCCTTCACATTGATTGGAGCCTAAACAATGACCACTTATAGAAACTATGCTGTATTGTCAAATATTTGCTAAATCTAAAAGGACTTAATTTTATAGCCTCAGTTTTGCTTCTTAATTCCAAACGTAGTCTATACTTTATAGTTTATACCATACGTTTCTCAAAATAAAAACAAAAAACCCTTGTCATTAGAGGTATGTTATATAATTATGTTAATAGGATAATAGACACAAAAAGGGTATTCAACAAAATTAAACAGAGTCTATGCTTGACATACAATAATTTATTCTCTGTATATATTTGTTTTCTCTGCAGTCACTTATGGTTCATGGGTGAAGTTTTAACATTTGAAAGACTGAATAGCATAAATATATTATCATTTTAATAATTTATATCATACAATGAAAAATTTTCCTTTCAAACCTCATTTTCTAATCTAAATCAGGGTAATCATTATTTCCATAATTGGTATGATGTAAGTTACTTACAAATTTAAATAAAAATTTTCGTCCAACGAATTCAATATCACCTAAAATATAAAGATCTCTACTGTCTTGCCAACTTACTCAACATAAAAACATATTTAAAACTACGAAACACATAATACAAATTCAATCATTTTTCATTTCCTAATATAAATCATGGATGTTGTTATTTCCATAATTGGAATGGTGCAAGTTGCTTGAATTTTTTTTAAAAAAATTAAACCGATCATTAAATTTGATCCCACCTATAATATAAGGATCTCTACTATCTACCCGTGTTACTCAACCTAAAAACAAATTAAAACGAGAAAAAAAAAACAATAAATTTTCATTCAAATAACTACAAAATTATTAATTTTAATTTGAAGAACAATATCAAAAAGTAACTAGACAACTGAGCTAGTGTAACATCGTATAATATCCCCGTGCAATGTACAGATACAAGATCTAGTAAAAATAAACACAATGATAATATATTCTTTTTTTTTTTGAAAAGATAATATATTCTTTTATCAAGCTTCACTTTTTATTATGATAAATTAGTTAATATTTGTATTTATAATCGAATGCAAATTAAGTTTTTTAAAGTTGTAATGTTTATTAATTAAGAAATAATTTCAATATTGTAGGTTGAGAAATAAAAAAAAAATATTATTTGCACACCACTTTTTTTTAATTTTTTTAAAATACTGATTCATTTGTGCCTGGTTTCATACCCTTTAAATTTGCGTTTCCTTTTTTATTCTTAAAAAATTCCTCTTTTAAATCAATTTCTTCCTTTACTTACCCAAAAAAAAAATCTTCTTTTCAGCCTTTCTCCTATGAAAAATTAATCCTCTTCAATGGATTCATTGGGCTTTTAACTAGGGGAAGCAATCAAGCCTAAAAGCCCATATCAAAATGGTTTAATCGTTGGGCTACGTTGATTTGGTCTTTCAAGTTTTAACAAAGATTGAAATATGGGTTCTGCCATTTTCATTCGATATGGTCGCTTTTAAAATCAAACTAATAATATCCAATTTTAAAAATTAATTTCCAAAATATGTGATCTCTTTTATAATAATAATAACAATAAGAGCCAAGACCCAGGTAGGGGAAAACAGACTGAGTGGAAATCATATGGGGTACCGTCTACTAGTTTTTTGGTAATAAAATTTTTGTTCCTTTCTTTCCTTTAATTTTGACTTGTGTAAATTGAACAGATTAATCATTGCAAGAGGCCTCCTGCAAACTACCAGCTAAACCTCATATAATATACAATTATCATAAGGGTTTTTCTGTCACATGGAACCTTGTATAGATTACGGAACCTAACAACAACAACTATTTATTGAAAACCTTAGTATTTTATTCTTGAAAATATAAAATACATAAGTTCCCATATGAATTTACTCTTTTGGGTTCCTTAACCTGTACATGATTGCATATGATAGAAAACCCTTATTATAGCAAATATATTACATTTCATTAAAAGAGTTTGATTAATAACAACTAATTTTGAGAGACCAAATGAAGGGTTTTTTGACCAAACTTGTGTTGTTTTAGAAACTTATTACCAGTTTCATATTTTATATTTCCTCTTTCTGACATCAAAGGCGCCAGTCCAAGTGGCTCCTTCAAAGGCTTCACTCTTACTAGCGCCTCCTATATATATATTTTAAAAATCCTCCCTCCCAAAAAAAAAACACTTTAATTTTGTATTAGTTCTTTTCAAAGTGTGCATCCAAACGTTGTGACATAAGCTCTCATGCTATAAGCTCTTAATTAAGTTGTTTACCTAAACGTGACCTAAATCCAATCCAACCTTTTCATGTGGTAATTAATCCAACCTTTTCATAGTTCCCTTAATTAACTTTGTAAAAAAAAAAAGTTCCCTTAATGATGTGGCAACGTATGATTGGTTTCCCAGGGTATCCTCCACGTGTAACTGCGGAGACTAATCCCCCGAGCCGGATAGGACCACAAGGGTGGCAAAGATCTTCCACAAGAGTTTTAACGCTGCTGCATTCCTAGGACCTTCTACTACAATTGCGCTCTCCTTCAGTTTCAGTGCTTTTTTCTGACATACTTTTTTCCCAATGTTTGTTTACCTAATGAAATTGTTTATATTAATCATCCTTATAAGTTATAACAATTACTTATAATTATAATGTTAATTAATAATAAACTTGGGTTAAGTGGAGCTATAATAGTTGGATTTGGATCAGGAGCGTCATAAGTTTAAGGCAAACTGACAGTGTACACCAATTAAACTCTTATTTTATATAATCTCTTACAATTTCAATTTTCATAGCGCAAAGTAACAAAAAGCAAAGTTATCCATATATCCATTTTTTATTGATATTCGGATAACAAAACTCTCTGTAAATACTTCATTAAAAAAAATTTCTTTGTAAATACTAAATTAGAGTGGTAAGAAATGTAATTTAATTTTCCGTCAAAGAGGGCAACAATGAAACCTTAAATAAATAATTAATGCTGATGACCTTCTAAGATCAGGAGATTCTTTTTGGTATTTCTTTTCTTATAACCAATAAAACATTAATCAACAATTTGCCTCTACCCAAGAGTGTTTGGATGAGATGGCACGGGTCTCTTCCAACTTAACCAAAGGTCTCAAATTCGAATCTTGGCCCTGGGAATACAGCAATGTTAAAACTCTTGAGGGATAGCTTCTATCCTGGTCGAGGGATTAATTTCCATAGTTCCGCGTGGAGGATACCCTGGGAAACAAAATAAAATATAAGTTTACCCCTGTCAAAAAAAATATTAGTTTGCCTTACCTTTGATGCTCCTGGTCCAAATCCAACTACTCCCTCCGGTCCATATTATAAGCAAAAAATTAATGCAACACACATATTAAGGTGGTTAGTTAATCTCATTTAATTTGGTTAAAAATTAGGTTTTTACCTAAATTACCCTTTATGGTATTGAGAAGTTGATTGTGTTGTTGGGAATAGAAAGAGTAATTGAAAAACAAAATTTGTATTAAATGAAGGGTATTTTAGGAATAGTGTCATTAAATGAGTCACTGGAAAATAAAATTTGCTTACATATTGGACCAAAAGATTTGAGATTTTTTTGCTTATAATATGGACCGGAGGGAGTATTATAGCTCCCCTTAACCCAAGTTTATTACTCCCTCTGGTCCTTATTATAAGAAACAAATGAGTACCTTTTTTTTTCCAAAATATAAGAAACATGCATCAATTTTGACAAATATTAAATGTTAATTTCCAATTCTACCCTCATTTGTTATAGGATTTATATTTACGAGATAATATCAACTTTCTATACAAGTGGAACATTAATTAAGATTAGAAGGGGTATTTTTGTAAACTCATATGAATATTAATTACAATTAGCTTATTTCAATGCATTTCCTCGGTCTATGTGTTTTAGGGTCTTGTTTCTTATAATAAGGACCTGAAGGAGTATTAATTAACATTATAATTATAAGTAATTGTTATACTAACTTATAAGGATGATTAATATAAACAATTTCATTAGGTAAACAAACCTTGGGAAAAAAGTATGTTAGAAAAAAGCATTGAAACTGATGGATCCGTATTCCCTAACTTTTGGGAGGGAAAATTCAGGTGACTTTAGTGTATTTGAGAGAAAAAAAGACGAGAGAAAAATGAGAGATAAGATAAGAGAAAATAATATAGGAGAGAGATAGAAAGAAAGTCAGGTCAGGTGACTTTTGGCACAAAAAAGTCAGAGGATTGAGATCCGAAACTGAAGAGGAGCGCAATAATGGCAGGTCTGAGCAACTTGTCATTTTTTGTATTGTTGCTCTAAGAAAAATCACATGCCATGCTACATATTCATATACAGAATACAGACACAGCCAAAAACAAAGTCATAATATAATAATGGTTTAAATAAGTTTTTGTTCCCTGCAAAATACATCGATTTTGTTTTTAGTTCTTGTAAAAAAAAATTCTTAGGATTTCGTCCCAATACTTTAAAATTTTTTGGAAACAGTCCTTACCGTCATCTCTTTCTGTTAACTGCTGATGTGGCAAACGGAATGCCACATCAGTAGAGACCATTTCCAAAATTTTTGAAAATACAGGGACGAAATCATAAGACAAAATTTACAGGGACTAAAACCAAAATTGGTGAACTTTGTAGGGACCAAAAACTTATTTAAACAAAAAAAAAATCTATTTCCTAGCCAAACTTCAGAGCAAGTCGTATAGGGACAGGAAACTTCCAGATGAAGGGATTTGTCAATTTGTCAATCCAAAAAAGTCGTTTGGATTGGTTTTCACTAGGAGATCCAAAATTCAATCCAATCCAATGTAAAAAAAAGCTGTTTTTCGGTTCAGTTTTTGCAGTTTGGATCGGTTGATGAACACCCTATTTTCTCTGTATATTCTAGCCAAATTTTACCAAGGTTAAAATTGTCAAAGTCCTTAATCTGGTATGATTTTTAGTATTCAAGAGTATCGAGGTAACTGTCTTTTCCAGTCCAACTTGCTATGAAATTTGGCAAGAAAATAAAAACAAAATCATACATTATGGACCACATGGTTAAAATCGCTAAATTCCTTCAATTTGTTAGATATCTAGTACTCAGGTTACCGATGTAATTTCTTGTTCATGTCAGATTTGCTTCAAAATTTGGCTACAAAATAGAAAGAAATCATACATTAGGGCTACAAGTTTCAAATTGAAAGATCCCTTCATCTGGAAGTTTCCTGTACCTATACGACTTGCTCTGAAGTTTGGCTAGAATGTAGAATTTTTTTGTTTAAATAATTATTTGGTCCCTGCAAATTTCACAAATTTTGGTTTTAATCCCTGTAATTTTAGTTTCAGGATTTCGTCCCTATATTTTCAAAAATTTTGGAAATGGTCCCTGCTGACATGGCATTCCGTTTGCCACGTCAGCAGTTAAATGACAAGTAGACTGGTTTTCCTTAGTAGACGAGGTTATAAATGAATACCTAAATAACTTGTTAGGTATAGCAAGTCCAAAGACTTGGAAGTAGCTGTCCACAGAGCCACGTCAGCAGACAAGGGCTATCCTTGTAACTCAAGTATACGTCCATAGTGCCTAAACTAAAATTTAGTAGACGTCCACAGTGCCACGTCACTGGATGGAGGTTCTCTAAGGACTTAGCAAGTCAAAAGACTTGGGAAGACGAGGGCTTCTGTCACTTTAATGGACTCAAGTTTCTATCTCTTGTGTTTTGGACGTGCGCTTCAATCTCTACAGTGCTGGACGTTTACTTCAAACACTACAGTGTTGGACGTTTGCTTCAATCACTACAGTGTTGGACGTTCGCTTCTACCTATTTAGTAGATGAGCACTTCTACCACTTTAGTAGACAAGCGCTTCTACCTTATTAGTAGACGAGCGCTTCTACCACATTAGTAGACGAGCGCTTCTACCACTTTAGTGGACGAACGCTTCTCCCACATCAGTGGACGAGCAGAATTAAAATCTATTATAGATGCGTTCTTAAAACTAAGTAGATGGCTATATATGTTCTATATGTTTGCTACCTTGAATATATGATTTAATGCAATCTGGACCACGTTGAATTTATTTCAAATGCTTGCTTATTTAATTCAAAGAATATATGTCTTTTACCTTGATTCTTCTTTTGTATAAAATCTTTATCTCTTGGATAAAAGGAACTTCACACCATCGAAACCATAAACCTTTGTACTCTGTCAAAATACATTGTTGTAAAGCTCAAGTCAAGTACAAAGATGGTAAGTCAGAAAGCATATCATCATTCTCAACGGATCCAAGCATTTAATGCTACAGTCTAAACGGATACAATTTGAAAACTGTTGAAGAAGATCTAGACACAAAAGCACTTCCCAGTGAAGCATATCAAATTATCAGTCTCAGCGAGCATTTAATGCTAAAGTCTAAACATATACAAATTCAAAGTAATCGTTGAAGAATTACAAAAGAAGAAGAAGGTCACTATATAAGTAGAAGGCCTCAGATACTGAAGAAAAAGAACTCTGGCCTGAAACAACTTTTACGAGCTCAACATTTTCCACTACAATTCTTGAGTAGACAAGCTCTTATTCTTTCATTCTTTCAAAAGCAAAAGTCTGTAATTTATTAGTTTGAATATTGTTGTAATATTCAAGTGATCTTAAACTGTCATACTCTCACACTTAGTGAGTTAAGAAGATCAATCTTTAAATCTCTGTGATAGAGTTAGAGCCTGAAGAGGCTTGGTAGAGAAAGAATACTTGTAGCCTGAAGAGGTGTTGAATACTTGTAAAGCTATTGGATTATAGTGGAGAAAAACCTTCAGGTAGAAGGGACTGGACGTAACTTTTGGTTGGTAGAGAGTGAACCAGGATAAAACACTTGTGTGAATCTTCTAAACCCTTATCTTTTACAGTTTTTATTTATACTAACTGTGGCGTTCTGAATCTGAGTTTATTATCTCTTCAAAAGAGTTTTTCTGTTTGTGTGTTGTTCTTCTTGTTTTGCTTGTAAAAGGTTTGAGAAAAGACTTTTTCGAAAATCTGTTAAGAAACACAATTCAACTCCCTCCTTCTCGTGTTTCCCTGTGTCAACTTTAGTCTCTTCATTGGAGCTAACATTGTCTCATGGTCAAGCAAAAGGCAAAGTACCATAGCCTTATCAACTGCTGAAGCTGAGTATATTTCAGCTGCAAGTTGCTGCTCACAACTTCTATGGATCAAACATCAATTGGAGGACTACAATGTGTTTGTAAGTAGTATTCCACTTATGTGTGATAATACTTCTGCAATTAATTTATCTAATAATCCAATATTGCATTCTAGAGCTAAACGTATAGAGATTAAACATAATTTTATAAGGGATTATGTACAAAAAGGTGTTTTTGATATACAATTTGTAGATACTGACCATCAATGGGCAGATATCCTTACTAAACCTCTTGCTGAGGACATATTTATTTCTATTAGAAAGCATCTTAATATGCTATGTGTGGATTGATTATGTCGTCCAGCCTTGAGAATTTTGTTGTTGATGTATGTGCGTCTAAAGCATTTCATGTCCATTGCATGATTAAACTGCGCGTCCATTGCATACCGCGTCCATCGTATTTGTGTGCCGCGTCCACTGCATGCCGCGTCCATACTTGCTTGCTTCTTGCTTGGACCCGTCCATACACATATTCTCTATTGCTGAGTCAGTTATTTCCATAAATCCCATCAAGACTTTTTATAGTTCAAAATACCAACGCCGTTTTACCCTTAATGACATATCTTGTCAAATATTTTCTTTTTTATTTATTTCCAAAAGAAAAACCTTTGAAATTCAAAACCTTTTTAAAGCAACCTCCTTCCCTCTAAGAAACCTTTTACTACCTTCGTCTTTGAACTCTCTGCTTTATGCTTCCAAACCCTAACCTTCAATTTTCAACAATGGCTTCCTCTTCATCTTTTAATATGGACAAGTTGAATGTTGCTATTGAGCATCATTTCAACTTCGGAATCTTGGAGGAGTATAACCTAGATATTAGCAAGAATGTCAATGCGGTTGGCTGGGGAGGACTCTTCATGGAGAAAGTCTCCATTTTCCCTTATTTGATCAAGGATTTCTGGAGAGGTCTTCATGTCTCTAATAGAGAAGTCTTCGCCACTGTTTTGGGGAAGAGAATAGTGGTTTCAAAGAAAACCATCTCTGATGCCATCATCTACGCTCTGGAAAGAGTGGTATTCACTGAGACATGGGAGACGGACCTTGTAACACCCTAGTTTTTACACCTATGATTAATTATTTTATTTGGATGTTTAAGTTTATTTTGTTATGTGGTTTAGTTTGAGTAATTAAATTACTCTCTTCAAATTATTTTATTGGGTGCGTTAGCACTGACTTATTTCAGTGAATGCACACTTACTAGACAATAATTTATGTTATTGTCACTATTATTACCGGTACAGAAAAATATTTTAAATAATATGATTGAGAGAAAAGCATTTTCATATTCTCATTCTATTTCATTTTAGAGTTGAAAATAAACTGGTTTGACCTTAATCGGAGATTAAATTTTGGACAGAGTATTTTCTTAGTTGATCGGTTCAACTATTAATTTTTACTCTAATTTGAATTTCGAAATCATATCTTTATCAATATTTATTTTTAGATTCCAAAAAGTAAAAACATGTTTATTTTAGGCCTAATATTTATCACTCATTTTGTACCTATTACTAAATAATTGGTTTAAAAACTCAATTTTCTCCTTTTCTCTCTCTCTTTCTCGATGCCCTCTCTCTCTTTTTCCCTTTTCTTTCTCTGCTTCTTCTTCTTTCTTTCTTTCTTTCTTCTTCTTTCTCTTTTCTCCTTCCTCCCACCTCAACTCCATCTTCTACCTCCTTCCTTCCTTCAAGTCGCGCTGCCCTACTCAGACCGCCGCCGGCCGCCGCTCGAGATGGAAGGACGAAGATCGTGTCCCTGCACGCGGTCCTCGCCATTGTTGGGCTCTTTGGTGGCGAAACCGCCTCTCTCCACCGCGGTAGGTGCTGTCCGCCGCCGCCTCCATGGTGGTTTTCACTATGTGAGTTGTTTTGAGCTCTCTTCTTCCTTTCTATGAAGCTT
Organism: Sophora flavescens; assembly: GCA_030762895.1. Classification (NCBI taxonomy): domain Eukaryota; kingdom Viridiplantae; phylum Streptophyta; class Magnoliopsida; order Fabales; family Fabaceae; genus Sophora; species Sophora flavescens. The sequence continues at coordinate 211,404,575 of CM061064.1, read as the reverse complement.
AGCTTCACTTTATGGATCTGGGTTGTTGTAGGGAAGTGTTCTACCGCCACTGCCACTTCGCCGGAGTTGCGTGACGTCGCTGCCGCACCCATGGCTGGTCACTGTGTCCTCTGTCTTCAAGCTTGGGTGAGTGTTTTCCTCTAATCTCTTCTAGATTCAAAACCCCCAAATTGATTTTGAAACCCTAACCCTAACCCTTTTAATTCAGCTTCCAATCTTGAATTTAAGGTTGTTTTATGAAATTGGGACTGTGAATTTGTGTTTCCCTAAACCAATTTCATTATTTTTTAGTTAAAATGAGTTTTCTCCAAATTGTATTTAGGAGCCCTAAACCCCAATTTGATTTTATTTGAATTTGACTCTGTTTTTGTGAAATTAATTATGATTTAGTTCAATTAGGACTCATAATTGATGATTCCCAAGTTCTCTTTCATGATCCTTTAATCAAAACAAAGTTTCCTAAAAGGGTATTGTGAAGCGTAAGCTTCAAACATGATTTTTTTTGAAAATAACCTTCTTTGGTAATAAGATAAAGTATTTAGATCAAGTTAGAATGTGTGTTTGATCATGTGTAATTGATTTCTTGATTTCTGGTTGTTGCGCATTGTTGGATTCCCTCTCTGAGACGTTTGATACGGCTATGCTTGCTTGATGGAGTAGATATGAGCTAACGTGAGCATTAAGACGAGGATCCTTTACTTGTCTTCGAAGGTAAGGGGGGCTTGCCTGATGGATTTTTCTCAATAACCATTTGCTTGTAGTGTAGTCTGTATAAGTCATGTGGTTGTAGTTATCTGTTTATGTGGTTTATGTTGTGTTGTTTATCTGAGTATCGGTGTTTGATCTGTTTTTAAATTATTTGATTATCTGTAGTTGGATATTATATTGCTATGATGCATGATCTGCCTGGTGATATATTTCTAATAACTGTTGTTAAATGTTGTTTGTGAGTGTTGTTTGAGAAGCCTGACAGTGGTCAGTGCACAACCGATTAATCAGATAAAAGCTTTAACAAGCTGTGTAAATTATATTCAACGTTTTATGGGAAATGTTGGAATATAATAGTGGTGGAAAATATTATTTTGGAAAAAAATTATGAGTTTTGAGATTTTTTTTTTTATGATTTATTAGTGTAAAAATAATTTATGAGTCACAATGAGAGCAAAATCGTGAAAATGTTTCTATTCTGCTAATTTTTATGTAAGAAAGTTTGCAATATTATACAAAGTTATTTTATGAAATTAATTGTTGAAAAGAAGTTGATGATGATTTTAGAAAATTGTTTAAGTGGAAAAACTAAGTTTTTGGCTTAAAAAGCTTTAAAAGTGATAATTGATGGCAGATTTGGAAAAGTGTAGAAGGCAAGTGTTTTGAAACGGCAGTACATATTTTGAGGAAATTAAACCTCAAGTGACTCATTGGTTTGTGAAAAACTAAGATTTTATTATTTAAGGATTTTATAATGAATTTCTACCTTGGAAAAGAATTTCTGAAAAAATCAAAAGTTGATTTAACCGTGTTGAAAGTATAGTTGGACTTAGTAACTGAGACGTCGGGGTACTAATGTTCTGTGTTGTGATGGACTCAGTCATTTGGACTTTGAGGGCCTATGTTGTATACGTGAGGTATACCGTGTTGAAACATTGAAGATGTTTTCTAGTGCCACGAACCTAAGACTGGTGCACCGGTCGGGAGGTGTCATGATTGAGCACTCGGACAGTGAGGTCCTGTGTTGTGATGAAAGTTTTAAAAGTGTTTTAAAACTACGTGAGTCGTAAGCCATTTTGAGCTTCGGCAAAGAAAGATTGAACACAAAGAAAAGAACAAAACAAAAGTGTTTTACATGCATTTGACAGACGTGCCTGCGGTTTGTGGCATAATGCATGAATTACCAGCGGCGAAAGGTAATTACGATGTGCATTTATCTCATGTGCCTAGTGTAACACCCCGATTTTTGTTGCTTCGTAATATCAGTAATAAATATATAAATATATATATTTTTATCCGAGACTTAGAAAATGATTTTGGATAAACCAAGGTCATTTCCTTGTTGTACTTATTTTCATAAGGTTACGGGGAAGTTTTTGGTTGAAAATTCAGACGGAAACCGGTCTGCCGTTTTCTGTGTTTTTACTGACAGTAAAAGTTTACTGCTCAGAAAACCTAATTTTAATTCGGGAACGAAAGACTTAAGATTTTTATTTTATTTCCTACAAGAGTGTATTTTTAGAATTATTTCATAAAAAATAAAATAATTTACGTTTTACGGGCGGAATATGTAATCGGGTAGACGACGGAGGGGATTTTGGAGTTTCTAAGAGCCGATAGAGGATTTATCTTAGGATTTTGAGATGATTCAAGGGGATGAATCATATTTTTAAGTCTAGAAGGTTTTTCAGGGTTAAAGTGAAAATTTGGGAATTTTACACTTACGCCCCTGAACTTTCTGTAAATTACCCTTTTGTCCCTAAATTCGTTTTAAAGTTTTTTCAAGTGAATTGGGCTAGAATCCTTGTTCCAAATCCATAGAGGACCGTGGCTTTGAGGCCCAAATTACTTACCCATGACTTAAGTTTCATAAAGCCCATTTGAAGTCATATAAGTTTCCTATCTTAAGCTTAATGCTTAAATCTTTAAGTGGGCCCCACAAAGATGAATTCAAGCCCAAATTCCCTAGGCCCATGTGCAAGCCCAATATGGAGTGAAGGTTGTCCTCATCTTGGATGAGCAAAGAATATTCTAGAAGTTTCTACTACATTCCACACCATTCTACATTCTTCCACATTATTCTACTATTTTCTCAAATCTTCTTCAACAAGCTAGGTTTTCCTAAGATATTTATGACAAAAATCAGCCAAAAGTCATCAAGATATGACCACATTTATTGTGGCAAAAATTCATCATGACAATTTAATGACAATTTGCAAACTAGTCCTTAAACTTTTGGAATCTTTGCAAAATGGTCCCTATGAGTTATTTGCACTTAAATCCTTTAAAAAGCCACCTCCTTTCTACTTGGTCCTCAAAAGTGGCGCAGCCCACATGTCTATAAATACCCTTCCTCACCTTTCACTTAGTTTCTATTGCCTTTTGTTCAAAACCCTAAAGTTATAAGTCTTCTAGTGTTAGATTTGTGAAGAAAGTTCTTGGATCTTCACTTGTTTTTGATCTCCAAGAGGTGAATCCTATTCTTCTTCTCTAATCATGTCTATGTTCTTCAATCAATTTCTTGATTCAAAGTTTATTTCTTAGTTGTTCATCACTTTTAAGTTTCTAACCCTAGAACTTTGAAAATTCATAACTAATTCTAGAAAAATCCTTTTGACATGAAACCAATTGCTATGATCTTATAATCATCTCTATTTTCATCATCTAGAAGCATAAGATCATGAGAAATTTCTTTCCTAAAAACCTAGCCTTGGCCGAATCTAGTAAAGTAGGTTTGGTAGAGTTTTGTTCATGTGTTGTCATGTATGATCATGTATTCTATATGACATGTATGTATACACATTCAAATCCATGATAGATTATTAAAATGAAAATCTTTACTCAAAAAATCCCTATGTTGGCCGAAACCCTAGGTGGTTAGATTTGTTGAGTTTTTGTTCATAGTTTTCCTTAATGATCTTGTTAATCAATCTCTTAGTATGTATGCCTTATAAATCCAAGTTGGTTTATTAAACTAAGAACCCTAGCCCTATAAACATGTTGAGGCCGAATCCTTGTATAAAAGAGTTAGGAAGTTTTGAGTTTGAAACTTAGTTGTTTAGTCACTAATCTATGATTTAGGTTAATCAAGGATCATTAATCCATGACTTAATCATGATTAGAAATTTTAAGGATTTTGAACCCTAAAAGTCAGTCCTTGGCCAAAACCTAACCCTCATGAGTTAAGTATGTTGTGGTTTGATTTGATTGCAATTTGTTTGAAGGAATCAATCGGGTTGGTTTGACCTAAAGCCGACGGAGGAAATCTGATTAAATCGGGAGGTTGTTTGAAAACGTTAGTTGAGTCTTCAAGAGGTAAGGGGAGCTTACCTGAGGGATTTTCTCTATAACTATTTGCTTTTAGTGTGGCTTCTATGATTTATGTGAGAATATATGAGGCAGTATAGTTGTCGGACCTATATATACATTATGTATTTAAGTGTGATTTGATTGTGTTGTTGTGGTTATGAGGTTAAGAGAAGGAGGAAAAAAAAATTTATCATCATATTTTGAAAGGATAAACGTTGAGAAGACATGATTTTCCGAAAGCAACCAGTAAATTAAGTTTTATTTCCGCAAACGGGTAACCATGTGATGACCCGAGATTATGGTGTCACATTAGTGGTATCAGAGCTGGTCGAGTCTTTCGGGAATGTTGGGAAATAGGTCTGTTGTGTTGACGTTGTGTTTTCTCTGAGAATAAGTTTTGTTTGAATTACTTCTTAGAAGTAATATGTGTTAATAAATAAGTAAGGAATTACAGAAAAGTGTCTATGGTAGTTTTACCTAAGTTGAATGTGAGCGGAAAAGAAAAGTTCTTGAGAAAATTTAAGTTGATAGAAAAGTTCGAGGATGAGATGTGCAATGAAGTTATTTTGAGGATATGAAATGAAGTTATTTTGAGGATTAGATGTGTGAGGTGATATCAAATTGGAGTGATGAATTATAATCAAGAGGAACTAAGACTATGATTAAATATTTTGAGTAGGGAGTTGATGCGTGGTGATGTGAAGACATTGTTAGTATTAATGACAAAATTTAGATTTAGATGATTGGAATAAGGTTTCTGGTGGAATCATGTTGATAAGAGAAGTGATTAAGTTTTGTTGGTTTTCAAGTGTGGTAGACTCTGATACAATTTTGAGGATAGTACGGATATGTAGAAATGACGTAAGAATGAATTGTGTTATGGAAGATGGAATAAGAGGAATGAAGTGATGTGAAGGGGAAAGGTAAAATCTTAAGGTTAAGATGAGATTATAAAATTCTGATTAGTTTCGAGTGACGAAATTTCGAGGACGAAATTTTTTTTAGTGGGGTAGTAATGTAACACCCCGATTTTCGTTGCTTCGTAATATCGGTAATAAATATATAAATATATATATTTTTATCCGAGACTTAGAAAATGATTTTGGATAAACCAAGGTCAATCCTTGTTGTACTTATTTTCATAAGGTTACGGGGAAGTTTTTGGTTGAAAATTCGAGTCGGAAACTAGGTCATTGTTTTCTGTGTTTTTACTGACAGTAAAAGTTTACTGCTCAGAAAACCTAATTTTAATTCGGGAACGAAAGACTTAAGATTTTTATTTTATTTCCTACAATAGTGTATTTTTAGAATTATTTCATAAAAAATAAAATAATTTACGTTTTACGGGCGGAATATGTAATCGGGTAGACGACGGAGGGGATTTTGGAGTTTCTAAGAGCCGATAGAGGATTTATCTTAGGATTTTGAGATGATTCAAGGGGATGAATCATATTTTTAAGTCTAGAAGGTTTTTCAGGGTTAAAGTGAAAATTTGGGAATTTTACACTTACGCCCCTGAACTTTCTGTAAATTACCCTTTTGTCCCTAAATTCGTTTTAAAGTTTTTTCAAGTGAATTGGGCTAGAATCCTTGTTCCAAATCCATATAGGACCGTGGCTTTGAGGCCCAAATTCCTTACCCATGACTTAAGTTTCATAAAGCCCATTTGAAGTCATATAAGTTTCCTATCTTAAGCTTAATGCTTAAATCTTTAAGTGGGCCCCACAAAGATGAATTCAAGCCCAAATTCCCTAGGCCCATGCGCAAGCCCAATATGGAGTGAAGGTTGTCCTCATCTTGGATGAGCAAAGAATATTCTAGAAGTTTCTACTACATTCCACACCATTCTACATTCTTCCACATTATTCTACTATTTTCTCAAATCTTCTTCAACAAGCTAGGTTTTCCTAAGATATTTATGACAAAAATCAGCCAAAAGTCATCAAGATATGACCACATTTATTGTGGCAAAAAGTCATCATGACAATTTAATGACAATTTGCAAACTAGTCCTTAAACTTTTGGAATCTTTGCAAAATGGTCCCTATGAGTTATTTGCACTTAAATCCTTTAAAAAGCCACCTCCTTTCTACTTGGTCCTCAAAAGTGGCGCAGCCCACATGTCTATAAATACCCTTCCTCACCTTTCACTTAGTTTCTATTGCCTTTTGTTCAAAACCCTAAAGTTATAAGTCTTCTAGTGTTAGATTTGTGAAGAAAGTTCTTGGATCTTCACTTGTTTTTGATCTCCAAGAGGTGAATCCTATTCTTCTTCTCTAATCATGCCTATGTTCTTCAATCAATTTCTTGATTCAAAGTTTATTTCTTAGTTGTTCATCACTTTTAAGTTTCTAACCCTAGAACTTTGAAAATTCATAACTAATTCTAGAAAAATCCTTTTGACATGAAACCAATTGCTATGATCTTATAATCATCTCTATTTTCATCATCTAGAAGCATAAGATCATGAGAAATTTCTTTCCTAAAAACCTAGCCTTGGCCGAATCTAGTAAAGTAGGTTTGGTAGAGTTTTGTTCATGTGTTGTCATGTATGATCATGTATTCTATATGACATGTATGTATACACATTCAAATCCATGATAGATTATTAAAATGAAAATCTTTACTCAAAAAATCCCTATGTTGGCCGAAACCCTAGGTGGTTAGATTTGTTGAGTTTTTGTTCATAGTTTTCCTTAATGATCTTGTTAATCAATCTCTTAGTATGTATGCCTTATAAATCCAAGTTGGTTTATTAAACTAAGAACCCTAGCCCTATAAACATGTTGAGGCCGAATCCTTGTATAAAAGAGTTAGGAAGTTTTGAGTTTAAAACTTAGTTGTTTAGTCACTAATCTATGATTTAGGTTAATCAAGGATCATTAATCCATGACTTAATCATGATTAGAAATTTTAAGGATTTTGAACCCTAAAAGTCAGTCCTTGGCCAAAACCTAACCCTCATGAGTTAAGTATGTTGTGGTTTGATTTGATTGCAATTTGTTTGAAGGAATCAATCGGGTTGGTTTGACCTAAAGCCGACGGAGGAAATTGGATTAAATCGGGAGGTTGTTTGAAAACGTTAGTTGAGTCTTCAAGAGGTAAGGGGAGCTTACCTGAGGGATTTTCTCTATAACTATTTGCTTTTAGTGTGGCTTCTATGATTTATGTGAGAATATATGAGGCAGTATAGTTGTAGGACCTATATATACATTATGTATTTAAGTGTGATTTGATTGTGTTGTTGGGGTTATGAGGTTAAGAGAAGGAGGGAAAAAAAAATTATCATCATATTTTGAAAAGATAAACGTTGAGAAAACATGATTTTCCGAAAGCAACCAGCAAATTAAGTTTTATTTTCGCAAACGGGTAACCATGTGATGACCCGAGATTAGGGTGTCACACCTAGTGAGGACATGGAGCACCCATCTTACTTGCTATTGGTGCCCTGAGTGTGGACATTAGCAATGTGTGTGGCCTTGTGTGCCTGGCTTTGTGTGCCTGTGTAGATGGGAAGAGGTTGCGCACCTGTTGGCAGAGTGCCAAGTTAGCCAGTGTGGCTATGGAGTCTGATCAACTCATTATGTGTTGGGATATCTCATGAGATTAGGACGAAAATTAGATGATGAATATGAAGTGTCATGCATAATTTTTAAATGATGATGTTTGGGGTGTTAAACCCATTGATAAACTATTAGCCTATAAATGTTTGTGTGATAAATGTATATATGTTATGTGGTGTCGTGCATTTAGTTATTGCGTTAAATCCATATATTGGCGACTCACCCTTACAGATATTTCAGGTTTCTTCTGGTTCGCTATTATACCTTGGGTACTTTAGTACCGATGGTGCAGAGGAATCTCCCTAAGTCACTCAGAGACTTAGATCTGGTGGTTTGATGAAGTACTTAATTGTGGAGTGATCACGTGAGTTTTCCTCCGAAATAACTTTTAGAACGACCAGCATAGGGTTTGAGACTTATATTATTTTTGATCGTATGTATGAGTTTGGCTCAAAGAGCCTTTATTTTAAAATGGAAGGTTTATAGCTCGGAGAGCATGTCTTTTGAATAAAAACTTAAGCTATTCCTTTTTAGTCTTGTAAAGCTTAGTGTTATAACTATTTATCTTTAGCATATTATTGCCTGGTTGTGTTTGGTGTAACTGAAATTCTGGAAATGAAAATGTAATTATTTTAGCAGGTGTTCTTTTACCTGGGATGTCCGAATTACAGAGGAGACTCTGTCGAAATTTTCGTAAAAAAAAAAATATACTAGCTTTTATTCAAGTATATTCTTTAAATGAAATAGGCTTGCCAGGCCATGATAGTAAGTCTGTGTGCCGATCAAGGCTTAGGTGTGGAGACGTGACAAAATTTTTATACCCAATTTCAGACACTTATGTACTTATATAAATTATTTTCCGAAAGCACCAGCAAATTATCTTTTAATTTTATTTTCGCACGTGTTATGTAGTAATGCCCATGGGGGGTGTTACAGGTGGTATCAGAGCTGGTCGAGTCTTTCGGGATCTTAGGGGAATAGGTCTGTCAAGTTTTTGTTGTGTGATCTCTGGTTGGCTCTTGTTTGAATTGTTTCTTGTTGAAGCAATGTGTGTTGACGCACAAGAATATGTTTTCTTGATGGTTTTCCAAGGGTTTTATGTCCTGGGAGACCATAGATCTTGAATGTTACTTGGGTTCGGATATGACATTCAATTTTCCTTGCGAATCGTGTCAGACATTCGAAACAAGGTGTTTGTGTAAACAGTTTTTCTGGGAATGTTCCCTGGAAATATTCTAGGTTTATGGTTAGCAAAGGACATTGATTTTTTATTGATCTAATTTCTGGATTCGGTCAGATCTCTGTCGCTTTGTGTAGGATGTTACCTACAAAGTTGAACGAGTTGGACGACTTGATTCAACTGAAATATCTGTGGTTTGAACCGTTTGTTAGACCGAGTGTTTTCCTTGTGAAGCACCAACGTTGTGTGGAGGCTCGTGTCACCGTCTAGATTTCTAACAGCTAGGTAAAAGGATGAATTATGAACAAGTATTCTCTGACTTGCGTAGTTGATTTGGTAAATCAATTGCGAGGAGTTGTCATTTACTCAAGGATCGACTTGAAGACGAGTTATTACTAGATTGGAGTAGTGACCTATCTAAGGTTTTGCGTCGTCAATTCAGTTTATGAAGAAAGATCAACCCTTAGTATGTTTGATCGATTGAGTAAGTTATCCGGGATCGTACCCAATTCAAGGTGGTCATACTAAGCTTGGCTAGAAAGACGTGTATGTTGGTTGGAACCAAGACGAATCGAGTGGATTTTCGATCTTGGGTGAGTGTCTCGTTATTAAGGAACTCATCACTGTACCCTTTGATTCTTTTGTATTTGTCAATTGACATTTATTTCTAAAATCCTATGATTGTATTAGATAATCACAACGGTGAGGTTTGTGTGGGTCAGACAAATTTTCTGATTTTAATTTGGAATCTGTCAGGACTCATGAATTAGTTATGCTGATTCATAAATTTCCAGTTATTCATTTCTTTGGTTGTGAGAAGTCGTACTCACACTTCAAAATGATCCTCGATGTATTAGACATTTGAGTGAATTGATTTAACAGAATCCATTGGTCTGGATACTTTCACACTTTGTTGAGAGAAGTGGTTATGACTATTTCTTGAGTTATAACCCAGATAATTTCGTGATAGCAGAAGTTTCTTGGTGAAACTTAGTTTTGTCACTTCTATTTTTGGTAGAGGTGAAAGTCGTCATTTTGTAAATTCTTTGTACTAAGAATAAGAATTAATCCTCTTTGGATTAGACATTATTCACCCCTTGATTATTTGAATCCGTTGGAAGATTCTTGTGGAAGAATGAACTTTATTAGATTCATGTTTGTAAATGTGTATTGATCATGCATTTTTACACCCACGAACCTGATGGAAGGATCTTTTTCCATACTGGATGTTCATGTATCCTTCAGTTAATGAAATTCTTTTCTATGCTTATGTGAAAGTGAAATCAAGAAAAATTTCTTTTCTTGAGAAATTCTTTTATGATCACCAAGGTCTTGTCTTATTGCGTTTCGAAAGTACTTGTTGTCATTGATCATCTTAATTCTACGTATTCTCCAAATGTCGTTGATGTGTGACTTATCTCATCCGTCATGAGTTGGATATCTCCACATCAAGATGTACAATTGAGACTTTCCTTGTTGAGATGTTGACATTCCTTCAATCTTTGTTATGAGTTTTCTGAAGACCTACATGAGTCTTGTTTGAATTCAAGTGATCGTTGATCAACTGGTGAAGTCTACACCCTTCTTGCAAGTCAAGATCCGCTATGCAGTGTTAGTAAACCGAATAGTGTATCATAGGATTGTTCAGACTTTATGGAGTATCTTCAAGTGTTGTTTCAGATGAAAAACGGAAGTTTATTAACGTGTGTCGGTTAATTTTGCTTTAAGTGTTGAGGACTAAGTTGAGGCTAAGTCCAACCGATCATCCTCAGTGGGATGGATAAGTAATGAGGTGACCTATCCTTAGCGGGTTAGTTGGGAGATAGTGTGGTACTTAATTTTTGTCATCTCTATGGTAGGACAAACCAAAGTTGATAGGACTTTTGTTAATGTATAGATGTCAATGGTATTATGAGAATCCTTAAGTTCAACGTCATTGAGTGTGATGATTACGATGGATCTTATCATGATCAAGGCAGATATATCATTAAAGGAATTTAGAGTAGTGATCAACGTTTATGGTTAATGTTGACTTAGTAAGTCCGAGGATTAACGGAAAAATATATATGGTAGTTTTCCTTAAGATGAACGGAAATAGTAAAGAGGAGTTCTTGAGTGAAACTAAGTTGTTAGAAAAGTTTAAGAATTATGATTTTGGGATAATTCAAGCTGAAGTGATTCCCTTTGGTTGTAGTTGCATGGAGGAATGTAATCGTATTCTTTAAGATTGAAATGAATGACTATGGTATAATTTGGAGTGGTGGAATATATTCAAAGGAAACTAAGTTAGTGTTGAACTTGATGTTCATCGTGAGGATAAGGTGTTGAAGAAGTTTTGCTAGCAGACAAATTTTGAGGTAAGAAGTGATTAATTTTTGACTGTGTCTTTCGAGTGTGATAAGCTATGGCGAAATGTTTATAATCTTTGAGGTCTTATTTTGGTAAAAATGTGGTTGACGATCCATAGTGGAAACTAGACATTTTGAATCCAAGATTTGCCATTGGGGAGTGCCCACCTGGATTTCTTGGCTTTGTTTTGATTCAGCTCCTAGGGGTTATGGCCTTAGAGAAACTCTATTTTATAATCTCTTTTATCGGCTGCAAATATATAATATAAGGGCAGATATGATACAAGCACTTCCTTGCATAAGTGATAGAACTATGTCTTTAGATGGAGGAATTGTTAGGAGTTGTGTATTTTCTTTGGGTAATAGGGTAGATGTGCATGAGAAATTTCTTAAACCAGGCATACTAACAGGGCTTGAGAACCAAATTGAAAATGAGAGGCAAATGAAGGATATGAAATCGAAGTAGGCAAAAGATTCGAGAGGAATTAAGAAGAGAACGGACTATGTTGGATGTGGTAAGATTCAATTTCAATAAGATTGAATTTCTTAGGTTCTTGGCGCAAAGTTTATCATGTGCAACTCAGGAATGTTATGACGTTTTGATTGGAGACTTAAAAAGTGTGAATTTGATATGATTAGAAGAGTAGACTAAGCTCAAATGGACTAAGACTATGATTGCATCTCTTGAGTAGAAGGTTAATTGATGTTATGGTAAAATTAGTGTTGGTTTCGACGTTACCTGTGAAAGTTAGATATTGGAAAAAGTTTTTCTAATGGATCTATATTGAGAAGTGAAGAGATTAAGAGTTGATTTTGTTCTTTAAAGTGTAATAGACTAAGGTGAAATATCGAAGGTAGTGGGGATAATGCGGTCGTGAAAAGTTTCGAGGATAAATAGCATGGCATAAGAATCGATCCTGTTATAGAGTTATAGATGAAAGGAATGAAGTGATGACAATACAAAGCAAGATTTTAGGGTTAAGGTGTGATTACAACATCCTGTTTAGTTTTGAGCTACGAAATTTCGAGGACGAAATTTTTTTAAGAGGGGTAGTAATGTAACACCCTAGTTTTTACACCTATGATTAATTATTTTATTTGGATGTTTAAGTTTATTTTGTTATGTGGTTTAGTTTGAGTAATTAAACTACTCTCTTCAAATTATTTTATTGGGTGCGTTAGCACTGACTTATTTCAGTGAATGCACACTTACTAGACAATAATTTATGTTATTGTCACTATTATTACCGGTACAGAAAAATATTTTAAATAATATGATTGAGAGAAAATCATTTTCATATTCTCATTCTATTTAATTTTAGAGTTGAAAATAAATTGGTTTGTCCTTAATCGGAGATTAAATTTTGGACAGAGTAATTTCTTAGTTGATCGGTTCAACTATTAATTTTTACTCTAATTTGAATTTCGAAATCAAATCTTTATCAATATTTATTTTTAGATTCCAAAAATTAAAAACATGTTTATTTTAGGCCTAATATTTATCACTCATTTTGTACCTATTACTAAATAATTGGTTTAAAAACTCAATTTTCTCCTTTTCTCTCTCTCTTTCTCGACGCCCTCTCTCTCTTTTTCTCTTTTCTTTCTCTGCTTCTTCTTCTTTCTTTCTTTCTTCTTCTTTCTCTTTTCTCCTTCCTCCCACCTCAACTCCATCTTCTACCTCCTTCCTTCCTTCAAGTCACGCCACCCTACTCAGACCGCCGTCGACCGCCGCTCGAGATGGAAGGACGAAGATCGCATCCCTGCACGTGGTCCTCGCCATTGTTGCGCTCTTTGGTGGCGAAACCGCCTCTCTCCACCGCGGTAGGTGCTGTCCGCCGCCGCCTCCATGGTGGTTTTCACTATGTGAGTTGTTTTGAGCTCTCTTCTTCCTTTCTATGAAGCTTAGCTTCACTTTATGGATCTGGGTTGTTGTAGGGAAGTGTTCTACCGCCACTGCCACTTCGCCGGAGTTGCGTGACGCCGCCGCCGCACCCATGGCTGGTCATTGCGTCCTCTGTCTTCAAGCTTGGGTGAGTGTTTTCCTCTAATCTCTTCTAGATTCAAAACCCCCAAATTGATTTTGAAACCCTAACCCTAACCCTTTTAATTCAGCTTCCAATCTTGAAATTTAAGGTTGTTTTATGAAATTGGGACTGTGAATTTGTGTTTCCCTAAACCAATTTCATTATTTTTTAATTAAAAAGAGTTTTCTCCAAATTGTATTTAGGAGCCCTAAACCCCAATTTGATTTTATTTGAATTTGACTCTGTTTTTGTAAAATTAATTATGATTTAGTGCAATTAGGACTCTTAATTGATGATTCCCAAGTTCTCTTTCATGATCCTTTAATCAAAACAAAGTTTCCGAAAAGGGTATTGTGAAGCGTAAGCTTCAAACATGATTTTTTTTGAAAATAACCTTCTTTGGTAATAAGATAAAGTATTTAGATCAAGTTAGAATGTGTGTTTGATCATGTGTAATTGATTTCTTGATTTCTGGTTGTTGCGCATTGTTGGATTCCCTCTCTAAGACGTTTGATACGGCTATGCTTGCTTGATGGAGTAGATATGAGCTAACGTGAGCATTAAGACGAGGATCCTTTACTTGTCTTCGAAGGTAAGGGGGGCTTGCCTAATGGATTTTTCTAAATAACCATTTGCTTGTAGTGTAGTCTGTATAAGTCATGTGGTTGTAGTTATCTGTTTATGTGGTTTATGTTGTGTTGTTTATCTGAGTATCGATGTTTGATCTGTTTTTAAATTATTTGATTATCTGTAGTTGGATATTATATTGCTATGATGCATGATCTGCCTGGTGATATATTTCTAATAACTGTTGTTAAATGTTGTTTGTGAGTGTTGTTTGAGAAGCCTGACAGTGGTCAGTGCACAACCGATTAATCAGATAAAAGCTTTATCAAGCTGTGTAAATTATATTCAACGTTTTATGGGAAATGTTGGAATATAATAGTGGTGGAAAATATTATTTTGGAAAAAAATTATGAGTTTTGAGAATTTTTTTTTTATGATTTATTAGTGTAAAAATAATTTATGAGTCACAATGAGAGCGAAATCGTGAAAATGTTTGTGCTGCTAATTTTTATGTAAGAAAGTTTGCAATATTATACAAAGTTATTTTATGAAATTAATTGTTGAAAAGAAGTTGATGATGATTTTAGAAAATTGTTTAAGTGGAAAAAACTAAGTTTTTGGCTTAAAAAGCTTTAAAAGTGATAATTGATGGCAGATTTGGAAAAGTGTAGAAGGCAAGTGTTTTGAAACGGCAGTACATATTTTGAGGAAATTAAACCTCAAGTGACTCATTGGTTTGTGAAAAACTAAGTTTTTATTATTTAAGGATTTTATAATGAATTTCTACCTTGGAAAAGAATTTCTGAAAAATCAAAAGTTGATTTAACCGTGTTGAAAGTACAGTTGGACTTAGTAACCGAGACGTCGGGGTACTAATGTTCTGTGTTGTGATGGACTCGGTCATTTGGACTTTGAGGGCCTATGTTGTATACGTGAGGTATACCGTGTTGAAACATTGAAGATGTTTTCTAGTGCCACGAACCTAAGACTGGTGCACCGGTCGAGAGGTGTCGTGATTGAGCACTCGGACAGTGAGGTCCTGTGTTGTGATGAAAGTTTTAAAAGTGTTTTAAAACTATGTGAGTCGTAAGCCATTTTGAGTTTCAGCAAAGAAAGATTGAACACAAAGAAAAGAACAAAACAAAAGTGTTTTACATGCATTTGGCAGACGTGCCTGCGGTTTGTGGCATAATGCATGAATTACCAGCGGCGAAAGGTAATTACGATGTGCATTTATCTCATGTGCCTAGTGAGGACATGGAGCCCCCATCTTACTTGCTATTGATGCCCTGAGTGTGGACATTAGCAATGTGTTTGGCCTTGTGTGCCTGGCTTTGTGTGCCTGTGTGGATGGGAAGAGGTCGTGCACCTGTTGGAAGAGTGCCAAGTTAGCCAGTGTGGCTATGGAGTCTGATCAACTCATTATGTGTTGGGATATCTCATGAGATTAGGACGAAAATTTGATGATGAATATGAAGTGTCATGCATAATTTTTAAACGATGATGTTTGGGGTGTTAAACCCATTGATAAACTATTAGCCTATAAATGCTTGTGTGATAAATGTATATATGTTATGTGGTGTCGTGCATTTAGTTATTGCGTTAAATCCATATATTGGCGACTCACCCTTACAGATATTTCAGGTTTCTTCTGGTTCGCTATTGTACCTTGGGTACTTTAGTACTGATGGTGCAGGGGAGTTTCCCTAAGTCACTCAGAGACTTAGATCTGGTGGTTTGATGAAGTACTTAATTATGGAGTGATCACGTGAGTTTTCCTCCGAAATAACTTTTAGAACGACCAGCTTAGGGTTTGAGACTTATATTATTTTTGATCGTATGTATGAGTTTGGCTCAGGGAGCCTTTATTTTAAAATGGAAGGTTTATAGCTCGGAGAGCATGTCTTTTGAATAAAAACCTAAGCTATTCCTTTTTAGTCTTGTAAAGCTTAGTGTTATAACTATTTATCTTTAGCATATTATTGCTTGGTTGTGTTTGGTGTAACTGAAATTCTGGAAATGAAAATGTAATTATTTTAGCAGGTGTTCTTTTACCTGGGATGTCCGAATTACATAGGAGACTCTGTCGAAATTTTCGTAATAAAAAAATATACTAGCTTTTATTCAAGTATATTCTTTAAATGAAATAGGCTTGCTAGGCCATGATAGTAAGTCTGTGTGCCGATCAAGGCTTAGGTGTGGAGACGTGACAAAATTTTATACCCAATTTCAGACACTTATGTACTTATATAAATTATTTTCCGAAAGCACCAGCAAATTATCTTTTAATTTTATTTTCGCACGTGTTATGTAGTAATGCCCAAGGGGGGTGTTACAGACCTTGGTGGTTCAGAAGTTATTACTGCCTTTCTGATGAGAGAAGACACAGTAAGAACTCATTCCTGGAAATCAGTAGAAATGAAGGATTTGGTTCGCATCCTTCATCAGTTGCTGAACAAGGTGGTTCTACACAAAATTGGCTCCAAGGACAACTTATCAGTCTTGCACAAATTTTGTCTCTGTCATCTCATCACTGAGACTAAGATAAACATGCCCAGAATTCTCTTTGGAAGATTCAGGGATGTTGTTGTTCATTGGAAGAAGCTCTCTGCACTTCCTTACTGCCATCTTCTATCAAAAATCTTCAAGTCACATGGGATATATGATTTCATTGCTGCTAGGTCCCCTGGAGAGCAAGCAAGAATACTGACTGACAAGCCAATGTCTGCTGCTGATTTTGGCAAAATGAATATTGCCAACATGAATCTCAATACTTACACTGCTGCTTCCTTAGCCAAAACTGAAGAATTGAGGAAGATTAAGGAAGAACAAGTTGAGCATAACAATGCTGAAGTTCTTGGGTTAAAAAGAACAATGAGGAAGAAGACAACAGCTGTGAGAAAGCCAGCTGTCAAGAATCCTACTGCTAGGATTGTAATAAGGGAACAAACTGATGTTGCCCCTCAAGCTGTCCCTTCTCAAAAAAGGACAAGGAATGTGATCATGTCTCATAATGATGATGAGGACAGCATCCCCATCAGTTCTGTTTTGAAGAAACAGAGGACTGCTGCTACTGCTGGTGTTGCTAATGTCCCTATTCCCACACAACCCAGAAGGCAACCTCCAAGGAAAGCTAAGTCTGTTATGACTTCTGAGGTAACTCTTCCTGCTCATGACCCTGTAAAATTAGCAGTAGATGCCTTAGTATCTAGCTTTGAGGATATATAGAGTAGATGATGATTCTGCACCTGCTACTGTGAAGCAGACAGAAAACTTGGATGATGTATACATTCCCACACTACCATCACCACAAAGAACTTCCCCTGACCAACCACAAACAGCCTCTATAACGCCCTTCGTTACATTAGTAACCCAAATTAATTTCAATAAAAATCCTTCAAAACATTTAATTAAAATACACAAGTCATAAAAAATTTCTCAAATAACTAAGTATGAAAATACCTCGTATTAAATAAGATAATAGTATTTACAAAGTATTGAAAAATATTATTAAATCCAGTCATTTGAATAAAAACTAAAAGCCTCAAAACCGGGCGTCTAATTACAATCTGAGAAAAATAGTACGTAAACGAAAGAACGTCGTCCGCATAATACTCTAAACCATACTACATTACTAACCAACTAGCGAATCAAATATAACTCTTCAAATCTCTGGATCCTCAACAGTGATGTCTTCAAGCTCTGAAAACAACACTTGTAATGAGATATAAAATCCTAGTGCACAACAATACAGTTATAAAATGTTTTGAAAATAGAGTTGTTCTCAGTCGGCGCGGTAATCGGAAAAAAACTATCCATGGTATCCACTAATTTTCCAAAATAATATATAAAAAGAATACTTTTAATAACAACAAAAATTTCATCAAGTCAAATGCATATAGTATAAATCAACTCATCTCAATGTATCACATTCCACATACCAAGTAAATTCTAAATTAATCCAAGTGGCTCGAAGGCCTCATAACTAAATTGGACTCTTGCCGGCATGCCATAAATCTCACACATCACATGACAATGGCGTCCCATTGCCCACCCCTACTCATGAGGAATGTTTCGATGTCACCCTCCTGTCGGAGACATTTCTATTTCGATACCTCCCATGTGCACATGGCGGTTTTTCTCCCTTTTCGACACCCCAACTTGTGGCGGTGTTACTTTCGATACCCCTTTTTTAGGCGGTATTGCTCTTTTTCGACATCCCAATTATATGGGGATGTTACTTTCGATACCCCATTACGGTGGTATTACTTTTTGATACCCTATCATAGGTGGTATTGCGGCAAACATCATACAACATATTATAGCTCAAATATGTCATGTCTCATGCATGTAACAAACTATTTCCCTCAATTTTAAACATATAAACTTCCACCAATAACAAACAATCATGAATATCACAACATATCATACATGAATAAGCACGTTACAACATCAATTAATCAATTAATTCCCCTATTAAAGAAAACCCCAATTTTAGAATTTAGGTTACTAACGATATGCATCAAGTCAATTAAAGACTCCCAAAACCACATGGCAATCCCTTATCAACAAAAGCAATCATATATCCCATGGAAAGGGTTCATGAAAAGTATTGTTACTCACCTCTTGAAGACCTCCAAATAGCTCTAAGCATTTCCTACTGTGAATCCTAACGTTTGCCAAGAGTTATCATCATCTTCCTCTTCCTAGACTCCCTCTTCCACAACTATCTCTTCTTAATCCTTTAATTTCTTCTCTTCTTAGCCGTTTGAGTTTCTAGGTGTAATTAGTGTTCAAAAACGCACCCTAAGAGTGCTAAGATTCTATTTATAGATCCCCCAATAGCCCAAAACGTGTAAAAACGTGCTAAGTCCGCTTACTCTGCGTATGATGCTGTATTTCGCACATATCTTGAGTTATAGACATTCAAAAATTATAAATTTTATATCTTTGAAAAGATAAAAGAATTTTCTACAACCGTTATGAAGACCACAAAATCTGAAACCGACGTTTAGATAGTCAAAACATGGATAGAATTCAAAAAAAGGGTTGTGGCGCTGGAACATGAATAGTGTGTACGAATTTGGTCATAACTTGAGCTACAAGAATCCAATTTGGACGAATTTGGCGTCTAGGGAAATATAAGAGACAGGGCTATATTTCTTATGCAGATCTCGAATTCAAACAAGTTCTCTTTGGTTACGAAATATCCATCTGAAGTTAGGTATCTAGTCATATTATGCGAAATTGGGCTTAAAGCACTCAAACTATCTATTTATAATGGATAACACAGCATGAGCCTTGATATGCTTATGTTTCCTATCATTGTTGCCGCAATAATTTAGTCCAGGGTAGGTTCTTATCCTTATTTTTATTTTATTTTATTAAATCAATTTTACATTATTGTGGAACCCACTAGATTTTTATTATAAAGAAAACAATTATAATAAACTCTTATACTACCCTTTTTTTATTAAAATAATTATATTTGAATTGTTAGGATGTTACATTTCTCCCCTCCTTAGGGAATTTCGACCCCGAAATTCATCACATACTCACACACATATTGTAACATATGCTGAAAACCAAACATAAAGGTTACCTTACCTTAAACAACAAGATCTGGGTATTGACATACGTTGTCTTCTTCCATCTTTCAAGTAGTTTCCTTCAGAGTTAATCCTTTCCCATAACACTTTCAGCAATGAAATTGTCTTGTTCATTAGAGTCTTTGTGCCCTTGTCCAAGATTTGACGAGGCCTAGGCCTATAGATCAAATTATCCTTCAATTTTAAAGACTCAGGAGCTATCACATGAGACTCATCAGGTACATATTTTCTAAGTTGCGACACATGGAAAACATAATGAAGAGTTGCCAATTGTGGCAGAAGAGCCAATTGGTAAGCAACGGGCACGACTTTTTTGAGAATTAGGAAGGGTCCCATGAAACAAAGAGTCCGTTTTCTGAATGACATTGACCTCCCAATCCAAAACATAAGAGTGCCTCCCAAGATTACATGTTCCTATTCCTAAAATTCTAAATGCTTTCTTTTCTTGTCGACATAACACTTTTTATCTATTCTGCACAATGCACATCTTTCCCTCAATTATTAATCCTAGTTGCGATCTCTTTGATTAAATCTGATCTTAACAATGTCTTGTCACCTACTTCGCACTATCATAAAAGGGGATCTTCATTCCTAATCACATCATTTATATATATATATATATATATATATATATATATACACACACACACACATACATATATGTATAGTCATTAAATATTCCACCAAATAATAAATGTACAATTCATGGCCCCTTAACTTAAAAAAAATTATTTTTTTAAAGAAAAAAAATTTAATTTTAAAATGAAGTCAATAATAACATTTATATAATAAAGTCACGCACTTAAGCATTTGTTTCTATCCATCCGCCTATAATTAGAACACCTTCACTTGCATTTCATCTTTATAAGCATTCTCACAAATTAAATTTAACAAACAATCCATAAAAGAAATTGATGTAATATTTTATATCATTTATGCGTAGATATAATATCTCTTACGAACTCTTTACCAAATTTCTTATATTCTACACAGAACTGAGGAATTTTATAAATTTTATAAATAAAGAAATGTGAAGCAGTAGCACGTTCACATACTAATTTTTAGCTATCCCAAAATGATAATTTCAAAAGAGGAAGAAATAGTTTCACTTTATGTTGATAAGATCTTACTAAAAAAAAATATGTGATAACAAAATGGAGAATAATGTTTAACAAAATTACAATTAAACTGTACAAACATTATGCAAAAACAACTGTAAAAATTAACATCACAATAGTATAAGAAACCAATTCAATCTCGATCTTTGAGTAGGCACATACAAATAAAAAATAACATTTTTTCACTTTTTGTCAAGAAATATAAGTTTGTTAGGATTAGACATGCCATTAATCTATATGGAAAACAAATTATAGGGGAATATTAATCACGATTAATACTTTGTCACTTGAGAAGCAATTTGAAATTTCAAAGAAAGTGATCCTCTAAAAAAAATTGTATAACAAAATTACAACATTATAATAAAATTTGAACATATATATAAAATTCTTTAATCTCACTTCCATTTTTATTCCCGCCCACTAATACTTCTTTAAATCTTGATGCTTTTTGGTTATTCCTAGACACATGGTTAACGTTATTTTATGTGTCTCTTCTAACATTTTTTTTCCTCTAAGGCTCCCCTCCTTAGGGACAATGATCCTATTCTTAAACAACACTACACCATTATTATATAACACATAATTCTCTTGACCCAAAAGAGATTTCAAATCCTAGTTTAAAAACTAAACTCGCTTAATTTATTTTCTAAGGTCACTACAAATTTTCAACCTATTCAATTCCAAGTTTTAAGCCTTAAAAAGATATCCAAATTCATGTCTCTAGACTCTTCTATTAGGTTCATCTCTTGAAACTTCAAGTTAGACTTGTATGGAAATTTCATAGTCCGAGTATCAACCACTGCATTAGCCTTTCCCGGACTATACTTCAACTCAAAATTATAGTTCCTAAGAAAATTCATCCACTTTCTTTGCCTTATATTTAACTCTTCGTCTATATCTCTGTCTCTATCTTTTAACAACTGTTTAAGGCTCTACTGATCATTAAAAACTTCAAGTTTTATCCTATACAAGAGATTTTCCTTTCCTAATCAGCTTGGTGAGAGGTAAGGCTAGTCTAGAGAACTCGTTTATAACTTCCTATAATACTTCTCCAATTCGAGGAAACTTCTCACACTTGTCATTATCTTAGGCTTCTCTCACCCTATCCCTACATCTACTTTACTAGAATCAATCACTACTCTGCTCCATTGATCTAAGCTCATCTATCCTAGGTAAAAGATACCTATCCATAATAGTTACTTTGTTCAATTGCATATTGCCCACATATAACCTCATACTCCCATCATCTTTCCCCTCTAAAAGCACTCAAAACTTAATACAAAATCAAACATATTTTTAAAATTTATAAAGTGAACCATCATTTAATTTAAATATTAAATATATAAATTGATTCAAACTAACAAAAAATAGAATTCATGCCTCAATTAAATCCATGAGTCAGAGGAAGTTAGAAATATAATTACAATTCAATAAATTGGCCTCGATGCGATGGAGGTGAACTTCACGCACAGAAGGAATTAAAAAAAATTAATAGGACATTTCAATTAGATATGGGAATGGGTTTTGACAGTGTTGGCAGAAGTATAGATGATGAGAATAGTGTAAACAAGAAAAGACCAGCATGAACGCACATACAAAACTACCATTAGTAATAATTCCTTATAGATTCAAGGAAAATAAATTTATTAAAATCAATTCATCATCAACATTCAAAAATCTCATATAAAGAATCAAGTACCCTAAATTACAATTTTTATTTTATTTTTTATAGTAGACTAATCTACATGTAAAAATCCAAAATTAAACGTACCAAGGAAGGGTAAGCAAATTTTATTTTTACTCTCAGACTCCAGGTATTATTGCCACATCACTATAAATCTCTACCTTACCAAAAACAAGAGTATGTGTCGATCATTGAGCTCTCTCAATTAAGCATTTATTACAAGTAACAACAAATGCAATATGGGTCGACACCAAAGGATCAATCGACGTTGGTTGTGAAGAAGCAAAAAAAAAAAAAGAGTTTTATTAGAGTGATTTATGACAACAAGTCTAGACGACAATCAGTCCTTACCAATAATAGCATCCAACCCAGACATAGATAAAAAATAAGATCGATGGCATAAGGAACATCCCGATGCATAGGAAGACGATTTAAACAAGCACTAGAAGCAATAAGATTATCCCCATAGAAGTAGAAACACATGACTCAAAGGACAAACGAAAGATAGGCAACTCAAATTTCACACTTGAAGGATATATCAAAGAAAGTGCTACTCCTGAATCAAACAATATAGTAACTTCTTCCCCTATACGAGTTAAAGAAATCAATTCTCCTACGGATTCTAAGCTGCCTCAGAATAATAGCGGATCATTCTTCTTGAATTCGTAAAGTCCCATGTGTTAAGGGTCCTAGGTAGCCACCACTCCATCAGTGATTGGCCTCCGTTCCCCTACAGTTGACGGAGAGTCTACGTCTGCCCTTGCGTAGCTCTGATCATACAAACCAAAGCTGCTGCAAGTGCAATGTTCGTCCCTCGCCTATTAGTCCCCCTCGCCTATTAGTCCTATAAATCTACTCACTACCTATGAAATATTGGGTTGATCATGTCCAATATCCCAAAGAATAACATGCAGTATTTATAACTCTAACAAGCATCCTCTACGCCCAAGTTTTATTTTAGAAAAAGCCCCACTACCACAGTCTGATTTAGAATTGAGCCGCTTTGATACCAAAAATGTAACACTCTTCATTACATTAGTAACCCAAATTAATTTCAATAAAAATCCTTCAAAACATTTAATTAAAATACACAAGTCATAAAAATTTTCTCAAATAACTAAGTATGAAAATACCTCATATTAAATAAGATAATAGTATTTACAAAGTATAGAAAAATATTATTAAATCCAGTCATTTGAATAAAAACTAAAAGCCTCAAAACCTGGTGTCTAATTACAATCTGAGAAAAATAGTACGTAAACCAAAGAACGTCGTTCGCAAAATACTCTAAACCATACTACATTACTAACCAACTAGCTAATCGAAGATAACTCTTCAGATCTCTGGATCCTCAACAGTGATGTCCTCGGGCTCTGAAAACAACACTTATAATGAGATATAAAATCCTAGTGCACAACAATACAGTTATAAAATGTTTCGAAAATAGTGTTGTTCTCAGCCGGCACGGTAACCGGAAAAAACTGTCCATGGTATCCGCTAATTTTCCAAAATAATATGTAAAAAGAATACTTTTAATAACAACAAAAATTTCATCAAGTCAAATGCATATAGCATAAACCAACTCATCTCAATGTATCACATTCCACATGCCAAGTAAATTCTAAATTAATCCAAGTGGCTCGAAGGCCTCATAACTAAATTGGACTCTTGCCGGCATGCCATAAATCTCACACATCACATGACAATGGCGTCCTATTGCCCACCCCTACTCATGAGGAATGTTTCGATGTCACCCTCCTGTCGGGGATATTTCTATTTCGATACCTCCCATGTGCACATGGCAGTTTTTCTCCTTTTTCGACACCCCAACCTGTGGCGATGTTACTTTCGATACCCGTTTTTAGGCGGTATTGCTCTTTTTCGACATCCCAATTATATGAGGATGTTACTTTCGATACCCCATTACGGTGGTATTACTTTTCGATACCCCTATCATAGGTGGTATTGTGGCAAACATCATACAACATATTATAACTCAAATATGTCATGTCTCATGCATGTAACAAACTATTTCCCTCAATTTTCAACATATAAACTTCCACCAATAACAAACAATCATGAATATCACAACATATCATACATGAATAAGCACGTTACAACATCAATTAATCAATTAATTCCCCTATTAAACAAAACCCCAATTTTAGAATTTAGGTTACTAACGATATGCATCAAGTCAATTAAAGACTCCCAAAACCACATGGTAATCCCTTATCAACAAAAGCAATCATATATCCCATGGAAAGGGTTCGTGAAAAGTATTGTTACTCACCTCTTGAAGACCTCCAAATAGCTCTAAGCGTTTCCTACTGCGAATCCTAACGTTTGCCAAGAGTTATCATCATCTTCCTCTTCCTAGACTCCCTCTTCCACAACTATCTCTTCTTAATCCTTGAATTTCTTCTCTTCTTATCCGTTTCTGAGTTTCTAGGTGTAATTAGGGTTCAAAAATGCACCCTAAGAGTGCTAAGATTCTATTTATAGAGCCCCCAATAGCCCAAAACGTGTAAAAACGCGCTAAGTCCGCTTACTTTGCATATGGTGCTGTATTTCGCACATATCTTGAGTTATAGATATTCAAAAATTATAAATTTTATATCGTTGAAAAGATAAAAGAATTGTCTACAACTGTTATGAAGACCACAAAATCTGAAACTGACGTTTAGATAGTCAAAATATGGATAGAAGTCAAGAAAATGGTTCTAGCGCTGGAACATGAATAGTGTGTACGAATTTGGTCATAACTTGAGCTACAAGAATCCAATTTGGACGAATTTGGCGTCTAGGGAAATCTAAGAGACAGGGCTATATTTCTTATGCAGATCTCGAATTCAAACAAGTTCTCTTTGGTTACGAAATATCCATCTGAAGTTAGGTATCTAGTCATATTATGCGAAATTGGGCTTAAAGCACTCAAACTATCTATTTATAATGGATAACACAGCATGAGCCTTGATATGCTTATGTTTCCTATCATTGTTGCCGCAATAATTTAGTCCAGGGTAGGTTCTTATCCTTATTTTTATTTTATTTTATTAAATCAATTTTACATTATTGTGGAACCCACTGGATTTTTATTATAAAGAAAACAATTATAATAAACTCTTATACTACCCTTTTTTTATTAAAATAATTATATTTGAATTGTTAGGATGTTACAGCCTCACCAGAAAGACCATATTTCCCACCCATTATACCTGAAAATGACCCCTGGTTCAACCAACCAGATGATGGAATTATCCTTGGTGCACCCTTTCCCAAAAACCAAAAGACGAAATTTCCATACACTAACCCCTATGTTCTTTATGATGGCCAATCTGAAAACTGGGCCAAAGTGAAGAAGAAGTGGAAAATCCTTTACCACAAACATGAACCAGACCAGTTTCAACAAGACTTTTCTATCCCCTACCCGAGTATGAATATTGAGACACCCCGTTGTACCCCATTGTATTATTAAATTAAAAACCTTAATATTTACTTACTTAATCGTGCTCTTAACGTTGAAAATACGTAAAAATTAAAAACTTATATCATTGTCATATAACTTCTTCAAATTTAAAACACACCAAGGTAGTACTATATATACATACACACATGTTTATTTATTACTTTACCAAAACACTGTTAAGGGTATCCTCTCAGTAGGATCCCTCACAGGTATAAACTTAAACAAAAGTTGTACTTAGCGGAAAATATAAATACTCCTTAGACACACTGGCCATAATGTCTACACTCTAATCGCCATGAATCACCACTCGACCTCCAGCATCCGGTTCATACAGAGTTCCATCTAACTCCTCAGCAATTGGTTCCTCCATCGGATCTTCTCGTACGATCACATCAGAAATAAAATACAACACACAAAGATATAGGGAATAAGAAACAGTTCTATCATCAAAAAGCGGAAAAGATTCATAGTATATCATACAGTAATTGTCACAGACATGCATCACTTAAAATCAACAATCATCCTCAATTCACTATATCATCCTCTACCCTCAACTCATGTAGTCTAAACACTTATACTATCATAACTGTCTCTATTCCTTTCACATTCGTTAGTAGTCCAAGGTAGTCTGATGCAAAGAACTCAGCATAGTACACTTCTATCTTTCGATAGGATAATACTCATCGCAGTGCCCTTCTATCTTTCGATAGGATAAGACTCAACATAGTACCCTTCTATCTTTCGATAGGATAAAACTCATCATAGTACCCTTCTATCTTTCGATAGGATAAGACTCAACCTAGTGCCCTCTATCTTTCGATAGGATAATACTCATCATAGTGCCCTTCTATCTTTCGATAGGATAAGACTCATCATAGTGCCCTTCTATCTTTCGATAGGATAAAACTCAACATAGTGCCCTTCTATCTTTCGATAGGATACTCATCATAGTGCCCTTCTATCTTTCGATAGGATAAAACTCATCATAGTG
Organism: Sophora flavescens; assembly: GCA_030762895.1. Taxonomy (NCBI): domain Eukaryota; kingdom Viridiplantae; phylum Streptophyta; class Magnoliopsida; order Fabales; family Fabaceae; genus Sophora; species Sophora flavescens. Next base: position 211,378,002 of record CM061064.1, on the reverse strand, counting down.
CCCTTCTATCTTTCGATAGGATAAAACTCAACATAGTGCTCTTCTATCTTTCGATAGGATAAGACTCATCATAGTGCCCTTCTATCTTTCGATAGGATAAAACTCATCATAGTGCCCTTCTATCTTTCGATAGGATAAAACTCAACATAGTGCTCTTCTATCTTTCGATAGGATACATCAGATCTACGCATCATGGACTGAAAAAGTATTTGCATAAAAGCCTCTATATGAATCTCACTATCTCAAATCAATAACAACCTTGTACCTCAAACTCCCATCATAACCTCAACTCGCATTCTATGTCACATCTCATCCATTAGATAACTTACTTAAGCTAGGCACCTCTAAGTCAATTCATTCTCTCACCCAAACAATCATCTCCCGAACAACATATATCCTTACTTAAACTCAACTAGGCATAGTATTAAAAACCAGGCAGATCATGCATCACACAATATCAACAAAATATTCAAATATCATAAAATATCACATATAGCAAATTATCACAACCAACATATCACAATCAACTCAAATAAGTAATAAAGCCACACATCCTCAACATCATAAAATCAACCTTAATGTCGATAAACCTACAATCCCCGAATCACCATTGGTTTTACAGAAAAGGTTTCCAATATGATTTTGGTCTTGTCGATTACTCAACTACTAGTAGGGTTTAGGTCGTCCTACACAATTATCATATAATCTACTACTTATCGATTCCGACGATAGGTTGATTCTTTTCCCCACCTGAGTTTGCACCGGAAAGACGTACACGACGATCGTCGTTATCCCGCCACGAGTTAACACAACCACCTTCAACCAAACAACATACTTATAATTAATCAACTAACACCCATCTATGACACTTTAGGGCTAGGTTCGGCCAAGATTTAGAAATAGGTTTAGGATTATCTTCTTAATGTCATCTTTTGGATCCTAATTACTAGAGTCTTAATTAACATAGATTACTTATTACATGACTAAAATTTGAAACAAAATCCTCTAACCTTTAGGGTTAGGGTTTAGACCAAGGGCTGACTTTTAGGGTTCAAAATCCTTAAAATTCCTAATCATGATTAAGTCATAGATTAATGATCCTTGATTAACCTAAATCATGGATTAGTGACTAAACAACTAAAGTTGAAACTCAAAACTTTCTAACTCTTTTATACATAGATTCGGCCTCAACATAATCTTAGGGTTAGGGTTCTTAGTTTAATAAACCAACTTGGATTTATTAATCATACATACTAATAGCTTGATTAACAAGATCATTAATGAAAACCATGAACAAAAACTCTACCAAACCTACTTTGATAGATTCGGCCAAGGCTAGGTTTTCAAGAAAGAAATTTTTGATTACTTCATGCTCTTGGATTTAGATAGTAGACATGATATCTAGAAGATAGAAAGTAGTTTCATCATCATTAGATTTTCCTAGGATTTATTATGATTTTTCAAAGTTCTAGGGTTTGAAACTTGAAAATGATGAACCTCTATGATATAAGTCTTGAATCAAGAAACTATCTAAAGAACATAGACATGATTTAAGACAAAGATTAGGATTTACCTCTTGAGAATCAATGATGAAGAAAATCCAAGAACTTGCTTTGAAAAACTTAGAACTAAGAACTTAGAACTTTAGAGTTTTAGAAGACAACTAACCAAAGAACTAAATGAAAAGTGAGAGAAGGGTATTTATAGTGTAAGTGGCGACATCTCAAGAAGGATCTAGATGAAGATGAGTTGTCATGTTAAAAGGATCAAAGTGCAATTAAGTTCCAAGGACCAAATTGCAAAGATTCCAATAGTTGAAGGACTAGTTTGCAAATAGACAATAGAATGTCATGATGATGAGTTTAATCACATTAAATGCCATCTTATCTTTGACTTACTTGGCTGATTTTTATGAGTGCAAGACAAGTTAAGAAAGTAAGATAATTCAATGTATTAGAAGAATCAAGAAACTTGTAGACAAATCTAGGATAAGTAGAAACCTATAGAAAATTCTAGAATCAACTTGACAATTCCAACTAAAATGGGCAGCCACAATTCACATGGATTTCATATGGGCTTGAAACATTTGGGCTTGATTTCATTTTCTTATTGGTTGTGGGGCCCACTTTGAAGATTTAGGCCTTTAAACATAAGATAAGAAAACTTGAATGGCTTTATGGACTCAACTATGAACTAAAAAGATTTGGGCTTCTAAGCCACGACCATTTAAGGTTAGAAACAAGGATTCTAGCCCAATCCACTTGAAAAAACGAAAAAAACTAATTTAGGGACAAAAGGGTAATTTACAGAAAGTTCAGGGACTTAACCGTAAATTTCGAAATTTTCTATTTATCCCTGAAAAACCTTCTAGACTTAAGAATATGATTCATCCCATTGAATCATCTCAAAATCCTAAGATAAACCCTCTATCCACTCTTAGAAACTCTAATTTCCCTTCCGTCGTCTACCCGATTACGTGTTCCGCCTGAAAAACGTAAATTATTTTATTTTTTTCTGAAAAAATTCTATCAATACAGAATCGCAGAAAATAAAATACTAAACTTAAGTCTTTCGTTCACGAATTAAAATTTGGTTTTCTGAGCAGTAAACTTTTACTGTCAGCGAAAACACAGAAAACGGCAAACATGCTTCCGTCTGAATTTTCAACCAAAAACTTCCCCGTAACCTTATGAAAATAAGTATAACAAGGAAATGACCTTGGTTTATCCAAAAATCATTTTCTAAGTCTCGGATAAAAAAATATATTTATATATTTATTACCGATATTACAAAGCAGCGAAAATCGGGGTGTTACAAATATGAACCCGAGACAATATCTCAACCTGATTATGTACCCGTACCATATGTACCAAACATCACCAGACCTCTACAGCCATATTGGACCTGCCCTAACTCATCTTCCATTGAAAAAATTCCCACCTAGAAAAATCTACCCAAACCTCATCAAATCCCCACCCTTAAAGCCATTCACTGATGGTGTAGAAAAACATATCATTTCTGATTGGTCTAAGGATCCAGCAAAGAAAGATCTGACCAATGTCATCTACAAAAGATCAAGATCCTTCAGACATATTCCTTTTATCATGGACAACAAAACCAAATGGGAGACATTCAGACACCCAAGCATCTATGGCAGAGCTGCGAGTCTTGTGGATCACCTCATGTATGCCTTTCTGAAGAATGAATTTGAATTTCCTAGGTATGTCAAGGCTGCAAACTTTGTCCCTCCAACTGGGCTGTTTCATACCAAGAAGGAAACAAAGATTGGTGTCAGACCCGCCATGATTGCTCCTAGACTACCTATGATTGACCTGAACAAGGACAAGGAATGGAAGAATTAGAGAAATACTGGAAAGATGCCATTCCCAGAATCCTGCATGATTAATCCTGAAGATGTCAACCTCACTGATCAGAATGTCATAGATTATTGGTTAGCACAACCTGTTGAAGATGTTCGTGAAGATGTTGCTGTTGACATTTGGAGAACTCATATGGTGGAATGTGCACAGGAAGCTTCCTCATCTGGTATGAGTATGGAAAAGAAAAGACTCATTCCAAAAGTCAGAGGAAAGTGTGGACTCTCACATTGCAGATACATCATCTACAAGGACATTCTGGGACTACCTGTCACCAGTCCTGTTTTTGAAGAAGACCATGTCCACTGCCCCCACCTGGTCTTACTCTTCCCGACTCACCTCCACCATCTCCACCTTCAGAGCACACTGATGAGGAAATAATAGTTGAAGACCCTGCTATGGATGTTGACTATGTTCAACCAGTTACTGAGGTTGAGGAAGTTGCTTAGTCTATTCCTAGATCAATCACTTCTAAGAAACACTCATCTCAGCCAATGGCTCTGAATGTCATTCATCCTAATGATCAACCTCAAACTTCCAGAGCTCTAGACACTGTTCCAAGTCAAGCACATGCTCAAGACAGTGCTGAAAGTTCAAGACCCTCATTGCCTCCGAATCTTGAAGAGATAATTGGAAGAATTATAGAGGAAAGAGTAAAAGTTGAGGTCAAGGTACAAGTGAGAGAGCAAGTTGCAGAAGCCCTGGCTCCAACAAATGCCATGATGAACCAAATGATGAGCATCATGCAAAGTTTTCAACAGAGTCACAATCTGCCAACTCAACCTCCCCCACATCCACCTCCACCTCTACCCTCTTCTTAGTCTTTCTTTTATTCCTTTAAACTGACAATGATGGTCCACTCCTTTTACCTTTTTGTCTGATGACAAAAAAGGGGGTGAAAGGATAGAGAATTAAATTTATAAAAGTCTGTTTTTGAAAGTATATATTTGTTTGCATCTGCATGATCTTATTTGTTTATAATGCTCTGATACTATTTGATCTGATATCTTTTTGTTTGCTCTGATACTTACTTACCTTAGTTTATATGCTCTGATACTATCTTCTGACTGATAAGTAGCTGAACTGATCTGATAAGATATAAATATGATATGTGCTGCTAAGTTTCTGTTGTATATTTTATTCCTGTTAAGTTTGAATGCTTTGTCTTAGGGGGAGCTTTGTAAGCTCTCTTAGACTTTGTTCACTCAAATTTAATTAGTTTTTGTCATCATCACAAAGGGGGAGATTGTTGGAACCAAAGTGATTTGGATTAATAATCTTTGAGTTTTGATGTTAACAAAAAGGATTAAATTTGCATGGCAAAGTTTTGGCTTAATTGCACTTTTGGTCCCTCAATTTTTTTAAATGTACGATTTTAGTCCCTCAAAAAATTTAATGGCACATTTTGTCCCTCAACTTTTTCAATTGTGCGATTTTGGTCCCTCAAAAATTTAATTGCACATTTGGTCCTCTAATTCGTCGGATTGTGCAAAATCAGTCCTTCCGTTCATGACTAGTCAATGTGCAATTAAATTTTTGAGGGATCAAAAGCGCACAATTTTAAAAGTTGAGGGATGAAATGTGTAATTAAAATTTTTGAGGGACCAAAATCGTACAATTGAAAAGGTTGAGGGACCAAAAGTGCAATTAAAATTTTTGAGGGACCAAAATTGCACAATTGAAAATGTTGAGGGACCAAAAGTGCAATTAAGCCCAAAGTTTTAGTTGAGATCTAACATGCTTTTACCCATGAGCGTGTAGATACAGTTTTTAAGTAGACGAGCTCTTTTTCATGTAAATTTTCATATGCTCCGTCTAGCTAAGTAAATGCTACCTCGACCACATAGAAATATTTATTTCAAATAATTGATATTTATTTCAAATGAATGTTGGTCCTTCCTATTTGTTTTATCTGTTTTAATGCTTTGTTTTTTTTGTGAGAGAAACATAGTACCATCGAGGAAATACAAAAAGCAACATAGTACAATGAGGAAATGCAGAACGCTCTGTACCATGTCACCTTTACTGCTAAAATAGCTGGAATTTTCACAAAGGAGGAAACACTACTAGAAAATTGTTATTTTCGGACGGATTTTAGACAGAATTTGGACACTTTTCCCACGGATTTGGGACGGACAATTAATTTCGGACGGATTTCAGATGGAACATCCCCCGTCCGAAAAAGCCCCGTTGCAAATTGAAAATTCTGTCCGAAATTAGTTCCAGACAGATTTCGGACAAACACAAAAATCTGAATTTTAGTTATATTGGGCTTAATTTCGGACGAATTTCAGACGGATTCAATATTGCTATTCATGCAAATTCTAGACGGATTTTGGATTTAATGTTATGATATTATTTTGGACAGATTTCCCACGGATTAGATAATCATATTTAAATAATATTTTTTGATAAACAAATCATGTTTATTAATAAAAAAAGGGCCAAACTTATATAATTATGCATACCAAATTAGGTACCTGGACTTGGAATCTAATATAATATAATAAAAAATAATTATTATTAAGGTATCACTCTAGACAAGTATCAAGCTTCAAAATAAACAAAAACACAAAGTATCTTGAAATACAATAATGATATATTAAGATTCAAAGCATTAAAATATCATTACAAACATCAAAGACATAAATTTATTCCTCATTGTTACTTTGATCAATAAACTCTTCATCTTCATCTAGCACATCATCTATCATCTCCTCCTCATCATCATATCATCGTCGTTGTCATCTAATCATCGTCGTCATTGATTAATTCGTGGCCACCATCATAAACGAGAAGGATGTTACTATAATCAAATAAAAGATAGTGAGTCCTTCCGAGAAAGCATTCATCACACTGTAACAAGATAATAGACATTATAACTAATTTAAATAACAAGATAGAAAATATGGATATTCAAACCATTTGGCTTGTACTCACATAATGGACACCATCACATTAAGATACTCTCTACTTTGAAACATGCTTGCTAATCAATTGGCAACACATGACAAGAAAAAATGTTCAATTTTTTTCTCTTCCAAATTCATAACTTTCGTAAAAGACCACAAAGTTTCAATTTCTGATCCTATCATTCCAACACTACAACAAGCAACTAATTAAATAATAGTTTTAAACAGACTATTACCCTGAAATGTGAAACTCAGTTTAGTTAGTGTGATCAAGTTGGCATTGTCATTATCATAGTTTAAAACAGATTACACATATTATTGGTGCAACTAATTAAATAATTAGCAGCACACCTAGGAATTACTTGCAACATATGCTTTCCCAAACTTTTATTTCAGATTCTTTATCCAAACCAGACTAGTACCCTGCATGTTTATAATTTGAAATCCAATCTTTTCAAGAAAAAAAAGCATGATCATGTGCTTCAAAATCAAGTCATCAAAAAAAGAAAAGAAAATAATAATAATAATAATAATAATAAAATGAAAGCTCATGAAAAAACCAAATAGGAAAGCTCAAAACTATATATTTTTTAAGACTTTGTGTACTGGCCGAGGTTACTAACCCGGCCACCGAGCTCAAGTACCCGGCCCAGTCCGGAAATTAAAGATAATAAATCAAAGATCACTTAATTAAGGAAATAAGATATTGATATTAAATCCTGATATTATCTAAAATAACCTTACCTGGTTAAAAGAGATAATATCCCTTAAATTAAGGAATCATATCTCAAAAGAGATATTAAGGGATAAATCAAATCCCTAAAAGATATTAAGAGATAAATCGAATCTCTAAGAGATAGGGGAATCCTATTATAAAAGGAGGAGTACCCCTCATAAGAAAGACACTTTTTTACTGAACACTGGTGACTCTCTCTTAAGCATATTAGAGAAACTAGCGTCGACCAAGAGACTATCAGAGAGTCCTTGCTCCCTAGTATTCATCCGATACAAAATTAAGAGATCGAGATCACCACGACCAAGGGTTGAATCAAGAACTACGTCTGGCTTTGATTTCCTTCGGGATACGTAGGACCGGAATTATTGAATTCTGTCAAGCCAAAGCCTAAAACAACCCCAATTATTCATCCCTGGTTTGACGTTCACGGCGAGGCTCCGGTAAACCGGATCTCGGCAGGAACATTTGGCGCCCACCGTGGGACCGAGGCGAAACTTTCCCCGGTTCCACAAGAAAAGCTCGATGGTGACCACACGGAATGGACTGCGAGGAGGGGGAGCAGCATGAATCATGAGGACCATGAGGCTTCGGACGCCCAGAACCACGACAATCATCTTTTCTCCCCCCTCGATGAAGATAACCCTCGGTTGGAAGAAATTATGGAGCAACTCAATCAGCTTCGGAAGGAGAACGAGGAGCTACGGGCGCAAAATCAGGGAAAGGTCCCTGACACTTTCAGACGGAGAGCAATCCTCACCCGAGACCGGCAAGGATCCTCCGGCGCACTCTCCTCGGGGCACTAACCGAGCATCCAAGACCAAACCCCCTCCTGGGGCTTCAGAAGTCAAGTCCCACGCAGAGAGGACTAGTAAGAAAGGAAGGACATCGGACCGACGTCCGAGGCTGCCCTTCACCGAGGACATTAATGAGGTAAACGTGCCAACCCATTTTAAGCCCCTTAACATCGACAAATTCAATGGCACCACCGATCCAACCGAGCATGTAGAGTCCTTTATATCCTCTATTTACTTGGTGGCTGATTCGGAGGCCGTCATGTGCAAAGTTTTTCCAACTACCCTGCAAGGCCCAGCTTTGACCTGGTTAACAAATCTGCCGCCTCGGTCAATTGATTCCTTTGATGTGCTCATAACCAAGTTCACTGCACAATTTGAGGCAAGCCGAAGGCACAGAAGGCACTCAGTCTCACTGGTAAATTTCAAGCAGGAAAGGAATGAATCACTCAGAGATTACATGGCCCGCTTCAATGCAAAGCAGATCCTGATTCCCAATATGAGCTCGGAACTCTGCCTCCACACTGTCATGGCCAGTATCAAGCCAGGACCATTCTTCGAGTGCCTATCTCGGAAGCCACCGAGAGATTTTGAGGAACTACAGGAAAAGGCTACAGGTTTCATGAACTCGGAAGAGATGCTGTAGTTTAAAAGGAGAGAAAGAGGTTTCGAGGACAAAAGCTCGACCTCGAACAAAGACAGAAACAGGGGGTCTGACTCGCAAAGGATCCAACAAACCAATGAAAGAGAATTCCCGCAGAGGCATCCCAGGTATCCATCTTACACTCCGCTGAACCGATATCGGGCAGCCATCCTTCAGGAGGTGTGCAATGCCGAGTTGCTCACCTTACCTGAACCATCCAAGACACCGGATAATGCTGACAGAAACAAAGAATGCATGTGGCACCAGAACTATGGACACTCCACTGAAGAGTACAGAACACTCCAGAAAAAGATTGAGGAGTTGGTGCAAGCAGGCCGTCTTGATCGTTTCGTCCGCCGAGATGACAACGGAGGCAGACGACCCAGTCGAAGACAACGAAGACACGGTCATGATAACCGAGACCGAGAGGCAAACTATCGAAGAAATCAGCAGGGCGGAGATCGCCTGAACAACCAAAGGCCCCCTGTCGAAGAATCAGAGGGAGGAATCAGGGGGGTCATCAATACAATCTCAGGGGGATTTGCAGGAGGAGGAACAACAAGCTCAGCTCGGAGGCGTCATGTCAAAGCCCTCCGATCTGTTAACACGGTGTCTGGAAGGCCTCCAAGAGCAAGGCCCCCCATAACATTCACGGATGATGATTTCCAAGGGGTAGATCCAAACCAAGATGACCCAATGGTGATAACGGTCGAGCTGGCCAACTTCTCGGTCAGACGAACACTTATTGACCAGGGGAGCTTGGCCGATATTCTCTACCTGGCAACCTTCAAGAATCTCGGAATCCCTGAAAAGCTGATAAAAGAGCAGGAGGACAAGCTGGTAGGGTTTACCGGGGAAGAAGTCAAGACCCGAGGATATATAGATCTCTTAACAACGTTCGGAGAAGGCAGACTCTCCAAGTCTGTATCAGTCAGGTATGTTATCGTAGATGCCACCACGTCATACAATATCCTTATCGGAATACCGACGTTGAATGAGCTCGGGGCAATTGTCTCTACCCCACACCTGACAATGAAATTCCCAGCTGACTCTGGGGAGATAGTTGCAGTCCGAGCTGACCAAAAGCTAGCAAGGCAGTGTTATGTGGACAGCCTGAAGGTTACCCGTCACCAGGACAGCCCAAAGAAAACCTAGGATGGTAAAGCAGAGGTAGTAAGCTCAGTCAGCTCAGTAACTTCATCAAGTTCAGTCAGCATGTTTGAGCTGGAACCAAGGGCGGAGATGTGTGAGTCCCGAGCGGAACCAACGGAGTCTTTAGAGAGGTTCCAGTTGGGAGCCCATCCTGAACAGTGCACCCACGTCGGTAGTCAGCTGGACCCCTCACTCAGAGAGAGGCTTCACACGGTCCTGAGAAGGAATGCTGAGCTGTTCGCCTGGAAGACATCGGATATGCCGGGCATAGACCCCAACTTTATGTGCCATAAGCTATCTATATGTCCCGAAGCTAAACCTGTAACTCAGAAAAAGGAAACTGGGTGAAGAAAGGCGCCGAGAAATGGCCGAGGAGACTTCAAAACTACTCAAAGCAAATTTCATCCGAGAGGTGAAATATACCACTTGGCTAGCCAACGTGGTATTAGTCAAAAAGGCCAATGGTAAATGGCGGATGTGCACCGACTATACCGACCTCAACAAGGCATGCCCAAAGGATTCCTACCCCTTGCCCAACATCGACAGACTGGTGGATGGGGCCTCAGGTTACAAGGTTTTGTCCTTCTTGGACGCATATTCCAGTTACAACCAGATCAGGATGTACCCCCCCGACGAGGAAAAAATAGCGTTTATGATTGATGGGGCTAATTACTGTTACCGAGTAATGCCCTTCGGCCTAAAAAACACCGGGGCGACATATCAGAGGCTTATGGACAAGGTTTTCGCCGGTCAAATCGAAAAAAACTTAGAAGTATATGTTGATGACATGGTAGTAAAATCCGATGATCCGAGCCAACACCCTGCCGACCTCGAGGAAATCTTCGGCCAACTCAGAAAGTACAACATGAGGTTGAATCCAGAGAAGTGCTATTTTGGTGTACATGGAGGAAAATTCTTGGGGTATATGCTAACACACCGAGGAATCGAAGCCAATCCAGATAAATGCAAAGCCGTCATAGAAATGCGGAGTCCTCGGAATGTGAAGGAAATTCAGAGGCTTGCCGGCCTATTAGCCTCCCTATCCCGCTTCCTCCCGAAGTCTGCAGAAAAGGCAAGACCTTTTTTCCAGCTCCTGAAAAAGCCAAAGGATTTCATTTGGACTGAAGAATGTGAGAAGGCCTTCGAAGATCTGAAACTCTTCTTAGCATCTCCCCCAATCCTCACTCGGCCTCAGCTCGGCAAAGATCTGTACCTATACCTCTCCATCAATGACTATGCAATCAGTGCAGTAATTATCCAGGAAGAGGAGGAGCAACAGATGCCGGTATACTATGTCAGTAGGATCTTGAAAGACGTGGAAACGCGATACCAAGTAATTGAGAAATTGGCTCTCGCCTTAGTTATGGCAGCTCAGAGGTTACGGCCCTATTTCCAATCTCACCAGGTCATCGTCAAGACGGATCATCCGATAAAGCAGGTACTCAGGAAACCTGACCTAGCCGGATGAATGATAACTTGGTCAGTGGATTTGTCAGAGTTCGGTCTACGGTATGAACCGAGGGGGCCCATGAAAGCCCAATGCCTCTCTGATTTTATCGCCGAGCTTTCTTCCAAGCCGAGGTCAAAATCCTTCACCTGGCTCCTTTATGTTGATGGATCATCTAACTTGAAAGGAAGCGGGGCTGGAATAATTCTTGAGGGACCTGATGACCTAATCCTCGAGCAATCTTTGAAGTTTGGGTTCACTGCTTCAAACAACCAAGCAGAGTATGAAGCCCTTATTGCCGGTCTAGTGTTAGCCAAAGAAATCGGGGTCCGGGAGCTAAAATGCAAAAGTGACTCACAGCTTGTAACGGGGCAGGTCTCGGGCAGTTATCAAACAAAAGACCCCCAACTGACCAGATATCTCTGCAAAGTTCATAGCCTCATTTCTGAATTTGAGCATTTCTCCATTGAGCACATACCTCGAGAAGAAAATTCCAGAGCAGACATGCTGTCCAAATTGGCAAGCACCAAGAGGGTTGACCAACTAAGAACATTCATTCAAGAAAACCTCCTTGAGCCGAGCATAAAGAATGCCGAGGTGACGGTAACCGAGCACTACGACCGGGGCTGGATGACCCCAATCTGGGAGTACCTAGCCTCGGACAAGCTACCTGATGACCAAAAGGAGGCAAGGCAAGTCCGCCTAAAATCTTGTCACTACACCATCCTGGACGGTGAGCTGTACAGAAGGGGATTCCCCAAGCCGTTACTAAAGTGCCTCACAAAGGAGCAGTCCGAGTATGTAATGGATGAGATGCACCGAGGAATCTGCGGAATGCATTCAAGTGGCCGATCTCTGGCAGCTCGGATCCTACGAGCAGGGTTTTACTGGCCAACAATGAGGCTCGATTGCTCTACTTGGACCAATAGATGTGACCCTTGTCAGAAGTTCGCCAACATAGCTCGTGCCCCTGGAGAAGAGCTCCACTCCATGTTCTCACCCTGGCCCTTTACCATGTGGGGGATGGACATAGTCGGCCCTTTCCCAATGGCCAAGGGTTAACTCAAGTTCCTCCTGGTAAGGGTAGACTACTTCACCAAATGGATTGAAGCAGAGCCATTGGCTACAATAACTGCGAAAAAGGTCCAGAATTTTGTGTGGAAGAATATTATATGCAGGCATGGCCTCCCTTATGCAGTTGTGACAGACAACGGAAAGCAATTCACCGATAAGGAGCTCGGAGAGTTTTACTCCAACCTCGGGATCAAACACAAAGTGACCTCGGTTGAGCATCCCCAAACAAATGGCCAAGCAGAGTCGGGTAATAAAGTTATTCTAAACGAGCTCAAAAGAAGGTTGGGACAATCGAAAGGGGCTTGGGTTGAGCAGTTACCAAGCATTCTGTGGGCTTACCATTGCTCACCACAATCCTCAACAGGAGAGACACCGTTCAAACTAACCTATGGAACAGACGCAATGATTCCAATTGAACTCGATGAGCTCTCCTTTCGAAGGCAGCATCACAATGAAAGCAAAAATGAAGAAGAACTCCGAGTTGAGCTTGACATGGTAGAGGAAGCCCGAGATACAGCAAGAATCAGGGATGAGCTGTGCAAGCAAAAAGCAACTCGGAAGTACAACTCAAGGCTGCGCCCAAGGGAATTTGTTCAGGGCGACTTAGTACTGAGACTGCAAGGCGACGCGAGAAAAGACTCCAGGGAGGGTAAGCTCGCGGCAAACTGGTCAGGCCCATTCAAGATAACAGAAAATCTAGGAAATGGTGCCTACAGGCTGGAGGAATTGTCAGGAAAGTCAGTTCCCAGAACATGGAACACTTCCCACCTCAAATTTTATTTTAGCTAAAGTTAGAATTTATGCACTCTTTTTCCTATCTCGGTCTTTTTCCTAAGAGGTTTTGGCCGAGAAGGTTTTAACGAGGCACACTAGGAAAAATAAATAAATAAAAGTTTATTTTTATTTTTTCTTCAGTTGAGCTATTATATTAAAACTGTTAAATCCTAAAGAGGCCATCCGAGCCTATAAAGGTGCTAAACCCTAAAAGAGGCCATCCGAGCCTATGAAGGTGCTTAAATACTAAGAAGGTTGCCCAAGGTAAAATTGACCAATCAGGGCCAACATACCAAGCACATAAAACATCAGAAAAATTCTCCAAGTAAAAACAGATTCACGAGAAAGTAATAGGTTTCATTAAAATAAAGGGGCAAAGCCCCGAATACATGAAGGTTCAAATAAACAAGGACTGCACAAAGATAAACATGTTTCCTAAACTACTTGTACAATTTCAGGGATCAAGATCCCCCTCGGCGCTGGGAGGGATGATAGTAGATTGATCCGGTTGACCCACTTCACCTTCAAGTCCCTCCTCGACCCCTTGAGCCTCGGCTTCCTCCCCGCGAGTTGCGGAGTCCTCATCCTCGTCCTCTATCTCGGCCAACGGCACAAGGATTCCATCTCGATTGAAGTCCTTGTCCACGTCGGCACTGGAGAAATCAGCATCCGGGTTGAAGTGCTGAAGCTGCTTCACGGCTCGAAGGAAACCGTTAACATGCTCTCTCATGATTGAAGCCTCAGCTTCAGCTAGATCAGCACGGAGTCGGAGGTTCTCATCCTTCTCGGTCTCCAGCAACTTGAGCAGATCCTGACTGGCTTCCTTCTCGGCTTCCAGCCCTTTCACTACGTTCTGAAGGTTAAGTCGGTCAGTCCTCTCCGCTTCTAGCTCGACCGTAAAAGTAGCACGGCCTTCTTCCAGCTTGGTATTCTGGGCTTTCAGCTGACCGATGACCCGGCCTTGCTCCTCACACTTGGCCAGGGCCTGAGCAAGCTCATCCTTCACCCTCAAAGCTCGGGCCGCATCCGCCCTCATCATCTCCATCTTCTTCGCGTTATCAGTGAGATGCTGGCTCCAGAAGCATGTGATTGAGGCAATACGGAGAGCATAGGCGCCGGCCGCCTCCATACTTTCCTCAGGGACCTGTTCTAACAGCCGCCGGGCATCGGACGGCTTCAGCACCTGGCCATCAATCAGGCCCGCAGGATCGAACTCATTGCCCCAGAGCGAGCTGATCCCCGGATTACAATTACCGTTATACCATTTGGTGTCCGAGGAGAGATCGGTCACCAGAGGAGCGTTGCTCGGCCGGTTACCAGAAGGGGGAGTCTCTCCAATCATCAGCAGGGGAGGAGAGCTTCCAATCGGCACCTCGGGCTCCAGATCAGCCCGGATCCTCTTCGGAGGACGAACATTCAACTCGGAAGCTTCAGCAAACTTCTTCTTTTTCCCCTTAATATTGGCAGCGGCAGCTGATCCGCCAGCAGCCGACTTCTTCATCAAGGCCTTATAGTTGAATTTTCCCATTATCACTGCAAAAAGAAGAATAGGTTAGATATAAGCACACGGCTGAACAAGTAAAACACCCAACAAAAACTACTTACAATCAAAATCGGCTTGCCGAGTTGATGACTTGGGAAGCAACAAAAGTTTACCACAGGGCAATGGACGAGGGTAGAGTTTTAAGAACTCGATGTCGGTTCTCTCTTACGTTGTCATGCAGCCGACATCATAACTGTGGAACTTAGTGGGGTGTGGTTGCCAGTAGAAGGGAAATCTGGAGACTCCATCCGAGTCATAGAATAAAGACTTGTTCCCGGCAGTGGGTCGGACTTTGAAAAAGTCCAACTTGAAGAACTTGTACGAACTCTTATAGAGTCCAATAATGCCCCCCGACTCGGCCCCACTAAGGGAAATCCAACCGACCCGGTCCCCAAACCTGACCTTGTAAAAATAAAGGAAGATTGGAGCAGTGGCCACTACGCCTATCTGTTCACACAGGATCTGGATGGCCTTTAAAAAGGCCCAGCTGTTCGGATGGAGCTGGGTGGGAGCGACATTCATAATTTTTAACACATCACACTCAAACTGGGAAAAAGGCAGACGGACTCCAATTTGTTCAAATAGGGTCTTATACACATAGGTGAAAGAAGGCCGCCCTGGAGCAGGATGAAGAAAGACATGTTCATCCCCATAACATGGCAGACACTCCACACTACCTTCAAGGGGAGAAATTTTGTTTTTTAATGGGGAGAGGGATTCAAAATTCCTAAAGTTGGAGTGAAAAGCCCCTACATCTGGCCTCACCCAGAAATACCCAGGAATAATGATATCTGGGTATGGCACCCTGGGCGCCCTGGTGGTACGCCTACGACGTTTGGGAATGGGAACCGCATCAGCCGTGGCTGAGCTATTCCTGTCGGAGGAAGAAGAGCCACCAACGGCACCGCCACCACCATGAGAAGAGGATGGGGAAGAGTGAGGAGAACCCCCAATTAGACGAATTTCAGGCTCTACGACCTGAACCCCAGAAGAGACATCCTGGGATACCTCAAATGAAGATTCCATGGAGGAGTATTCAAGAAAGTAAAAGTCAGGGAGCTAGAAGAAGAGGAATAGGGCGTACCTGGAGCAGAAGGGAAGTATAAACGCTCGGGCTAAAAAGGACACAATAAAGAGGTCTAGGGTTCACGGAAGCACAAGGACATATCCCAAGGCCTCGTCCTAATTTATGGAAAACGAGAGCAACACCTCGCCCTTGCATTAATGAGGGTTGTTGGGCGAGAGCAGGGAAACGTCCCCTCGTATCCCTGACTGAATTCGCCAACCAAATGGGAAATCCACACGTGGCAGCGATGTCAGAGTATAAACGGCCCTCACAAGAAACTAGGAGCAGGCCACAATCCATAAATCTCGGGAACAGTACCACGAGGGCCACGTGTCACACAGGGAGACGTTTCTTTTCCATCTCGAGGCTCGAGAAAGTATGGCGTCAGCAAAAAACAAGTAATCACCTCCACCTCGGCTAGCCTCGACTCCAGCGAAAAAGCTTCCATGCCGTTGGCTCAAAGCTTGGGGGGCTTGTGTATGAGCCGAGATACAGAGTGATACAGAGTCCGGCACCCAGAAAGAATCAAGCGGTCACCGAGCATCAAGCTCGGTCACCCGAGCTGCTCACCGAGTTGGAGGACGTATATATATAGGCATAGAGTATGAGGCTCGGCCAACGGCCTCACCTGGCCTAAAGACAGAAAAATGAAACCGAGTTCCTGAGCTCGGCTAACATCGTGAAAGCTTTTACACTTAATCAGCTCAAAGCTTGGCGGGCTTGTGTACTGGCAAAGGTTACTAACCCGGTCACCGAGCTCAAGTACCCGGCCCAGTCCGGAAATTAAAGATAATAAATCAAAGATCACTTAATTAAGGAAATAAGATATTGATATTAAATCCTGATATTATCTAAAATAACCTTACCTGGTTAAAAGAGATAATATCCCTTAAATTAAGGAATCATATCTCAAAAGAGATATTAAGGGATAAATCAAATCCCTAAAAGATATTAAGAGATAAATCGAATCTCTAAGAGATAGGGGAATCCTATTATAAAAGGAGGAGTACCCCTCATAAGAAAGACACTTTTTTACTGAACACCGGTGACTCTCTCTTAAGCGTATTAGAGAAACTAGCTTCGACCAAGAGACTATCAGAGAGTCCTTGCTCCCTAGTATTCATCCGATACAAAATTAAGAGATCGAGATCACCACGGCCAAGGGTTGAATCAAGAACTACGTCTGGCTTTGATTCCCTTCGGGATACGTAGGACCGGAATTATTGAATTCTGTCAAGCCAAAGCCTAAAACAACCCCAATTATTCATCCCTGGTTTGACGTTCACGGCGAGGCTACGGTAAACCGGATCTCGACAGGAACACTTTGAAATATGTAAGAGCCCCTAGTGTTGATTTATTGATAAGTTATAGGGGAAATTACATTAACCTTCCTTAAGGTTTGACTTAATCACACGACCCTCCTTTGACGTTTTATGTTGTCATTACACCTACCCCTTGAGGTTTATATTATCGTTACACTAACACTCTTTACACCATGAACCTTATGGGAGGTCGTATCGGGTGTAATTAAGCCAAAGCTCAAGGGAGGTCACTGTGATTTCCCATGAGTTTTAAGATGGACATATGACACGAGAAACCTGGCCAATATCTCATTCACATTAATAAAAGGAAATGCTTTCTTCAAAATTAAGAATTACAACAACAAAAATGAAATCTAAAATAAGATCATGGCAATGAAGTCTGAAAATCGAAACTTACCTGAAACGTTTGTCTGGTTGAATTTGAGAGTGAATTACTCTGATCTCCTCGGTATTTTACTTGAATTACACTGACTTCTTCTCTATTTTAGACCTACACAAGCCTCCCTCAAACTGCAAAATATGCCATGAAAAACCTACATACCCTCTTGAATTTTCTTATATTTTTTCAAAACAGGAGAGGTTTGTGTATTAGAAATAAAATTGGGAGGTGAGAGTAATGTACTCTTAATTCTAATTTAAACATCCCTCAGACCGAGAAGTGCAAATTGGTTACATAGAAACTGCATGGGATCAGGTTGTGGCAGATTATTATTGGTTCGATAATTTGAACCAGCTGACCACATCAATGGAACATCAAAATTCCTGCAGGAAATGACTACATATTTACATTTCTGCTTAAAATAAATTTACCTCTATTTTTTAGCTGTGAAGCATATAATATAACTATTAGTAGAACTACACCCATCAGAATACCTGAATTTGCAGCATTTCAGAATATCAACAGAATAATTCCTGTATGACATGTCAATATCCCTTGTCAACTTGGATACCTCAGACAAAGGCAAAACATCCCAAATCTTCAAAACCTGAACATAATTTGAGTTCTCCTCAAGAATGTCAACGGTCCATGCAATACAAAGCAACTCATTGACCTTATATAGCTTGGTATACATAAATTGACAGTCCCAATTATATAACAACATAATTAATTTCACAAAACATAACCAATTTCAAATAAAAATCAGATTGCAGCTTTAGGGTTCATAGAGAAATTTGGGAGAAATCAATCTAGTTAAAGAATGATGAAATTGATTTAGGGAATAACTAATTAATAGTCCCAATTGCACAAAACAAGGTTCAATTTCAAAATTAAACTCTGAATTCAAAAGCTAGGGTTTCGGGTTTTAAAATCAATTTGGGGTTTTTCTGAATCTAGGCAAAATAGATGAGATTTCACTTACCCCAGGAGAAGGGAAGAGGTACTGTGACGACGACCCATGGTGGTGATGACGGCGGACGACCCGAGACAGCGGCAGAGCTCCATTTTCGCGCTGCAACAACAGTTCTGGAAGAAATCAAACGACCCTATGTGCGGCTCCCTACCAGGCGTGGTGGTCGGACGGCTCTCGAACGGCCTTGGACAGCACCGGAAGGCTAACCCGTGGCGGAGGCGCGACGTGAACAGGAGGAGCGAAACGAAGCAGAACGCACGTCGTCTTCTCCGCTACCAGGCGCAACCAGATGGTGACCTCCCAGGCGGAGCACGGCTGGACGGCGACGGACGTCCAAGGGGTGGCGGCATGCAGCTGAGAGCAAGGGAGAGGGTGGAGAAAAATGAAGCTAAGGGAGAATGAAGAAAAGAAAGAAAAGAAAGGAAGAAGAAAGGAGGGGTATGGGTGTCGTGAGAAAAAAATGAGCCAGAGAGAGACTTTTCTTTGTTTTATTTTCCTTTTTCTTTCAGTTAGTGTAGATACAAAATAAAAAATAACAAATCCGTGTGAAATCCGTCCAAAATTTTCGGACAGATTTCAGACGGATGTAAGATAAATCAACAAAAATATAAAAAATAACAAATCCATTGAAATCTGTCCGAAAATTTCGGACGGATTTCACACGGATTTGTTATTTTTTATATTTTACAGCTTGATTTTTCTTACATCCGTGTGAAATCCGTCCGAAATGTTCGGACAGATTTCAGACGGATGTAAGATAAATCAAGGAAAATATAAAAATAACAAATCCGTGTGAAATCCGTCTGAAATTTTCGGACAGATTTCAGACGGATGTAAGATAAATCAAGGAAAATATAAAAAATAACAAATCCGTGTGAAATCCGTCCTAAATGTTCGGACAGATTTCAGACGGATGTAAGATAAATCAAGGAAAATATAAAAAATAACAAATCCGTGTGAAATCCGTCTGAAATTTTCGGACAGATTTCAGACAGATGTAAGATAAATCAAGAAAAATATAAAAAATAACAAATCTGTGTGAAATCCGTCTGAAATTTGCGGACAGATTTCAGACGGATGTAAGATAAATCTGGAAAAATATAAAAAAATAACAAATCCGTGTGAAATCCGTCCGAAATGTTCATAAAATTTCAGACGGAAACATTTCCGTCCGAAAATTCCGTCTGAAAATTCAAGTTTTCTACTAGTGAAAAACAATTTTCAAGTTGCAATTGCTCAGAGTTGTGACCCTCCATTTCGTATAAAAGTGATAACCAACAGTACATTTCACAATGGCCATGATCAAGCTATCAGTCACAACGGATATTATGCATTTAATGCTACATCTAAACGAGAATATTAAAAACAATCGTTGAAGTTTTTCAAGTAAAGAAGAAGGTCACTATAAATAGAAGACCTCAACCTCTGAAGAACAACTTTTGCCAGCTAAACTTTTGCCAATCTACAAGCTCTCATTCTTTTATTCTTTCAAGAGAAAAAGTCTGTAATTCTTTAGCTTGAGTTTTATTGTAATATTCAAACGATCTTAAACTTTCATATCCTCACACATAGTGAGTTAGAAGATCAAAAGAAAACAATCTTTTTGTTAGAGTTTGAGCCTGAAGAGACTTGGTAAGAAAGGAATACTTGTAGCCTGGAGAGGTGTTGAATACTTGTTGTAATATATTCTGAGAAATAGTGGAGCAAAACCTTCAAGCCGAAGGGGCTAGACGTAGTTCTTGTTTGGAAGAGAGTGAACCAGGATAAAACACTTACGTGAATCTTCTAATCCATTAACTCTTCAGTTTTATTTGTTCATACTAATTGTGGGGATTTGAACTTGGTTTTGTTAAGCTTTTTAAAAGATCATTTTGTGTGTACTTCTGCCTTTTATTCTTTGTGTGAGAAAATAAGTTTTGAAAAATATTGTTTTCGAAAATTATTAACAAACACAATTCAACCCCTCCCCCCTTTCTTGTGTTTGCCTGTGTCAACTTCATGCACGTGTGTTCTGTCTTAAATTTACACATGTCACTCGCCTAAATTTCTGTTGTCTTATTTTTGCATGTTGTGCCTGAGAAAATATTTTTCAAAGTTTCCTAAAAAGTTGGTAAACACAATTCAACCCTCATTCTGTGTTAACTTTGGTTATTTCAATGTGTACAGAAAAGCATATGTTGGGAGAGGTCAACCCCTTAAATGGATCTCAGTACCTCGAGGGATTAGTCTCTGGCTTCCGACTGGAGGATACCCGGGTTCACAAAAGAAAAACTTATAACCAAAAACTTATTAAAACGGCTTTCAATAAAATAATAAGGCAATGTTTTCTTCAACAATAAGCAAAAGCAAAGAGGTGTGCTTGTTAGGACATAAAAAAAAAATTTAAAAACTGATTATATTTTTTAAAAGAAGAAGCACGCCACAACTACATCACATTCATGTTAGATCTCATCCTAAAACCAAATGGTATTATGTGGAATTGTCCGGGCATATAAATCAAAGTGAGGAGTGTAACTTCTACCCAAAAATTATGGGAGGTTTGAGAGAATTCACCTTTTTTTGTCCATTTAAAGTAGAAAGTTTCATTGGTAGAAAAATCGACTATTGAAGTAAAATAGAATGGAATAGAATAGAATGCTCTATTCAACTTATGCTCTATTTAAAGTAAAGTTTTATTGGCACGGTTGGTAGATAACCGAGTCCCTTAAGCATGTGGTCAGGGGTTCGATTCCTGACTCATGTGTATGGAAAATCATTTGTTGGGAGAGGTCAGCCCCTTAAATGGATCTCAATACCTCGAGGAATTAATCTCTGGCTCCCGACCGAAGGATATCCGAGTTCGAAAAAAAAACTTATAACCAAAAACTTATTAAAACAACTTTCAATAAAATAATAAGACAATGTTTGGCGTGCTTATTGACTCAAGCACAAAATATTTGAATGACTTGGATTAAAGAAGAATAGTTTCCCAAAAGAGAGACAAATTGGTACTACCCTGATAAACTAGATGCAAACCACTATGCTACTCTCTAGTTACTGCTACTACCAATCTCAGGGTTCAACAACATTATTCCCAAGAAGGGTACTAGCAACGTTAGAGAGTGTGTTGCTGGCATTTCTCTTATTTCCAATAAGAAAAGATCCTAAAAATTGTCAGCAAGGAAAGTTGAAACCTTCCCACATGAACACAACAGGGTGACAACCACTCTAATCATCAGAACTTATTGTTGTACCAAAATACACCTTTGTTCTGAGCAGGTTGACTGGCTCAACATAAACACACTATTTTGCCTCTCTCCACATTGCCTTGTAAAATGGAGTCCCGTCGAACCGATAATACTTTCCCAAAATTGGTTTTATAGCCTTTGTAGCCTCTATTGCATGATAATGTGGCATTGTGGAGAACAAGTGATGTGCCACATGGGTGTCTGTAATGTTATGGAAGACCTTGTTCAGAATTCCATAATCTCTATCCACTGTGGCCAAATCTCCTCTCAACCAGTCCCACTCAGACGAATCGTAGTGCGGCAATGCAGGGTGAGTGTGCTGCTAGAATGTGATCAACACCAAAAATCCAGAGGCTCGGTCACCAGCTCCCATCTTTACAACCTGTATATATATCTTATATCTTTGATGAGCCCGGGTATCCTCCAGCCGAGAGCCAAAGACTAAACACTTTCGAGGTACTGAGATCTATTTAAGGGGTTGACCTCTCCCAGCACATACTCTTCCATACACATGAACTAGGAATCGAACCCTGACCATATGCTTAATGGACCCGATTATCTACAACCGTGGCACAACATGTTGGTTAATATCTTTTATTTCGTTTCTTGGTATTTTACATATCAAACATAGAAATATTTTTAAATAACATTGTTGTATTCGCTACTGTTACAATTATCAATAATATTCTAAACACAGTAAAATAAGAACAGTACCAATGTGTTTCAATCTATTTTATCAATTATATTTTAATACTTATTTTATCAATCACTTTATATCATGTTGTTTGTTAAAATTAGTTATGCCTACGAAATACTAGTAGTAGGAGAGTTTTGAGTATGATCGATACGTTGTTCCTACAAACAAGATATTCCACTCTGAACTCGCCGTCACAACTCACTGCACAAAACTCATTCAGTGCCTTTTACTTTCATCATCTTTATCTGTTCCTTTCGTTTCAACTTTCAACTATTAGTCTATTATTATAACTAAAGCACTTCACATTTCAGAGGCTGTCATTTCAGTATCTTTATCATGGAATATGAAATTTCCAACTCTGGTGACAAAAACAAACCGTCTTTCAATTGTTTTGCTATTATGATATTGTTGATAATTGATTTTAGACTATGCTAGCTCCCATTCTTGAATTAGTAATCCAAAGAACTATATGTTTTTTTTTCTCCTTTCTTTGAGTTTTTGGAAGGTGTTTGCATGGGCATTTCCACCTGATAAAATAAAATGCATTAGAGGGAAACAAAGAACAAGAAGAATCAAGAACAAGATTTCATTTATTCAAGTGTTAAACAAAATTTTAATAAAATGCAAAGAAGTAGGATTTTTCATGTTTGCATGAGTATTGAGCGTGCATGAATTTGATTAGAGTACTGGATCAATGTCTAACCTGTGTGATACTTTTATATGAGATCCACAGTCAACTGTTGTATACACTGTTAAGTGCTAACATTCATTCTATGGTGTAAATATGTAATTCTCATAGGAGCCCTTCGGTTAGTAATGGGGCATTAGAAATAATTAGAAGTTGGTGGGGTGGGGAGGTCATGAATTATTGTAGGGACATTTTTAACATTTTTATCAAGGTCTGTTATGTGAAGTATGCAAAATACCAAGTGCAGTCTAGGTCCTCAATCACAAATGAGGCGTAACGTTGCGATTTTGGTAATCTCCAAAACCGCACGACTGCAATTACGGTCGTTATGGCCGCATTTTTCAACAATTGTTCACAATAATAGAAAATACAACGCGATCGCGACCGCAATTTAAACCTTGGCCATAGTAGATGTGTTTTATGTGCAGATACAGGAAAGGAACTACTTATAACAAGAAGTTGATAGTAGGTAAATTTGCCACTAAGAATTGTTTTTGATAAGTAGTAGTCAATGTACTGCAAAATAGCAGAAGGTAATCCAGGTATTCTAACCATTATAGAGTGGAACCCTGAGGCTCCAAACTTCTAAGGTGATTTTTCAGAACCTTGTATATAAGTATATTTACATATTCTTAGCTGTGTTATCAATAAAAGTATTTTTATTTGTAAAGTAGGTGTAATGCATGACCAACACAATAAAAGCATGCTCTTATAAGTAGACTTGTCAACTGGTTAGCCAAAATTTTGAAATAAAATAAAAGTGAACATTTTATAGGTGCTCAAATCCTTGAATAGCATATTTGATAGTGAGAATTCCATTGACTGTGTGATAAAAGTTAAAATTGGAAAGTAACATTTAAAAAGTAGTCCTTCTTTTTCAGAGCCAAAATGTAATTTTTAAAAAAAAGGAAAGAAAAGAAAAAAAACACACAATGCATTTGGTCCATGTAGCTGACTTGTATGCCGGGTCATAACAAGTGCAATTGCATGCCGGAAGTTCTTCCCAACCATTGAAATTTATTCTTCTGTTATTGTGCTTTACTTTTGCTGTAATTTTTATTTATTATAAACAATTATATTTTTAATTAATGTTTTCAAGTATTAAATTTATGTTATTTATTTATAAAATTAACTTATTAATTCCCTAGTGAACATCTAAATTAACAATACTAACCTAATTAATTAACTAAATAAATCTAACTAATTAAAACTAAATAAATTTAAATAAGGATTATCTTAATTAATTATTTTTTAATTAATGTTTTTTATTCTTAATATTATTTTTAACTTTTTAATGTCCTAATTTTTTTTTGGTAAACCCTAGTATCCTACGGTTGGGAGCCAGAGACTAATCCCTCAAGGTACTGAGATCCATTTAAGGGGTTGACCTCTCCCAACAGATGCTCTTCCATGCGCATGAGTCAGGAATCGAACCCCTGACCACATGCTTAAAGGGCCCAGTTATCTACCAACTGTGTCACACCATGTAATTTTTAACTTCTTAATGTCCTAATTAACACATTAATTGAATAAACTAACCTAATTAATTAATCTAAAAATTAAAACTAACTCAAATTAATTAAATAAATTTTTAACCGAAAAAAAGGTAGGTGAGAAGCCGGCATTGCTAAAGCCTACTTATCAATAGGATATATATATATATTATATATATATATTATATTTATATATGTATATATATATATATATATATATATATATATATATATATATATATATATATATATACACACACACACACACACACACATACACACACACACACACACATACACATACATACATACATAGGAAAGTCGGCGATGCTAAAGCCGACTTCCCAACTAAGACCAAAAAATGGGGTATTTTGGTACATAATTGGAAAAAGGGTATTATGGAATATAAATTTTTGTTAGGGTTATTTGAAAAAAAATCTCCAATTAACCACCATCATCCATGTCCCATGCCAGCTTCTTAACTATTTATAAATTTTTTTTTACCAAAAGTAGAAAGTCACTCTCACACTCACGCATGACAGCTTTTGAACAAGTTATAAAGTCAGTGTATTTTAATACATAAAAAAAATTGGTAAGATGAAAATATAAAGAAAATATCACCCACGTTGAAATGTAGATTGATTTGAGCATGGAAGCAAGCCAGTATTCATAGTTATTGGATTTTTTTTCCAATAACCTTTTTTAAAAAAATCTACCATATTACCCTACTCCCAAAATTATATACCTATATACCCCCCTTTTGCCTTTCTCTAAGAGGTCGTGCCCTCTATTCAGGATTTCTCTTCTTTAATTTTTTTTTATATTATGAGAAGTCGCAAATAGCAAATGCGACTTCTCTTCATGCTTTTTTTCTCGTTTAAAATATTTTATTTAAGAAATTTGTTAATTAATTTTTAACTTTGATTAATTAGGCTAGTTAAGTTAATTATTGTGTGGATTGGTATATTAAGAAGTCAATTTTTATTTAATGACTAATTTTATGAATAAAAAACAGTAATTAAAAATATTAAACATCAATTAATTAGATAGTTTTAATTCTTAATTAGGGGATTATCAACGTAATAGGGACCATACATAAATAAAAGTTACATGAAATTTCTAGGGCTGAGAAGAACTTCCAGCACGATTAGGGCAATTGTTCTTGTTATGACCTGGCATCCGGCAGAGTCCGCATCTTTTTGGCTGGCCTGCTTCCTTCATGTCCATTTCAGTACGAATCCGAGAGGATTATGGACGACCCTTACGATCTCTCCGCTGCTCGGGATTGTGGCACACTGTGGGGCCATCATATTGTGGCCAGTATGCCTTGTTGCTGACAACCCCAAATTTTTCCCGGTATACGTTGGACATATGTGTCAACCTGTACTCATCCGCCACTTGTTTATATGAGTCTAGTGTTGCGCGTGCACAAGCAGCAAGGACATGCGAACAGGGGAGGTGCATTGCCTGAAATTTTCCACAGTTGCACCACTTTTGATCCAAGTTCACCAGGAAGATGCCCCCAATTCGCCCCTCTCTTGGGTTTGCCATTTCTTCCACCAAGAATGCACTCCTTCCACGATCAAATTCATGCACAAAGTGCGAGTTGGCAACGGCACGATCGTCGTCCACGGACTTGTTGAAGTTGGCACAAGCAAACACAAGAAGGGGGGGTTGAATTGTGTTTGTTAATTATTATCGCAAAAACCCTTTTGAACAACTTTTTCACAAGCAGAAGATAAAAAGATTAAGCACACAAGAAATCCTTTTTAAAAGATCAACAAAAGCAATATCAAAACCCCACAGTTAGTATAAGAAAATAAAACTGAAGAGTTTAGGGATAGAAAATTCACACAAGAGATTTTATCCTGGTTCACTCTCTTCCAACCAAGAGCTATGTCCAGTCCCTTGGACTTGAAGGATTTTTCCACTATTTCTCCAAATAGATTACACAGCAAGTATTCAACACCTCTTCAGGCTACAAGTATTCCTTTCTTACCAAGCCTCTTTAGGCTCTAATTCTATCACAGAGATTTAAAAGTTGATCTTCTTAACTCACTAAGTGTGAGAGTATGACAGTTTAAGATCAGTTGAATATTACAACAATATTCAAACTAAATGAATACAGACTTTTGCTTTTGAAAGAATTGTATTGGAAGAAGTTAGGCTAGCAAAAAGTTGTTCTTCAGTATTTGAGGTCTTCTACCTATATAGTGACATTCTTCTTCTCTTGTAATTCTTCAACGGTTACTTTGAATAATCCCGTTTAGAGATAGAATTAAATGCATGATATCCATTGTGACTGATAGCTTGATTTTGGCGAGTTGAAAAGTATCATTGGTTATCAGAAAATCACAAAATGGAGGCTCACTATTCTGAGCAATTGTGCCTTTAAAGCTTTCTTTCTTCCTTTGTGTATAACCCAGCTTTTGTTCAGCAAAAAGATGTCATCATACAGATCGTTTTGCAATTCCAATTGTACTATATTGCTTTTTGTATTACCTTGATAGTACTATGAACTTTCTCATAAAGGAACAAGATGTTAATAATAATAAGGAATAAGTTAGGTTAGGGGTATTTTAGTCTTTTCACATTTAATTGTCATAAATTCACATTAATGGCTATGGTGAGTCATTATGGTGACTCATTCCTCTTGAGTCATCATGGACGACTCGTCGTTCTATTCTCCCGGTATATCTCTGCACATCCGTGTCTGGTTCCGTTGTTTACCCGATTAGGGTTTTTGAGAGAAAGATGATGAAATGAAATGAGTTTGGTTTAGTGGAGGGGATGCATGAAATTAAGTAGATTTAGAGGGTATTTTGGTCAAAATTCACTTAGGGACACTATTGAAATTTCACTTACAGACCAAGGGCATTTTGGTCTTTTTACATATAACCATCATTACTTACATTTAATGCAAGATGACTAACCCCTATGACTCACCCCCATGAGTCATCATAGATGACTCATTATGCTCATCCACCCGACATCGGGTTTTGTCTCTGCACCTCCGTTCTCGATTCCGTCGATCCCCGATCGTCGAGTACCTGCCCGATTATCGTATAATAACCTATTTATTTTGAAAAATTTCAAAATAACCACTATGGTTGGAAGTAAAATAAAAATCTAAACGGTTTCGTTCTCGGGTCAAAATTAGGTTTTCTGCTCAGTAAAATCTTACGGTCAGTTAAAACACGAATAGGGTTTTCGTCAATTTTAAACCTAAATTTTTACCGTCACTCTCTGCGATAAAGTAGAGTATAAATATGATTTTGTTTTATTCAAAATCATTTTCTAGGTCTCGGATAAAAATATAAACAAATATAAGTATATATTTACCGATATTAAAGAACAGTAAAAATCGGGGTGTTACAAATTTCATACCTATCAAACTGTTCTAAAACCCCAAAATGAGTTTTGGACTATTAGAGTGTAAAATCGTTGAAAAATGATATACGCGATTTTAACGACATTCGGTCAAATTTTTAGGAATTTTGTATAAATGGAGAGTGAGATGTAAAATCAGTGTTTCAACATTTTCATATGAATACTATAACCTAGGAGAGTAACATATTTGAGGTTAAGAACATATTTTCAAAAGTATGGCTTTTGGGCCTAAAACCAGTAAAAAGCGGCGAAACCGTCGTCAAACGTTTGTAAAGATTTTTTGGAAAACAATGATGTAGAGTTTGAAATTAGTATTGTAATACTTTAACGTAAGTATGGTAACTTAGGAAAGTGAAAGATTTGAGAAAAATAATTATATTTGTGAAAATATGGAAGTTAAGTTGAAATACAATTAAAAAAATGGTAAAACGGTATTTTAAGATTTTCGATGTTTTTGAAGAAACTGTTTTGAGGAATTTAGCACTTATGTACTTTAATGGAATCTGATTTCAAAATGGTTTGGTATTAACCCAAGGTTTTAGTTTTCAGACAAAAAAAAAAGAATTTTAGTCTTTAAGACTAGTATTTCTTGTAAATGGAAAAACCTAAGTCATGAATGACTTAGTGAAAATACGAACGTAATAATTTATCACGTGGGGTGGAACACGACCTTATGTCTGGATTCAGAATGATTTGTTTTCATGGAAGCCAAAGAAAAAGGCTCAATTAGAAAAGTGCAGAGAAATAAATAATTGGACTTGTGTTCCAATCTCATAATGCGTTAGGATGTTTAAACAAAGTGTTTTAAAATATCTTTACACAAAGATGAAAGGTAACTTGAGAACTTCTGCTCGATGTTAAGAACATCTAACATCTGAGAAAGCATGTTGAAAGAATTTCGATGGAATCAAGATGTCATCCGATGGAAAGACAAGAAGAACGCATTTTCCGTCAATTTTGCCTAAACACATAGTGAAACTATGTTCTGTAAGGTCGTTGTGCCTAGGAGAAGAGTTAACACTTTAATGCGGGTGTTAATTCCGTAGTGGTGATCCTGCTTATTCATAGGGGGTGTCGGGGTATGAAATACTCACATAGG
The DNA here is from genome assembly GCA_030762895.1 of Sophora flavescens. Taxonomy (NCBI): domain Eukaryota; kingdom Viridiplantae; phylum Streptophyta; class Magnoliopsida; order Fabales; family Fabaceae; genus Sophora; species Sophora flavescens. The sequence goes on along the minus strand of CM061064.1, from coordinate 211,349,219 downwards.
CCTAGTCGGTAGCTCCTCTGTAACATGGTGGTCTTGCAATGCACCAACATACTCGACTAGACACTGCATGTTTTCTGGTAGTGTAGGATGTTCCCTAAAAAGCCTATGACATGCACGCCCTCTTCTATTGACGCATTCTTTATTACCCAAGACTGGTAGACTCCGGAACAATCCTCGAAACCACTCTCTCCGACTGTTCGTAAAACCATGGTATAGGAATTCAGAGGTCATTCCTCCAGTCTTAGATGTCTTCCATCTAGGAAAACACGGTGTTGTGGTCATGTTTATGTGAAACATTATTGTTTTGTTATGAGTGTAGATATGATTGATAATTGATAATTGTACGTACCTGAGAGTCGTACCACTGCATGTCTGCCTTATGTGTAAGATAAATGGAAATCTCACCTCCTTATTTTTATATTGCCTATGTCGGCTGGCGATGTGTCTTTTGTACTATTTTTGAGAAGATTGAGACATCAAGATGTCGCTTGGCTGATGCGTCGTAGAGGTCGAGGTTCGAGCATGCGGACGATATGTTACAATTTTCTAGTGGACGTCTTCCAGATTGTCGATGGTTCGTAGACCATGTTTTTCCTCTTGGAAGAGGAAAGGGCTTAGTTCGAGAGTTACTATTGTAGTAGCTCTAGTAGTGTTTGTGACGACATCAGTAGTTGAATCAAATATAGTTTCCACTAGATCTCGTCAGCTGGGTTTGTCTTTCTCATGATGTATGAGAAAGGATTGTCTTTTCTATTTTAGTTTGGCCAGCTGGGTATGTTTGGGAATTAATGTAACTGTCTATGGAGCTGTGACTCCAAGTATCTTATATTGGTGAAGTCTAACATGAGGGGACAACTAAATCCCTCATGAGTGAAGGACCATTTGTAACCATTGGATATAATAATTTTTTAATGTAGTGGTTGAGATCTTTCTTAAGTTACCTGCTTATCCGGTTACAAAATTGTTTAGCAGAAAGGCCCCCACATTTGGCAAAAAGTTCATCATACATAAGAAAAAAGCAACCCAAGCCTTGAGTTGGTCGTTCCTGTGTGGCCATGTTTCTCATCTTCCTCCTTCCATCGTAAGACACATAAAGAAAAGGAGGAGATGTTTTCGTCGGCCAACATTGGCACATATTCCTGAATACCACCACCATCATCTTGAACCCCCTCATATGCGATTTTTTGATTTTGGTCTTTAGTGATGTTCTTCTCATTAATTTGTGGCGATCGTGGGAATGTAAAGGAAACATCTTGCTCAATCTTCTTGTTCCATAGTACCTCACTGCCAGAAAAGGAGGACTGTTATCGTCGATCAACATTGGCACTTTCGTGTAGTTACCCGAAAATCCCTAACATTTATGATTTTTTTTATTTGGGTTTTTGTTGCTGGACTTTCTGAATCTTCTCAGGTAAATCCCTCAGTTCTATCATTAATAGATGTACATGAGTGATGATAGTTGGTTTTATCGATATTTTTTTTGTTGATTAGCTCCTTAAGTATGTAGATGAGATTATATTGTGCCCAGGATTAATATGTCATGTTTGTTAGGTTTGATTTATGTATTCGATCATGTTCAGTAGCTGCTATGGTGATTCGGTTTTTTAGCAATTGGTTGTTGCTGATATTTTGTCCAGTATTGATATTGTGGTTCACACATGTGTTAGGACTGAATTACATGACTTGAACAAAGTACATTGAATAGTTCGAATACTTTCCAATATGTAGTTTGTTGTCATGGTCAAATACTTCCCATGGACACAACTTTAACAAAGTGCACTGATTAGTTCAAATAATTTCCAATTTCATTTGTAAATTGCTGCTTGTAATCACTCAGATTAAAAATTGAGACTATTGATGACATGCTTCATATGAACTTTTGTTTGTAGTTTTGTCTGTTGTGAACTGGATTGTCTTCACAGTATAATACATTTCATCAATTATGGATGGTGAGGAACAGACGGGTGATGTTCTCTGAAAGGGACCATGGAATATATTTGGTTGTACAAGGCTTGGATATTTGTTCTTCTTCGTTATTTAGTGTGTATTGTATGGCTATTGTATGATCAAAGGTTGGGAATTCAATTAGGGCTTGGTAAGATAAATGGGTAGATTTTGTTTCTAGGTTAATAGACTTCATGGAAGGCATCCCTTTTTGTATGGAGGATTGTAGGTTATGTGAGTTGGTTCACAGGGATGGTAATTGGTTAAAATAAACTTAAACAATATGTAGTTTGAAGAAATGCATACTAAAGGTCATGTGATTACATGTAAGATTTATATTCTATAGTTTATACCTTGGATCAAGGTCAGGATGGAAAACATAAGCTGAGCAAAGATCAACTCAGTTAGGATAATGAGTTAACGAGTCATTGATCGAACTAGTAAGTGGTTGAACCGGTTGACTCGCTGTATATTAAAAAATTCCAACAAAAAACATTATGTAAGCTAACATAATTAAACAAATATCAAAAAATAATAACAACTATTTAAATAAATCACATTGCTAACCCTGAGCAGAGATTAGTCCCATAGAGGGTTCAAATGACCTGAGCCAAGGGATACTTTGTGGATTTATTAAGGTGCCAAAGGTACTAATTACGAAATTAAAAAAAAATCACACTAAGAGTTTATTTAGTTTTAAAATCTGGTTTTAAACAAGTACATTAGAGATCAATATAAATCTTACAAGATTTTAATGAATTTTCTTTCTAAATTGATTTAAGGACTCACTTTTTAAAGCCAACAACTAGTATTAAGAACTAGCTAGATTGAACTAAAATAAAATTTACTTTTTAATGGACTAGCTCCACCAAACGTAGCATTATGGACATAGGCCTTGTAAATCTACACGGGTTACAAAGGCAGTATTTATATTCCAATAGTGAATAGCCCAGTAGCCTAATTCTTAGTTTTATAGAAGTCCAATAGCGTAGATCCATTTTCTCTGTTAAAGCAAACACAAACAACTCTAGTCTCCATGCATTGGAACCCTAGCACCGTATTACCATAGACAGAAGCGAGGAGCTTGGGACAGATCTACTTTCAGCTATGAACCGCCTCGAAACAAAACCGCCAACCACCACAGTCCAATCATGGGTGGCATGGATGCAAATAAATTAGCAATGGGGGGCAAAAGTAAAATATATAAGATAATCATATTTTTTTTTTTAAAAATGAGTGGGTGCATGTGCCCACACTCACCTGTATGTGAGTCCGCCCTTGCTTTTCAAGGTCATGATCATCATCAACAAGACCCGAGGAGTGCGGCTGCTTGCAGGAATCATCTTTATAAAAAGAGAAGACATTATTCATTCCCCTCTGAAATGAAGAGATTGAAACTATGAGATTAGAGGAAATTAAGAATGATGAGATGACAAAGAAGACAATGTGATGGAGTGAGTGAGTGAGTGTAGTTGTTGATGAAAGAAAAAGATTGTGTTACCATTACAATTCTAAAGCTGAAGAACTATGAAGAAGAAGAAGAATAAAGAGTGTAACAACTAGTATTGCTCTATTTTTATTCAGTGGTCTGGTGCCATTTTATAGGCTATAGCACATCAAGTGATCATAAACAATAAACAATTAGAAGAAAAAAAAAAGTGACTCTAAACTAACTCCTAAAATTTTGCAACTTGGGGTTGTGACTAACAAACTAAACAATGAGAGTAAAGGGGGGAGTGGGATCAGGGATTCTGAATTTCAAAATTTGCTAGGCTGGAATGGTGAATTCACTAGTGCAATAAGTGCTTTTTACGTCAGTTAAAATTGAGTTTTTACGTCAGAATACTGACTGACGTAAATACAGCTGACGTTAAAAGTTAAACTTTTAACGTCAGTTGAGAACTGACGTTAAATATGAAACTATTAACGTCGGTTCTTTAACAGAACTGACGTTAATTTTGTCAAAATTAACGTCAGTTCTTTAATACAACTGACGTTAATTTTGTAAAACTTAACGTCAGTTCTTTTCAGAATGGACGTTAATTTTGTTAAGACTAAAGTCAGTTGTTATGAAGAACTGACGTTAAAGGTCTTAATTTTAACGTCAGTTGTAATAAACAACTGACGTTAATAGTGTACTGTATATTTTATAAAATACTATTAACGTCAGTTGTATAATACAACTGACGTTAATAGTATTTTTTTTTTTAAATTCAGTTTTAAAATATCACTCCCCTCAGCTATCCCTGCATTCAGTAAATATCCCTAAGAATACGTAATATCACACACATTACAGAATTGCAAAGGAAAAATGGAACAATGTTCCATATGTATGCCTGTTCAGAAACAATATATATTTATTAACATAGGTTATAACTCAAAAGAAATACAGAAATAAAAATAAAAATAAATGTATACTAAGTTTAAACTACCTATATCAATATCCCTTCGTGATGATCATCACGAGTGGCATGTACATCGTCCACCAGTGTCTCCTCGATTATAGTAGGCATGTTTGTTGAAAAAGAAGGAGTCTCAGGAATATCAAGATCTGAATCTTCATTTTCATCACTACCATTATACATGCTTTTTCCTTGGAGAACCACGGACAACCTTTTGTTAGAAGGATCAGTGATGTAGAACACTTGTTTTGCTTGGGAAGCCATTATGAATGGCTCATTTATATGACCTAACTTGTTGAGGTCTACCAATGTGAACCCCAATTCGTCGGTTTGTACACCACCGTTACTATCAACCCACTTACATTTAAATAACGGCACCGTAAGCTTAGTGTAATCGAGCACCCAAATATCTTCAATATAACCAAAGTAAGGTATCGGTGCTTTAACGGGTTTTGTGTCCTTTGCACTAGAGAAGTGCATTGCTTCGGCCACGATCATAACCCCACTATTTTGCATGGTACTCTTGTTATCTTGTTCCTTTGTATAAAAGGAAAAGTTATTTATGTCGTATCCGCTCCAACATATGACGTTGAAGCTAGGCCCACGTGCTAGCCATCTTACGTCATCAGAAGCAGTACTACCATCCTTAAGCATTTCTTCCTTGAACCATGGTAAGAAAGTCGTGTTATGCTTGTTCAACAACCACCTTTCGCTCATTCGAGGGTTTTCTTGATTGACTTTTCTTTTATGTTCAAATAAGAAAGGCTGAACACATTCGATGTTGCTTTGGGCCCGAAATCATCATAGACAACATCATGTATTTGCGCTTCATGCACAACCAAGGGGGCATGTTGTAAATTACCAACAGAACAGGCCATGAACTATGAATACTACTCATGTTACCATAAGGATTCATTCCATCCATAGCAAGTCCAAGCCTTAGGTTTCTTGGCTCATCAGCGAAATCCGGAAACATAGTATCGATATTCTTCCATTGAATAGAATCAACAGGATGACGAACCTTTCCATCACGTTTCCTCTCATCATTATGCCATCTAAGATTCTTCGCATCTTTCGCATTGGCAAACAATCGCTTGAACCTTGGAATTATTGGAAGATACCACAACACCTTCGCAGGAGGACCCCTTTTTCTCACATCATCAAGATCATCATCATCATCACCACCCTTCACTTTGTATCGTGATAACCCACATTTGGAGCAATCGTGATTGTCTTCATGAACATCGGTGTACAATATGCAATCATTGGGGCATGCGTGTATCTTCTTATACTCTATACCCATAGGACACAATACCTTCTTGGCCTCATAGTTACGGTCAGGCAATGTGTTGTCCTCCGGAAGCAAGTCTTTCAACACTTCAAGCAATTCCGTGAAGCTTTTATCGGTCCAACCATTTCTCGCCTTCACACAAACCAATTTTAGCACCGCCGACAACCGTGTATGAGTAGTACGCCCTGGATATAAAGGCTTATCCGCATCACCGCACAACCTATCATACACATGAGCTCGATGAAAATATTCTTGTCCAATATCACGGATCATGTCCTCTACTCGATCATCCTCTATATCTACGTCAACGTCCTCACTTTGGGAGACACTTGCCGTACTACTCAACAACACATCACCATGCCATATCCATCTTGTATAACTCAAGCAAATCCCTTCACAAATCAAATGAGTACGTATATCATTCACCGTACATTTCCTCGTATTCAAACACTTGACACAAGGACAACAAAACATTCCATTACTATTAGGAACATTCCTTTGAGCAAATTCTATAAATTCTCCCACCCCCTTCAAATACTTAGCACTAGTACGCTTACAAACCATCCAACTACGATCCATAACTAGATAGGTCCTGTAGATATACAAAACATATATCCAATATAAGGACAATATGGGAGATTGAAAACTATAGTTTTTGAAGATTGCCAAGCACTGGTCACGGCCGTAACGTGCCAACTGAACCGGACCATCACAGGCAGAACTGATGACGGCCTAGCCGTGATGAGCATCACGGCCGTGACAGATCAACCAGCAGAGCAACATGGACTCAAAACCAAAAATAGAAACGTACATTCCAAACATTCAAACTCACGGTTTCAAGTTTCAACTACTGAGACTACAGTTTCAACATACACTCAAAACCAAAAATAAAAAAATGTGCCCTAAAGACTCACCAGAAATAGGTGCTCGCGTGGTGGTGGGGAGGGGAGCTCGAGTGGTGGCCAACGTTCGATGTGGTTACTGAGAGCAGAGGGACAAGGAGAGTTAGTGCGCGGGAAGGGGAAATAGAGATGTAAAGTTATTGCAAAGAATGAATGGAAAGACAGAGTTAGGGTTAATAGTTTACCTCACAGTGGTGGCGAAGAAGCCCTCGCGGTGGTTTCGGTGGAGATGAGCTTGCGATTAGGGCAGAGTGAGAGTGAGAGTGAGAGTGAGGGTTGAGAGTGAGGGTTGAGCGTGATGAAAAGAGAAAAGAGACGTACAGAGCGAAGTGCAGAAGGCGCGCCGGTGTAAACCAAAATAAAACAACATTTGACGTCAGTTGTTTGTAAAGACTGACGTTAAATGTCATATATTTCACGTCAGTTGTCTTAAGAAACTGACATTAAAAGTGTATACCTTTATCCAAAAACATTAATTCCTTTGACTATTTATTTAATTGAAGTAAAAATAAAACTTTTAACATCAGTTGTATAAAAAACTGACGTTAAAAATAAATATTTTTTTTAAAAGCACTTTTAACGTCAGTTTTTGAAGACAATTGACGTTAAAAGTGTATATCTGCAAAAAACTTCATTCCTTTGACTACTGTGCTAACCCATGCACCTTGAAACTTAATCCTCTTAATGAGCATTAAGTTTATAGATAAGTTTTCAAGAAAATCAGAGAGAGACTATTCTCTATATAAAGTGCCATTCTCTTCTGTATCTGTATGTAAATACACCCTCTTCTTTTCCTCTATATTTCATGCGTTTTCTATTCCTTCACAATATGGTTCTATCACATTTGAGACTTTTGTTATTTCTTCCTATACCTATAATTAAAGGTCTCTGTCTTAATGGTCAAAAAACTTCCGAGGTTGAGTAAATCACGTTACATGGATGGTAAGGGTGAGTAAGTCATGTTATGTGATTCCCTCACTTTATTCCATCTCCTCCCCGAGCGACTGCGGATAAAGCACAGATGGAGCATCAAGGACTTCAAATGAGCAGGGAGGGGATCGATGCATCAATTGGAGTTTCTGAGGACAGAACTGAAAAGAAATTGATGTTGAAGCAGAAACTTTTTAATATTTTAGTGCTATGTTGCAGAAATTTTTTATCTTTTAATCATGTAATTGTAACTTATGAATCGCTTCAATGAGATACGATTTGATTATACATATAACACTTTTATGTTAAGTGTTTATTTATTTTAATTTTCACAAGAATATGTTTACTAATTCAAGCTAATTAATGTAGATTAAAAATAAACTTGTTTAATGTTTACACAAGTTCTTTACACAACTGACGCAAATAGTGATTTAATATTTACAAATTGTCACCACCTCATTTTTAACGTCAACATAATTTATGACTGCCAAGTTCCCATATATTACATTATTTCCAATATTCATTCTCTGACGTTTATAATTTATAGGATTATTTACGTCAGCTATTTATTATACTGAAGTAAAAAACCACACTTTTAACGTCAGTTGTATAAAAACCTGACGTTAAAAATAAATATGACTGCCAATCAATTACCACCACCTCATTTTTAACGTCAACTTAATTTATGACTGCCAAGTTCCCGTATATTACATTATTTCCAATATTCATTATGCATGTTTATAATTTATAGGATTTTTTACGTCAGTTATTTATTATACTGAAGTAAAAACCACACTTTTAACGTCAGTTGTATAAAAAACTGACGTTAAAAATAAATATTTTTTATTTTAAAAACACCTTTAACGTCAGTTGTATTAAACAACTGACGTTAAAGGTGTATAAGTTTCTGCAGGAATTCATTCCTTTGACTACTGTGCTACTTACCCACATGCACCTTGTAACTTAATCCTCTTAATGAGAATTAAAGTTTATAGGTAAGTTTTCAAGAAAATCAGAATAGCTTAGTAACTTCATCCCCTGCTCCTATAAATAGCTTCTTTCCATCCTTTTAATTTTCTGCTTCACAATATGGCTCTGCCGTGGAGATTAACTTCATCACTCTTTCTTCCTATTCCTAGACTCAAAGGTCTTTGTCTCAATGATCAAACAACTTCTGAGGTTGTGTAAATCACATAACATGGGTGATAAGGTTGTGTAAATCACATAGTGTGAGTTGCTCACCTTATCATCTTTCTGGAGAATCACCTTTCTGACAAAGACTTAACGTCGCCTTTGGAAGCAAATGATTGTTCCAAGACCATTCTTTGAAACAGATCGGTGCACCCTTGCTCACCCGCTCCGGGAAAACCTCGGTCGCTCGACTCTCCTCTCTTGCTCACCCGTGAAGGGAACGAAGCCTCAACAAATGTTTAGGATTTAAAACCCTTTCAATGTAACTTTTTATAGGATTTTAAACCCTATCAATGTAACTTTTTATAGGATTTTAAACCCTTTCAATGAATGAGATCCGGTTTGGGTTATTGATTCAACTTATACTTCGCACATATATTTTAGTTTTCAAAACAGAAACACAAAACATCAAAGCAATTGTGAAACTGAAACTTTGAGGAAGGCAATGCAGAAGGATACGTATACTAGATAAAAAAAAATTATTAAAATAACCTTTAACGTCTGTTGATGAAAGAACAGAAGTTAAAAGTGAAGTGACTCACTTTTAACGTCAGTTCAATGAAGAACTGACGTTAAAAGGTTCACTTTTAACGTCAGTTGTTTATTGAACTGACGTTAAAAGTGAGTCACTTCACTTTTAACGTCAGTCCTTAAAACAAATGACGTTAAAATTGAATTAATGAAGTCTGATATTTACAAAACTGCCACCGCCTCCTTTTTAACGTCTAGCTTTTGTTTAACTGACGTAAACCTTTACCATCTAATGTATATTTTCCACTAGTGATTTAATGAGAGTAAAGGGGGGAGTGAGATCAGGGATTGTGTTGATGGTTTTTCGGATTTGAATAAATGTAATAAAGATGTTCATTGACCTAGGTATTCTATTGTTTTTCACAGGTACTTTTAAAACTCCAAAAAAAAACGTTTAATACATAATTGTCAATTAAGGCTTAATAAACGTTAATATGATATACATATTGCGTCATAAAAATAGTTGTAGCTTTAGCAGCAAATAGTGAAGTGAAGAGATTCAAATGAAAACGGAAAATGTTGCATAACCTATGTGGGATGTTATAATATAATAATATAATATATATGTAAAGTAAATGTTTATTATGATGGTTTTACGAGGGAAGGGACTATGTGGGATGGACCACTGTGGAAATGTATAAAAGCCAAATTGGTGTGATAATAATGGAAGAAAGAGAGGGAATGAAATATTCGAATATGGCACTTAATATTTTCAAAGATTATTATAGGTTTAAATAAGTTTTGGTCTCTATACAACAATTTTGGTTTTAGTCCCTGCAAAATTTTTTCTTAGGATTTCGTCCCTATACTTTCAAAAAATTTGGAAATAGTCCCTACCATCATCTCTCTCCGTTAACTGCTGACGTGGCAAACGGAGTGCCACGTCAGTAGGGACCATTTCCAAAATTTTTGAAAATATAGGGACGAAATCCTAAAACCAAAATTACAGGGACTAAAACCAAAATTTGTGAACTTTCCAGGGACCAAAAACTTATTTAAACAAAAAAATTCTACATTCTAGCCAAACTTCAGAGCAAGTCGTATAGGGACAGGAAACTTCCAGATGAAGGGATTTTTCAATTTGAAACTTGTGGCCCTAATGTATGATTTCTTTCTATTTTGTAGCCATATTTTGGAGCAAATCTGACATGAACAAATAATTACATCGGTAACCCGAGTACTAGATATCTAACGAAATGAAGGAATTTAGCAATGTTAACCATGTGGTCCATAATGTATGATTTTGTTTCTATTTTCTTGCCAAATTTCATAGCAAGTTGGACAGGAAAAGGAAATTACCTCGATACTCTTGAATACTAAAAATCATACTAGATTAAGGACTTTGACAATTTTAACCTTGGTAAAATTTGGCTAGAATATACAGAAAAAATAGGGTGTTCATCAACCGATCCAAACTGCAAAAACCGAACCGAAAAACAGCTTTTTCTTACATTGGATTGGATCGAATTTTGGATCTCCTAGTGAAAACCAATCCAAACGACTTTTTGGATTGACAAATTGACAAATCCCTTCATCTGGAAGTTTCCTGTCCCTATATGACTTGCTCTGAAGTTTGGCTAGGAAATAGATTTTTTTTTGTTTAAATAAGTTTTTGGTCCCTACAAAGTTCACCAATTTTGGTTTTAGTCCCTGTAAATTTTGTCTTATGATTTCGTCCCTGTATTTTCAAAATTTTTGGAAATGGTCTCTACTGACGTGGCATTCTGTTTGCCACGTCGGCAGTTAACAGAAAGAGATGACGGTAAGAACTGTTTCCAAAAAATTTTAAAGTATTGGGACGAAATCCTAAGAATTTTTTTTGCAGGAACTAAAAACAAAATTGGCGTATTTTGCAGGGAACAAAAACTTATTTAAACCATTATTATATTATGACTTTGTTTTTGGCTGTGTCTGTATTTTGTATGTGAATATGTAGCATGGCATGTGATTTTTCTTAGAGCAACAATACAAAAAATTACAAGTTGCTAAGACCTGCCACAATTGCGCTCTTTTTTGCGCCAAAAGTCACCTGACTTTCTTTCTATCTCTCTCCTATATTATTTTCTCTTATCTTATCTCTCATTTTTCTCTCGTCTTTTTTTCTCTCAAATACACTAAAGTCACCTGACTTTTCCCTCCCAAAAGTTAGGGAATCCGAATCCATCAGTTTCAATGCTTTTTTCTAACATACTTTTTCCCAATGTTTGTTTACCTAATGAAATTGTTTATATTAATCATCCTTATAAGTTAGTATAACAATTACTTATAATTATAATGTTAATTAATACTACTTCTGGTCGTTATTATAAGAAACAAAACCCTAAAACACACAGACCAAGGAAATGCATTGAAAAAGCTAATTGTAATTAATATTCATATAAGTTTACAAAAATACCCCTTCTAATCTTAATTAATGTCCCGCTTGTATGCAAAGTTGATACTATCTTGTAAATATAAATCCTATAACAAATTAGGGTAGAATTGGAAATTAACATTTAATATTTGTCAAAATTGATGCATGTTTCTTATATTTTGGGAAAAAAAAGTACTCATTTGTTTCTTATAATAAGGACCAGAGGGAGTAATAAACTTGGGTTAAGGGGAGCTATAATACCCCCTCCGGTCCATTTTATAAGCAAAAAAATCTCAAATCTTTTGGTCCAATATGTAAGCAATTTTTATTTTCCAATGACTCATTTAATGACACTATTCCTAAAATACCATTCATTTAATACAATTTTTGTTTTTCAATGACTCTTTCTATTCCCAACAATACAATCAACTTCTCATTACCATAAAGGGTAATTTAGGTAAAAACCTAATTTTTAACCAAATTAAATGAGATTAACTAACCACCTTAATATGTGTATTGCATTAATTTTTTGCTTATAATATGGATCGGAGGGAGTAGTTGGATTTGGATCAGGAGCATCAAAGGTTTAAGGCAAACTAATTTTTTTTTTTTTGACAGGGGTAAACTTATATTTTATTTTGTTTCCCAGGGTATCCTCCACGTGCAACTATGGAAATTAATCCCTCGACCCAGATAGAAGCTCTCCCTCAAGAGTTTTAACATTGCTGTATTCCCAGGGCCAAGATTCGAACTTGAGACCTCTGGTTAATTTGGAAGAGACATGTGCCATCTCATCCAAACACTCTTGGATAGAGGCAAATTGTTGATTAATGTTTTATTGGTTACATTCTTACCATTCTAATTTAGTATTTACAAAGATTTTTTTTTTAATGAAGTATTTACAGAGAGTTTTGTTATCCGAATATCAATCAAAATTGGATATATGGATAACTTTGCTTTTTGTTACTTTGCGCTATGAAAATTAAAATTGTAAGAGAGTATATAAAATAAGAGTTTAATTGGTGTACACTGTCAGTTTGCCTTAAACTTATGACGCTCCTGATCCAAATCCAACTATTATAGCTCCACTTAACCCAAGTTTATTATTAATTAACATTATAATTATAAGTAATTGTTATAGATTATAAGGATGATTAATATAAACAATTGCATTAGGTAAACAAACATTGCAAAAAAAGTATGTCAGAAAAAAGCACTGAAACTGAAGGAGAGCGCAATTGTACGTAGTAGCAGGTCCTGGGAATGCAACGGCGTTAAAACTCTTGTGGAAGAGCTTTGCCACCCTTGTGGTCCTATCCGGGTCGGGGGATTAGTCTCCACAGTTGCACGTGGAGGATACCCTAGGAAACCAATCATAAGTTGCCACATCATTAAGGGAACTTTTTTTTTTTTTACAAAGTTAATTAAGGGAACTTATGAAAAGGTTGGATTAATTACCACATGAAAAGGTTGGATTGGATTTAGGCCGCGTTTAGGTAAACAACTTAATTAAGAGCTTATAGCATGAGAGCTTATGTCACAAGCACTTAAATTCAATAAACTATTTGTGTTTGAATGCACACTTTGAAAAGCGCTAATACAAAATTAAAGTGTTTTTTTTTTTGGGAGGGAGGATTTTTTAAATATATACATAGGAGGCACTAGTCAGAGTGGAGCCTTTGAAGGAGCCACTTGGACTGGCGGCTTTGATAGTAGAGATCCTTATATTATAGGTGGGATCAAATTTAATGATCGGTTTAATTTTTTTAAAAAAATTTCAAGCAACTTGCACCATTCCAATTATGGAAATAACAACGTCCATGATTTATATTAAGAAATGAAAAATGATTGAATTTGTATTATGTGTTTGTAGTTTTAAATATGTTTTTATGTTGAGTAAGTTGGCTAGACAGTAGAGATCTTTATATTTTAGGTGATATTGAATTCGTTGGACGAAAGCTTTTATTTAGATTTGTAAGTAGCTTACATCATACCAATTATGGAAATAATGATTACCCTGATTTAGATTAGAAAATGAGGTTTGAAAGGAAATTTTTTCATTGTATGATATAAATTATTAAAATGATAATATATTTATGCTATTCGGTTTTTCAAACGTAAAAACTTCACCCATGAACCATAAGTGATTGCAGAGAAAAAAAATATAAATAGAGAATAAATTATTGTATGTCAAGCATAGACTCTGTTTAATTTTGTTGCATACACTTTTTGTGTCTATTATACTATTAACATAATTATATAACATACCTCTAATGACGAGGGTTTTTTGATTTTATTTTGAGAAACGTATGGTATAAACTATAAAGTAAAGTATAGACTACGTTTGGAATTAAGAAGCAAAACTGAGGCTATAAAATTAAGTCCTTTTAGATTTAGCAAATATTTGACAATACAGCATAGTTTCTATAAGTGGTCATTATTGTTTAGGCTCCAATCAATGTGAAGGAAAATATGAATGTTATCCTATTGGGATAGATTGCTATCTGGTGATTGGTTTGTGTCATGCTTCAGATTTTTGGCCTCTATAGCAAAACCCTTTTAATAAATAATAATAGTTCAGGTTAGCAAATAGCAATAGTCCTTTTTACTCGAGCGAGCACCAATTGCTGGTGCAACATGAGCAAAAAAAAACACTAGTTCTAATCCCGGCCCGATTCTTTGGGGCCGGATTCAATTGTTGGAGCAACAATTTGTGGTGGTGCAACAGATTTCACCCCGTCTCTTGCAACAAAGAAGATAAAATTTTGTTCAACAAAACATGAATACATAGTTCTAAGCAAAATTGTAGAGAAAAAGCAGAAACCAATACCAGCCCTTAATTTAATTGCACGATCAATGAAGACACCAAAAGATAGCTTAAGGACAAAACAGAAGAATTTCAGTTTATTCTTAGCATTAATAAAAGACAGAATTTCATACCAGCTTCTGGGGCGGCCACCCAGTTGACACTAGGAACTGCTGGAATAGGTTGTGGAACTGTACCAGTCCAAGTCTGATCAATTGCAGCAGGCCATGGCCATCGTAGCAAGAGGACCAGCATTGAAGTATGCAATGGCATAATCGGCTGCTGGAGCTTCATCTTCCTTTGGCCTCCTCAGGTTCTCTATAGAAGAATAAATCCACCTGCATTAAAGAAAATTTGAGACAAGGAACTTGCCCAAAAGGTTGGTACTTCAAAAACTAAACCTCTGTATCTTGCACAGAGGGGTGACATGTTACTTGTGTTCACACTTCACAATTACCATGTGTTCCCACTTCATAAATGCAAGCATCTTAACAGAATATTGCATACACTTTATCTATCCAATAATATTTCTACTTGAAAATCACAAAAGCAGCAAAAAATATTTTACCATCACATCCCATTTAAGCCCTGGGAGAATAGTCCCGCACGTCCAATCCTTAATTTACTACAATTGTTTGATTCCAAGCAGCAGTTCTCGGATCTCCCATAATTTTACAGCATTTTGATAAGCCTCTGGCTCATCTAGTTTTATGACTAGTATGACCGTGGTTTTGTGCCGATTATATCTCGTTTTCACCCAAATTAGGCCTGATTGTCCTCAAGCAAGGTTTTGAGTCCCTTAAGTAGTTTTAGGGTTATTTAGTCAATTTTTGAGTCAAATAAAGCACTTATGGCTATTTCATGTTTTCAGGTTAACTTAGAGTCCAAGGAATGAAGGAAATAATGGAAATTGCAATCTGGAAACACTCGCCACGCGAGCAGATACTCGCCCCGCGAGAGTGAGGACCAGCCAGTGCCAGAAAAGTCATGTTCTCTGCCTCGCCCCGCGAGCTATAGCTCGCCTCGCGAGCCTGAAGTCAGCAAGCATTACGGTCACCCCGTGACACCCATCACGGGCGTGAAGAGAAACCCCTGAAGACAGAGACCATCACGGCCTGGCCGTGATGAAGGTCACGGCCATGACAGATAAGCACCTGAAGACAGAGATCATCACGGTCTGGCCGTGATAGGCATCACGGCTGTGACAACCCAGGTTTTGAAGACTCGCCTCGCGAGAATCACGCTCGCCTCGCGAGAATACAAATTCAAGAAGGCGCCATTTTAATATTCGCCTCGCGAAAGGCCCTCGCCTCGCGAGAAATGCGCAGTTTCTGAAAGTTATAAATAGCTCATTTTTAGGGCGAAACTGAAGGATCTTTTGCCAATCCTTGTTTTCGAAATTCTTCGGTTGTATTGCGTTTTTGATGGAGAACTAATCTCCCTAGGTTGATCTGCTGTAATCGGCTTCCACCAACACTTGAGGTCTTGTAATTCCTGATTTAATTCTCTTCTCTCTTTCAATATCTATTCTATATTCTCTGTTTGCTTAATTCAGTTTGTATTGAATGGGTATTGATTTGTTTCGATGATTGTATGTTCCTAAACTTAATCGCGTTTGCTTAATTCGCGTGCGTTCAATTCGTGTTTGCTTAATTCACGAAGGGCTTCATCCGTTTGCTTAATTCGGAATTAGGAATATATGTCCCGTAGCGTCGGTTTCGCTTGTTAATCGATGCTACAATCGAAAAGGGATTAGACTCTGCTTAGGGCATGGAATTACATGAACCGATGATAGTGGGAAACGAAACAGCAGATTGATCGTCTTAGTCTTATTTGATAATCACGTATTTTGCTCTGTTTTTACGCTCTGTTTTCATTCTGTTTTTCCAATCAATTTCAAACCAAACACCCCCCAAGAAAACTGATTTTCTGTGATAATAACATTACGAGAGTCCTTGTGATACGATACCCGAGTTGTCGCATTCTAAACTACATTTTTACTAACCGCTCATCTTTTGACGCGTGCGCGACAGCGCGTCAAATTGGCGCCGTTGCCGGGGACTCTTGTTTGTTGTTCTCGCTTTTTGTTTTTGTTTTTGTTTTGAATTAGACTGGCCACTAGGTCTACTTGTCCTGACTTGTGTGATTTTGACCCTGAAATTGAAAGAACACTGCACACACGCCTTAGGGCAATACGGGCAAGCACTAGTGGTAATTCTGATTTCGAACCTGTTTTTAATAACATGGGTGACCAAAGGACATTGAGGCAGCTTGCTGCCCCTGATGTTAACTACAATGGGTTGTGTATTGAGTATGCTGGTGTGGTTGCTCCTTTTGAACTTAAATCTGGTTTAATACACTTGTTGCCAAGATTTAGTGGTCTTGCAGGTGAGGACCCACATAAGCATTTGAAGGAATTTCAGGTGGTCTGTTCTACACCCTTGAGGCGGAAGGCATTTCAAGACCATATCAAATTGCGAGCCTTCCCTTTCTCCCTTGAAGGCGCTGCAAAGGATTGGCTATATTATTTGGAGCCAAATTCTGTCACAACTTGGAATGATCGAAGAAGGTTTTCCTGGAAAGATACTTCCCGCCTCCGGAGCCTGCTTCCATCGGAAAGGAGATATGTGGCATCGTGCAAAGCAATGAGTCATTGGTGATCTTGGGAGAGGTTCAAAAAGTTGGTATCTAGCTGCCCTCAACACCAGATTTCTGAGCAGCTCCTTATTCAATATTTTTATGAGGGATTGCTCCCAATGGACAGAAATATTTTGGATGCCGCTAGTGGAGGAGCACTCGTCGATAAAACTCCAGCTGCTGCGAAGCAGTTGATTGAGAATATGTCATTAAACTCCCAGCAGTTCACAACCAGGAGCAACTCTGTCGAGACAAGGGGTGTAAATGAGATTCAAGGTTCATCTTCCAACAAGGCACTCGAAACCAGAATCGATGAGCTCACTTGTTTGGTGAAGCAACTGGCAATGGAAAAGGTTCAGCCGGCGAGGTTGTGTGGCATGTGTAGTTCTCCTGAGCATCTGACCGACACGTGCCCTATTCTGAAGGATGGGTCAATCACTGATATGCCTCAAGCTTATGCAGCTAATCTATACAATCAGGGCAATAATCAGAACCGGTATGGTACTCCTGACCTCTCCACAAATAGGTACCATCCCAACTGGAGGAATCACCCTAATCTGCGGTATGGGAACTCATCCCAACAACAACCGGTGGCACCACCACCGAATCCTCCTCAAGTGACCACTTCTGCACCTTCCGGACCTTCATTAGAAGACTTGGTCAAACAAATGGCTGCACAAAATCTCCAGTTTCAACATCAAGTTGGACAGTCTCGGCGAGCGAACAGATGCTAGCATTCGAGGATTTGAGGACGCAGATTGGACAGCTTGCCACATCCATAAACAACTTACAAAGCAAGCTCAGGGATCGAGCCAACTACCTGCACAGACAGTGGTGAATCCCAATGCCCCCAATCCCAATGTGAGTGCCATCTCTTTGAGATCCGGGAAAGTAGTAGAGGGAGCCCCTGAGAAAGATGAAGAAACTGTTGAGGCTATTCCTGAGCCCTCTGTTGTTGTTGAAACTGAGAGAGTGTATGTGCCCCCGATTCCCTTCCCACAAAGAGTGCAGAAAAATAAGAAGGTTGATGGGGAAGACAAGGAGAAGGAGATCTTAGATGTGTTCAGAAAGGTGGCGGTAAACATTCCACTCCTAGATGTGATTAAGCAAGTTCCAAGGTATGCAAAGTTTCTGAAGGATTTGTGTACCCACAAGAGGAGGATGAAGGGTAATGAGAGAGTTAACTTAGGGCGAAATGTTTCAGCCCTCATTCAGCCCAAACTTGCCCCTGAGAAGGTTACAGTTTCAGCCCTCACTCAGGCACTGCCACAGAAGTGCAAGGATCCGGGCACTTTCACTATTCCATGCACCATTGGGGACAGCAAATTCGACAATTGCATGTTGGATTTGGGAGCCTCCATAAATGTCATGCCCACCTCCATTTTCAACAACCTTGATCTGGGCCCTTTGCAACATACAGGACTTACCATACAGTTGGCCAACAGGACCAATGCTCGCCCCATGGGAGTGGTAGAAGATGTGTTGGTACGAGTTGATGATTTGATTTTCCCTGCCGACTTTTACATCCTGGACATGGCAGGGGAAACCAATTCAAGCAGATCACCAATCATCCTGGGCAGGCCGTTCATGAAGACGGCAAAGACGAAGATAGATGTTGATGATGGAACCATGTCCATGGAGTTCGGTGACATTATTGCAAGGTTCAACATTTTTGATGCTATGAAGCATCCATTGGAAGAGCACTCTGTTTTCCAAATAGAGTTGCTCTCCGAAATTGTTGACGACACCTATGATGACTTGGTTGCTGATTTTCCATCCATTTCTGATTTTAATGATGTTTATTCATGTAATGATTGTACTAACACTAACCCTTGCGTTGTTTGTGCTGAGATTGATTCTACTTTGCAGGGTGATAGTGTAAGTGAAGCTGTCTTTTCGGCTGAAATTCTTGACAGCCCGGCTGCTCCAAACATACCATCTGTGGAGCAGCCACCCTCCTTGGAGCTTAAGCCACTTCCTGGCAATCTGAAGTATGCTTACTTGGAGAGGAATGAAAAACTCCCAGTTATCATTTCCTCCAACCTTGACTCTGACCAGGAAGCTAAACTCTTGGAGGTTCTGAAGAAGCACAAGAGAGCAATTGGATGGACCTTGGCTGACATTCCAGGAATTAGCCCCTCTAGATGTATGCATAGGATTTTATTGGAGGATGGGGCTAAACCAGTTAGGCAGCCGCAGAGGCGGCTAAATCCATTGATTCTGGATGTGGTAAAGAAGGAGGTAACAAAACTCCTACATGCGGGTATCATATACCCCATCTCTGATAGCACTTGGGTGAGCCCAGTGCAAGTTGTGCCTAAGAAATCTGGCCTCACAGTGGTAAGAAATGAGAACAATGAGCTTGTCCCCACTAGAGTCCAGAATAGCTGGAGAGTCTGTATTGACTATAGGAGGTTGAACCAGGCCACTCGAAAGGATCACTTTCCTTTGCCGTTCATCGATCAGATGCTCGAACGGCTGGCCGGTAAATCCCACTACTGTTTTCTTGATGGCTTCTCCGGATACTTCCAGATCCACATTGCACCGGAGGATCAGGAGAAGACCACTTTCACGTGCCCCTTGCGACGTTTGCCTATAGGAGGATGCCATTTGGCCTTTGCAAGCGCTCCCGGCACTTTCCAGAGATGCATGATTAGCATTTTTACCTGAATTTATTGAAAATTGCATGGAAGTGTTCATGGATGATTTCACAAGATATGGCTCCTCATTCGATGCATGCTTGCATAGTCTGAATTTGGTTTTAGAAAGATGTATTGAAACTGATCTTGTGTTGAACTATGAAAAGTGTCATTTTATGGTTGAACAGGGGATTGTTTTGGGGCATGTTATTTCTAGAGAGGGTATCTCAGTAGATCCTGCTAAAATTGATGTGATTTCCACATTGCCTTACCCATCTTGCGTTCGCGAGATTCGTTTCTTTTCTTGGTCATGCAGGTTTCTACGAGCGCTTTATTAAGGACTTCAGCAAGATAGCTCTCCCTCTGTCGAACTTGCTGAAGAATGATGCCATATTCAGCTTTGATGATAACTGCAAGAAGGCATTCGACTTCTTGAAAAAGGCATTGACCTCTACCCCCATCATCCAGCCCCCTGACTGGACCCTCCCTTTTGAGCTCATGTGTGATGCTTCTAACTATGCTGTGGGGGCGGTCCTGGCACAAAGAGTAGGCAAGGTTGCACATGTCATTTACTATGCTTCTAGGACTTTAGATGCTGCACAATGTAATTACACCACCACTGAAAAGGAACTTCTAGCTGTTGTTTTTGCTCTCGATAAGTTTAGATCATATTTGCTAGGTTCCAAGGTTATTGTTTTCACTGACCATGCAGCTCTGAAATATTTGTTAAAGAAACCGGAAGCGAAGCCGAGGTTGATTCGGTGGATGTTGTTGCTCCAAGAGTTCAATGTAGAGATCAAGGACAAGAGTGGAGCCGAAAATTTAGTGGCTGATCACTTGAGTAGGATAGAGAGGGATGAGGATCCGTCCCCCATTCAGGATGACTTTCCTAATGAGCAGCTTTTACAGTTGCATGGCGTTACCCCTTGGTTTGCCGACCTTGTGAATTACCTAGTTGCTGGTGTCTTTCCGACAGGAGCAACTAGGTCACAAATCCACAAACTAAAGAGCGACGCCAAGTACTATGTTTGGGACGATCCATTTCTTTGGAAGTTTTGTAGTGATCAGGTGATTAGGCGGTGTGTCCCCGACTATGAGATTGAGTCTATTTTGCACTTTTCTCATGCCTCTCAAGTAGGGGGACACTTTGGGCCACAGAGGACTGCGAGAAAGGTCCTAGATTCTGGTTTTTATTGGCCCACCATCTTTGGAGATGCTTATGAGGTGTATCGGACTTGTAAGGAGTGTCGACAAATAGGTACAGCCATCACTCGCAAGAGTGAAATGCCACAGCAGCCCATGCTCTTCTGTGAGGTGTTTGACGTGTGGGGGATCGACTTTATGGGTCCTTTCCCTGCATCTTTTGGCTTTCTTTACATTCTCTTGGCTGTTGACTATGTTTCAAAGTGGGTGGAAGCTATCCCCACTAGGACTAACGATTCTAAAGTTGTTGCAAATTTTGTTAGGTCCAATATTTTTTGCAGGTTCGGCAAACCTCGTGCCATCATCGGTGACCGGTGGCACTCATTTCTGCAACCGCACCATGGAAGCTCTACTCCGGAAGTATGGGGTTGTGCACGAGTCTCCACTGCTTACCATCCTCGGACCAATGGCCAGCTGAGATCTCCAACAGGAGATAAAACAAATCCTAGAGAAAGTTGTGCAGTAGAATAGGAAAGATTGGAGCCGCCGTCTAGAAGACGCACTTTGGGCTCGAGAGGACCGCTTTCAAGACGCCGATAGGGATGTCCCCCTTTAGGCTTGTATTCGGCAAGGCATGCCATCTCCCGTGGAAGTTGAGCACCGTGCTTATTAGGCGATCAAGTGTCTGTAACTGGAAATGCAAAAATCTGGTATTGAAAGGAAACTCCCGATTAAAGCTTGAAGAGCTTAGGCTAGAAGCCTATGAGAGCTCACGTATTTAAAATGAGAAAACCAAGAACTTTCATGATAGATTGATTACTAGGAAGGAATCTCTCGTGGGTCGGCGGGTTTCTATTGTTTAACTCCCACTGAAATTGATGGTCGGGAAACTTCGGTCCCGGTGGATTGGACCATTTGTTGTTACTAATGTTTTTCCTCATGGTGCAGTAGAGATTAAAAGTGCAGGTAGCAACAAGGCATTCAAAGTTAACGGGCAGCGGCTGAAGCTATTTCATGAGAGCTCGGGACCTGTGGATGCTACTGTTGAGGAGCTCTCTTTGGGGGAGCCCACCTACACTGCAACCTGATCAGGGAGCACCCTTTCCTTTCCCTCACTCTGTTTTGATATTTGTGTTGTTCATTGAGGACAATGTATGTTTTAAGTGTGGGGGAGGGAACCGTTTGTTTTTGTTGTGTTTTGTGTTTTGTTGTGTTTTCTTTCGCTCTTGAATAATTTGAGAAGCTCAAGAGCGTGTGTGTCTTGTGTCGGCAAGCTTGGTAGGTTTTGGTTGATTTAGCACAGATTGATGGCATGATTTATGTTGATGATTCCCCCTAAGTTTTTGAAATTTGGAAATTGTGATCCCCATTTGAAAAATTGGAAACTGAACTTTGAGATATTTTGTTGTGAGAGCATGATTTATGATAAGTTTGGGGTGATAGGGTGCACACACTAGGGATAGAATCTCGGTCAAACAATTTGCATGAATGTCCGGGTGAGGATTTGAGCCTCCAACATGTTTTTGATTGTGTGAATCACTTTCGAGTTGCACTTTCCCGAATTTGCTTGAATCTCTTCATGGTTTGCATGTCTATGTGTTTGCATCAAATGATTTAGGCAATTTTCTTTGAATTAACTACTTGACCTAAATTGAACCAGTCCCTAATGCATGTTCCCTAGTTAGCCCCTTTGAGCCTAATTAGCCTATTGTTTCATGTTGACCTTATGTTATGAGCCTAAATCTGAAAAAAACCATGTTAACCCAATCTTAGGATTAGGAGAGCATGGAAGCTTAGCAAGAGAATGGTTGCAAGAAACTAAGTTTGGGGTGGCTACAGTGATATGATGTGTTGTTGGGGATTGAGAAAAAGAAAAAAATAAAGGTTGGAGCCAAAGGGCAAAAATAAATCTCTCTAAAAAAAAAAAAAAAAAAAAAAAAAGCAAAATGTCAAGAAGGGTTTTAGAAGAAAAGGGCTGTAGCCACCCAAGGCAAAAAGAAGAATAAGAATAGGAACTTGAGTAAGGAATTCAATGTGTAAACAGCTTCATGCTCTCTTAGTTCCTAGGGACTTCAGCCCAGTACCTTTGTATATCCTTCCCTTAGCCAGGCCCCATTACAACCTTGAAAGACCTTTTGATGTTGCATGCATGTTCTCTGTGGGGACCATTTTGAGATGAAAATCAAATTCATGGGAAGTGCTCTTAAAAGTGAAACTGAGTGAAATGTTGTTAGCCTAGACAAACTGAGAGATTGAGTGACCACTAAACCCCTTTGTGAGGAAGGCGATTGTTTGAATTTGGTGATCTCCCTCTTGTGTGTAACTTAGATCCCCTGTTTAGATTAATGATTGTTTGAATGATGAAATTCTCAGATGTTCAGAATAAATGATTGTGGGGATTACATTGTTGAAAAGGGGGAAACATTGAAGGGAAATTGTTTTGATGAATTGCTTGAAATTTGCGCGAAATTGGTTGAATTCCTTCTAGCTTGCCAAGTCTTGAGTCGTTTTGAGTTTTAGTTTGCTTGGGGACAAGCAAAGTTCAAGTTTGGGGTATTTTGATAAGCCTCTGGCTCATCTAGTTTTATGACTAGTATGACCGTGGTTTTGTGCCGATTATATCTCGTTTTCACCCAAATTAGGCCTGATTGTCCTCAAGCAAGGTTTTGAGTCCCTTAAGTAGTTTTAGGGTTATTTAGTCAATTTTTGAGTCAAATAAAGCACTTATGGCTATTTCATGTTTTCAGGTTAACTTAGAGTCCAAGGAATGAAGGAAACAATGGAAATTGCAATCTGGAAACACTCGCCACGCGAGCAGATACTCGCCCCGCGAGAGTGAGGACCAGCCAGTGCCAGAAAAGTCATGTTCTCTGCCTCGCCCCGCGAGCTATAGCTCGCCTCGCGAGCCTGAAGTCAGCAAGCATTACGGTCACCCCGTGACACCCATCACGGGCGTGAAGAGAAACCCCTGAAGACAGAGACCATCACGGCCTGGCCGTGATGAAGGTCACGGCCATGACAGATAAGCACCTGAAGACAGAGATCATCACGGTCTGGCCGTGATAGGCATCACGGCTGTGACAACCCAGGTTTTGAAGACTCGCCTCGCGAGAATCACGCTCGCCTCGCGAGAATACAAATTCAAGAAGGCGCCATTTTAATATTCGCCTCGCGAAAGGCCCCTCGCCTCGCGAGAATGCGCAGTTTCTGAAAGTTATAAATAGCTGTTTAGGGCAGAACAGAAGGATCTTTTGCCAATCCTTGTTTTCGAAATTCTTCGGTTGTATTGCGTTTTTGATGGAGAACTAATCTCCCTAGGTTGATCTCTGTCAGAATCGGCTTCCACCAACACTTGAGGTCTTGTAATTCCTGATTTAATTCTCTTCTCTCTTTCAATATCTATTCTATATTCTCTGTTTGCTTAATTCAGTTTGTATTGAATGGGTATTGATTTGTTTCGATGATTGTATGTTCCTAAACTTAATCGCGTTTGCTTAATTCGCGTGCGTTCAATTCGTGTTTGCTTAATTCACGAAGGGCTTCATCTGTTTGCTTAATTCGGAATTAGGAATATATGTCCCGTAGCGTCGGTTTCGCTTGTTAATCGATGCTACAATCGAAAAGGGATTAGACTCTGCTTAGGGCATGGAATTACATGAACCGATGATAGTGGGAAACGAAACAGCAGATTGATCGTCTTAGTCTTATTTGATAATCACGTATTTTGCTCTGTTTTTACGCTCTGTTTTCATTCTGTTTTTCCAATCAATTTCAAACCAAACACCCCCCAAGAAAACTGATTTTCTGTGATAATAACATTACGAGAGTCCTTGTGATACGATACCCGAGTTGTCGCATTCTAAACTACATTTTTACTAACCGCTCATCTTTTGACGCGTGCGCGACAGCGCGTCAATAACCCAGAGGCACAGTCAGGTAATGGCAAACCCTGAAAGGTTGCGAGAGGACTATTCAGTAAAACAGCAAGAACAAGGTATAGGCATAAGACATCTCTAATACAAGGATCTTGAACGAAAAAACCAAACTCCTACATTAAGCACGAGATATAAGGCTAACAAGATAATGGGTTTATGATTAACCCCCAAAGCTTGTGTGGTTTTATGAATCTCAGGAAAAATAGCTCACTTGAGTATAAGTCCAATCAACCAACAGAATTCAGGCAACGCCTGATACAAGTCTAATACAGAAACTAATATAAAATCATTTCATAAGAAGTATAAGCATCTATCTTCTATCTAACTTATAAATCAGAATAACAATTAAATTGTTGCCAGGTACATACCAGGCTTCATCAAGAAGTGAGATTATTCCTCCAGGTTTCTGCAAAAGATTGAATATTAAAACCGTCATTAGCTGAAATGGTTTTGTAGGAAAACCAAGAAAGTGTTTATATAATTAAAGAAAATATTACACTTAACAACATTTGATAGGCTACGCATTAAAACACATGCACACGGCACACACACACATTTTCAACTTCTAATTGGTCATAATCAAATAACATACTTCAGAAAGGACAAAAGAGATAATTAATGCAGAAAGCAACAGTAAAATACCTTCTCAATTAGATCCAAAACATCTTGGTTGTCAACAAAGTCTATGTAACTCCAATCGATCTCTTCTTTAGTGTATTCTTCTTGTTCCATTTTAAAGACATGCTGCAGCCATTCAGTTAAAAAACCTAAATTATCAATTCTAGAATATAGACATCACAAATTATGCCAGAAATTACCAAACCTGATTAAAATGTTGTTGCAGCTTCTCATTTGTAAAGTTAATATAGATCTGCTCAAAACTAGGCAGAAAATATTTATTAGGTACAAGGCTGAATACTAAACCAAAAATGCCAGATGAAATCATTAGCTTACCTATTGAACTTAAAACTTTCAAACCCACAGATATCAAGAACTCCGATGATAGATTTTGTATGTGGATCCTGGCCAATTGAAATGTTAATCTTCTCCATAAGCCTGAAAGCAATATTGAGAATTTGGGAGCATATGAAACCTAGAGGAAAGGAAATCTAGCATAATTATTGCTCCGGTCAAACTTGTTTTTCAGAAAATAAAAGAGGGAAAAGGAGAGATAGAAGCAAATAGAGAGAAGCTTACGAAAAATAAGGGTTTCTATGTTTTGTTGAAACCCCAGTCCAGGTGGCTTACCGTTCGGAGATGATGCTGCGACCGACGAGACTGAAGGAGAATGGCGGAGCAGTGGAAGGCGCGGTGGATGGAGACAGTCACGCCGAAGCTTACTTTTGAGTGGGAGGGTAGACCCAGCGTGACAAATTGGAGAGCGATGGAAAAAATTGCGTTGGGAGGAACAATTTATTTTTAGGGAAATAATTAATATACTTAGGTATAGGAATAGATAGCGCTTCTTTAAGAAAACGTTATCTTATGATGCACATAAGATAGCGCTCTCTTAATTAAGCGTTATTAAAAGTCTTCCGTCTCATTTTAAATAGCATTTCTTATTAAAATGCTATTGAAAGTGTGTTATTAAAACCCTTTTTTGTGGTAGTGGAACCTGCAAACATAAAGATCAATGTAAATATAATATACACATGTTTTTATTTTTAATTTTCTCTAATGGACTCATTTGTATGTTATTAAAACTTTATCGAACTAAGGAAATGGAGTCCTAAACACAATATACTAAGTATGGGTTAATTACCTATTTTAGATTCTGAAAGATCTCTTTGTAAACGACATTAAAAGTGATTTTGGAGACTTGATCTTCCTCATAACATATTAGTAGCTTTAATCCATGATGTGATGTTACCCTTAAAATAGCTACATATAACTGTCAATGTGTAAACACAGACGGCAGAAGATAGAAACCCACACAACGAAGAGACTGCCATTGACTTTTGTTGATGGTCATCGCAAAAGAGAGAGCAATAGGGGATTGCTTTCGCTGAAACTTGAAAGGAATTCTTCTATCGGATGGGGTCAATGACAATCTAGGAATATACACCTTGAGGCAAATTTAGCTTCCTGAAATGACTTTGCCTCTAATATATAAGTGCCCATTTGGGTAATTATAAGCCGAGTTCCATTGCATAATCCAGTTGATTGATCTACATTCCTCAATAACATTATTGGAACACCCAGCTTGAATTGTAATTCATGTTTTGGAAGTCCAGAAGATGTTATTGTGTTGAGAAATTATGAGGTATGAACATCATCTGGCCTATCCAAGTTTTCATTTAGGGAACATGGGCTATCAAAACTCAGGTTTGTTTTTGTTTCGCCAGGGATCAATGCCAATATGTAATCATTTAAGGTGTCCACAATATCATTGGTAGGTGCTAAAATAGCTCTTTCTTTAAAAAATATGCATCTTTCATGAATTAAGGATGGATACGTGTTATCAACAATAGATGCAATAGGATCACTTGAGCTCGTTATTAGCATATCAGTCGGTATTTGAATTTGAGCCTCTCCATCATGGGTTTCTCCAATACTGCCATCTCCAATTCCTAGTGTCCTGTTTGAGAATTCAACAATTTGGTCGACATTAGATATTGATGCCCCAGTTTGCACCTCATGTTTCTTGTTAATTGTAGGACTTGACTAAATTGCCACAAGTATGACGAATTTATGCTGGCATTAACAACTTGTTGCCTTGTTACCTTTTGTATAACCGGAAGGATTTGTCTAAAATCACCACCTAATACGACAACTTTTACTCCAAAGGGAAGATTCAAACTTTCTATATTATTGAATCAAAGAGTATCCCTGAAGGTTTTATCAATAGCTTCAAAGCAGTGCTTATGAGTCATTGGTGCTTCATCCCAAATTATGAGCTTTGATTTGGTGATCAATTCAGCTAAAGGACTACCTTGCTTAATGTTGCAAGTAGAATCTTCATCGATATTTATTGAAATGGAAAATCTAGAATGTGTCATCCTACCACCAGGAATTAGCAGAGCTGCTATTCCACTTGAAGCAACAGTGATTACAAAGGAATAAAAGGAACCAGTTTTCTTCTTGAAGAAATTTGAAATTTGAATAGTTTTCCATTGAGAGTAAAGGAAGTAAAAATATCAGCAATCTGAAAACCTTTTTTTTATAAATAGTATTTCTAACTGTAATACCCCCTTTGGGCATTACTTTGTAACACGTACGGAAATGAATTTAAAAGGGAATTTCGCTGGTTGCTTTTGGAAATTAATTTATATAAATATATATAAGCACCAGAAAACAAGTATAAAGTTTGTTAAATGTGGTTACGGTAAAATTTAAACCTGTTTTGGAATAGTAACATCACATTTTCACCTATCCTGGTACAAATTTTGGTCATATATAGACCATTTGTTATACGACCCAAAACCGAAGCCGTGACTGGCGCACAGACTTACAAACCTAGCCTGGCAAACCTATTTATTTTCGAAATGTACTAAAATAAAAAGCTTGAATATTTTTACAAAAATTTTGACAGAGTCTCCTCTGTAATTGCAACATCCCGAGATAGAACCACCTGTTGAAATATTTCCATTTTCATCCCAGAAATTCCAGTCATACAAGAAAACATAGAGACGGTATTTTTCTGAAAATATTTACATAAACAAATACCTGACCAAAATGAAAGATTTTACATTTTTCAACCAAAAGAAGGGCTCTCCGAGCCATTTACATTCCATCTAAAAATAAAGGCTCTCCAAGCCATAAACGTACATACTAACATTAATCAACATCATCTCAAAACCTAAGCTGGTCGTTCTAAAAGATATTCATGAGTAAGACCCCTATGGTTCTTACCACTATACCTGACATTATACATCTTCCAAGATTGGGAATAATATCCCCAAGCAAAACTGGAAACCTCTCCTGCATCTTCTGTACGCGTGTACCAAGGTACAACAGCAAAACCAGAAAAACCTGTACATGCAAGGGTGAGATACCAATATATGGATTTAAATACAATAACCACATGCACGACTCTCAATTACCATTTAACATGAATATTCAAAGATAAACAATATATTTATCAAAGGGTTTCATACCCAACATTCGTAACCGTTTTAAAAACCATGACACTTCAATATTCCACAACTAACTTTGAGACCTAATCTCCGGAGCTCCAACCAACAAATAAATGAGCTGATCAGACTCTAGTTGCCAATTAAGGCAGAATCAATGCCCGATATGGCAAAGTTCTATTGACCATTCCACAGTCCAACTCAAGGCAAAGTGATGACTACATATAGCACATGGTCTACGTGGTCGTATATCCATCAAGGCACAGTGACGTAAACGTCATGAATACTTGCCACCAAGCATTCAAGTCCTATGCAATGGCACGTCTGCCCGGGAATGCATGTAAAACGTTTTGTTCTCGTTGTTTTCATTGTGATCAATCTTTATGTGTCGGAGCTCAAAGTCTCACGACCAAATCACCATTTTAAACTTTCAAGTTTAATACCTCTTTCAAATATAATTGACTCCAAGTCAAAAGTGTGCAAATCACGAAATCTAGACCGATGCACCAGTCTTAGATACATAGATTTTTGTGCACAAAACCAATAAACCACTTATAGGACATCTAGTCCATAACTTCACCTTTCGGACCCCGGGCCCATATCATTCGGACCCCTGGCCCATATCATAGAACACTAGATCCGACGTCTCGGTTGCTAGGTTCGTTTAAACCATTTTCATTCTGTGAAATACAAAACAAAACCAAAGTTTCCTCAACTTATCCAAGTTGACGAAAATAACACAATCGTGTAAAACTCGTTTACATAAATCCTTTCCGTTTGAAATTCATTTATAAAACCATCAAATCATAGAGAAATTCATTTTTCTCAAATCCGTTTTCTTTTGAAAACTCCTTTTTTCGTAACAAGTTCAAATCCTCGTAAAATCATTTCCAACTCATTTCTATTTGAAATAATAAAATTGTTCCTCATAGTTTTCGTTGTCAAATACTTTTCCAAAGTAGTTTTAGTTGGAAATAAAGTCATTTGTAAATCAAATGATTTTCTCTTTTACAAAAGTTCTTCATAATCACTGTTAAAATATCCTTGACACTTACATTTCTTAGAATAACTTTTCGTTTTATTTTTGAATTTGTTTGGAAAAGACAACGTAACTGAAATATTTTCAAGATGTTGTCCTCACTATTTACTTATAAATCACTCTTTTCTCCAAAACATCATCAAATATAAATACTTTCAATAATTTTCTTCCATAAATCAAATCCTTTGAATTTCTCCTCAAGCTTTTTCAACGCTTTTATCTTTAATTTAATTGAGCACTGACCAATGTCAGGCTTCTCAGTCAATCAACCAACCAACAGATAATCCATACATAGCAGATATCCATATATCACAGTATAATCATGCTTTCACAGAAAACATTAAAAACCACATAACATTTATATAACAATTTAATTTGACACCACACATCACAACAAATAAACTCAAATACGACACACACATAGCATGCAATTACCGAAAATCCCTCAGGCAGTCTCCCCTTACCTTTGAAGACAAGAATAAGATCACTCATTCCGGGTTCCTCTAACGCTTCGCATCGCTTATAACAACTTCGAGATAGCTCCAACCACTTACCCTCTTCTCCTTCAACTATGACCGTCGCATCCACATAGATGGAAATTGGCCGTCAACATAGCCAATAGCAAGCACAACCAAAAACCAGAAACTTATCATCACAAAACATAAGTTTGTACCACTTAAATAATTAATTCAACTAAGGAAACGATATTGGTTTTTCATTTAAAATGATTGGGGTTTTAGAGTTCTCCAGGAATTTGGGGAAAACCAATTTTGATCAAGTAATATGGAATTAGGCTAGGGAACTACAAATTAACAACTTTAATTACATTAAAACATAATCAAAATTGAGTAATCAACATAATTTGACTAATGTTTCAAATTGGGAAATTAAGGTTTTAAACAAAATTGGGGAAAATCTGATTTGATTAGAGTATCATGAAATTGAACTTTGAAATCATTAATCAAGAGCCTTAATTAGACTAAAACAGAATCAATTTCATGATTAGAGAAAAATGAAAATTTAGGGTTTTGAGTAAAATTGGGGGAATCCGAATTTAAAGAGGATTTGACCAATTAGCATAGGGAATTTGAAATTGACATATCCAATTTGAAATCAATACCATCAATTTAAGGATTTAGTTTCTAATTTAACAGTTAGGGTTTGAAATGGCAACTTAGGGTTCCAAATCAATTTAGGGAAAATTGAAAGAGAATGAAAAAGAGGGGAACAACTCACCAAAGGAGATGAAATATGGTGACAATGGCACGCTCTGGCACGACGGCGAAGGACCCTGGATGGCAGAGCTCCGTTCGTGCGGCATGGCGACGGTCCAAAGTGGAACAAAACAGAATACGTGTATGGCAACGAGCGGAGGTGTGCGACCGTCTTCTCCCTTGGTGTAGTCGGAAACAAGCTTCCCACGGCGGAGAAAGGCGGAGCGACGTGTGGAACAGAGGCTGGGAACGCGTGCTGGTATTCTTCGCATCGAGCAGCGGCCGGACAGCGTCCCTACGGTGGCGTCGCGCGGCCGGATGGTGGCTGCAGGTGGAGGGGTCACGATCTGAGCAAGAGTGAAGGAGGAGAGAAGGTGACAACCAAGGGAGAGAAGGATGGGTGTTTATGTTCTTGTGAAGAAGAAAGAAAAAGAAAAATAAAGAGAGGGGGGTTACGTGCGCGTAACAGAGTGGAAAGGAAGGAAGAAATTTTTTTGATTAATAGTAGTAGGTACAAAATGAGTAGTAAATATTGAGCCTAAAAATAAATATGTTTTTGGCTTTTTGATTTAAAAATAATGGTTGACAATTATATACTTTCAAAATTTAAATTAGAGTCAAGAATGATAGTTGAACTGATCAACTAAGAAAATCAACGGTCCAAAATTTATCTTTGATTAATGTCAAACCAAAATATTTTTAACTCTAAAATAAAATAGAATAAAAATATAACAATAATTTTCTTCCAATCTCATTGTTAAATTTTTTTTTCTAAACAAATACTCATAGTGAAAATAACATAATAATATTGTCTAGTAATCGTGCCTATAATGACATAAGACAGTATTAACACACTCAAAAATAAATTTTTAAATTAGTAATTAAAACTACTCAAACCAAATCACATAAAACTAAACAAAAAAAGTCAATAAACATATACAGATATTTACTATTATTGAAGAATAGTAAAAACCGGGGTGTTACACTAACAAAACAGAACTGTTAGTCGAAAATTATCCAGCGATTTTCATTTATATAGATAAATTATATAACTCAAGCATTTAGTTAAAAGACTACTTATCTAGTCCTCAAAAAAAAGGCCACTTATATAAAATAGCTGAAGTTATTTTTATCAAACAAAGCAGATGGACATCAAGATTATATTTGGACTACTATCCTCATGTCATGCCCACCTATCCGTTTGCTAGTGTAATAGATTTATATTTAAAATTTTCCCTTAAATCCATAGCAGCAAATATCTTGAACTTACAATATTTTCCTATAACAAAATAGCTAAAAGTATTCCAATGCAATATTTGTGATTTTGTATCAGCATTTGGACATTGATGGACCAACTTATGATTATAAATTTAAAAGTTCATTAATGTAACTCAAGGTACAATTTGAACATGACAATCTTTTCAACTACTTATTCTCAATGCCTTACTATTCATGTTCTCAAACTTGAATTGAAGGTTGGTTGTTGTCTGTGCATTTCTTACCATTGAGATATTGTAGTGGATGAACAAAATTGATGCATAATATATAATGCTAACAATCAAGTTAGCAGTTAGCTAGATAATAGTTAACAAATTTTCTAGCTTATGGCATTGTTCATAATTGTCATGGATGATAGAACAAATAATTGAATAAGTAATATTTACGTGATTAGAAAGGTGATAAGATGAAATAGAAAGGTAGGGGGAAAAAAGGAAAATACATGCCAGTGCAAAGGAATCATTTACTGTCCTCATCATCTATGTAACCTCCATAACAATTCTGGCCGAAAATAAGGAACTAATAATGTGAGATAGTGCGGATTGAACCATTGTTATTCATTCATATGAGCAAGTAATGAGGTTTGAAGCTGCAGGTACTCATTTAGTTAAGTGAAGGTATAATGAGGTTGACCAAGGAGAGATCGGTTGTAACGTAGAGAATGAAATGTCAATTAACAGAGATGAGCGATCAACACTACATAAGTGTGATCTCAGAGTAACTGAAAGTGTGATATCAGAGTTTGTAACTGAGAAAAAAAATGTTGAAACTTACAGATGGTCAAAAGACAAAGTAACTGAAAAGTAAGGATACAACCGATATTGCTCTTTCAATTAGGATATTAAAAATGGGTAAACATGGTAATAAACCAGCAATCTTATACTCTCTAGTTGAAAATTTCAATCTTCTCCAAAATGAGAGAGATACCGAGGCTCATTTCTTCAAATCCAGTAATGTTGGTCTCAAATTATTCCTCCTAAAGAATCCGAGAATCATTTCAAGATTGGAGTGGTAAGGTTCCATTTCTGAGCACCTCGCAACTGAGAATGGAGAAGAAGGCATTGACTCCTAATGTGAAAGAATTTCATTTTCAAGAACCAAGTTTCTCTGAGAAGCTTCATTAACCAAATAGAAATTTGAGCACAAGGTATATAGTTTATATGCATTAGACAATTACACGGCATGGTGTTGCGTGTTTATGTTCTTCCTCCATACATTTTTTCTTCTTCTCGGAGTTAAAGACCACAAACCTCATTGTTGCCAATGTATGGCAATAAAGAAAGCACTCGCCTGATTCTTGACAATAACATTACCAACTTTAACATTATCTTGATTGATAAAACCAAACATTGATCCAGATAATACTTGTGCCCCATCGTGAAGGAAAATCTATCAGACGGGGCGATATGAAAGTAGGAAGAGATGGATATGCTCTAAATTTCACATAAAATGGGCTCGTAAGAAACTAAATCCTTGGGGGTTATGACTTTGCTTCAAACATACGTCATTTTTAAGCCCCTTGTCATCTCCCTTTCCCTGAGACCCCACACCAACATTG
The DNA here is from genome assembly GCA_030762895.1 of Sophora flavescens. Taxonomy (NCBI): domain Eukaryota; kingdom Viridiplantae; phylum Streptophyta; class Magnoliopsida; order Fabales; family Fabaceae; genus Sophora; species Sophora flavescens. The sequence goes on along the minus strand of CM061064.1, from coordinate 211,315,353 downwards.
CTTTTGTATGCATAATCTTTTGTCTATTTTCAAACTTGAAAACACAAAATTAGTAAAGAAAAATTTTAAAAATCCAACAACAAAAGGGAAAAAAGTGTCAGAGAGTGGTCATTCTTACAGTATGAACTCTGTAAACCTCCAATGTTATTCTTGCTTAGATCATTCTGATTCTTACACATGTAAATCATTCTTGCACGGGAAAGAAAATATAATAACACAACGCCCTATAACTTTACAGCTACATAATACCTTGCCAAGTAGAGTCGGAAAATTTGTTAAATTTGTCTACCCCTTACTTTAAGATGAACACGAAAAGACTGGATTAAAAAGCAAACCTTTATGCCCAAGCCAATTAACTCATCTCGCTTTGCCATCTTTTCTTTGCTTTAGTCTCTGCCGCAATGTTCCAATATACCTTTGAGTCGGAGAGGAAACTGTAACCACTAACCAAGAAATTATAAGCACAACAAAGAAACATAATATCAAAGAAGGAACCCAGAATAAAGAAGAACGATATTGAATAAGGTCGATACCCAGAAGTTGTGAAACGCTTTGCCATCTTTTCTTTGCTTTAGTCTCTGCCGCAATGTTCCAATATACCTTTGAGTCGGAGAGGAAACTGTAACCACTGACCATGAAATTATAAGAACAACAAAGAAACATAATATCAAAGAAGGAACCCAGGATAAAGAAGAACGATATTGAATAAGGTCGACAAACCAGAAGTCATGAAAGGCATGACGTTCCAGCGGTTGAAGAAAACCAAATCTGAAGCATGCAAATATGCTTGTTGACTGCTGAGTGTTGTGAAAGGTTTTGAACGGCAAGTTTAGAAAATAATCACATAACTTCCCAAAAGCAAAATAATCCCATAACTTCCCAAGGGTTAATGAAGATTTTAGCATTAACAAACCCTGTAATTAATATTTTATTTTAAAACAAAACTTGACTGTTCCGTTCAGTGTTCTCCAGATAGAAAAAATAAAATAGAAAATGTATTGAATGGAAGAGAGAAAATTTTACAATTAATTACAATTTTTTTATAAGTGAATTTATAATTTTGCCCCCAGCACCACCTTACTTTTATATATTTAAAACTGACTATTGTAGCAAATCACAACTTTGCCATTCTCAAGTGATTTTACAAATATGCCCCTAATCAATTCCTTCCTTTTAATAATAACAATTATTTGTATACATGTACTAAAAAAATTTAATTCTAATTAATTTATTGTATCTTATATCTTTTATTTCGTTTCTTGGTATTTTACATATCTTTTTTTTTATATACAAAAAATTTAGGGTGAAGGGGTGGTGCCCCAGTCTAAGGCAGGGAAAACCTTCGGGCTCTATGAACACTTACATAAGGATTTACATTTACCTCTTCCCAAGGGGACTAATGGGGGATCGAATCTGCAACATTATGTCAGATACAAGACCTTGTCATACTCCACTAGACCAATCCCTTGGGGTTTTGGTATTTTACATATCAAACATAAAAATATTTTTAAATAACATGGTTGTATTCTTTATTGTTACCGTTATCATTAATATTCTAAACACAGTAAAATAGGAATAACAATATGTTTCAATCTATTTTATCAAGAGTTGAATAAACATGCATTGACAGTGTAAAAATGTTCAACACGGACCTCCAATCATATTTTACCATTATATCATTTTGTTATATTAGTTCATAAAACATCTCCACAAATATTTATATGGTGAGATATGATTGGATAACTGTATAAAACTTTTTTATACTGTCAGTACATATACATTAAATCTTTTTATCAATTACTTTTCAATACTTTTTTTTAAACAAATTATTTGTTAATACTTATTTCATAATCATTTTATATCATGTTATTTGTTAAAATTAATTATGTCTCCCAAATACTAGTAGTAGGAGAGTTTTTAGTATGATCAATAATACGTTGTTCCAACAAACAAGTGATATAAATATTCCACTCTGAACTCGCAATCCCAACACAAGTCACTACACACAAAACTCATTCAGTGCCTTTAACTTTCATCCTCTTTCATTATCAGTTCTTGTTCGTTTCAACATTAAACTCTTAGTCTATTACTATACTAAAGCACTTCATACTTCAGAGGCTGGCATTGCAGTATCTTTATCATGGAATATCAAATTTCCAACTTTGGTAACAAAAACAAACCGTCTTTCATTTGTTCTGCTATTATGACATTGTTGATAATTGATTTTAGACTTTGCTAGCTCCCATTCTTGAATTTGTAATACATAGAACTATGTTTTCTTTTTGGTTTGTTTTTTATTTTTCATTTCTTTCAGTTTACCTGTTAAAATAAAATGCATTAAAGGGAAACAGAGAACAAGATTTCATTTATTCAAGTGTTGAACAAAATTTTAAGAAAATGCAAAGAAGTAGGATTTTTCATGTTTGCATGAGTATTGAGCGTGCATGGATTTGACTAGAGTACTGGATCAATGCCTAACCTATGTGAAACTTCTATGAGGATCCACAATCAACTGCTGTATACACTGTTAAGTGCTAACATTCATTCTATGGTGTAAATATGTAATTCTCATAGGAGCCCTTGATTAGTAATGGAGCATTAGAAATAATTAGCGAGTTGGTGGGGTGGGGAGGTCATGAATTATTGTAGGGACATTTTTAACAAGGTCTGTTATGTGAAGTATGCAAAATACCAAGTGCAGTCTAGGTCCTCAATCGCAAATGAGGCGTAACGTTGCGATTTTGGTAATCTCCAAAACCGCACAACTATAATTACGATCGTTATGGTCGCATTTTTCAACAATTGTTCACAATAATAGAAAATGCAATGCGATCGCGACCGCAATTTAAACCTTGGCCATAGTAGATGTGTTTTATGTGCAGATACAGGCAAGGAACTACTTATAACAAGAAGTTGATAGTAGGTAAATTTGCCACTAAGGATTGCTTTTGATAAGTAGCAGTCAATGTACTGCAAAATAGCAGAAGGTAATCTAGGTATTCTAACCATTATAGAGTGGAACCCTGAGGCTCCAAACTTCTAAGATGGTTTTTCAGAACCTTGTATATGAGTATATTTACATATTCTTAGCTGAGCTATCAATAAAAGTATTTTTATTTGTAAAGTAGGTGTAATGCATGACCAACACAATAAAAGCATGCTCTTATTAGTAGACTTGTCAAGTGGTTAGCCAAAATTTTGAAATCAAATAAAAGTGAACATTTTATAGGTGCTCAAATCCTTGAATAGCATATTTGATTGTGAGAATTCCATTGACTATGTGATCAAAGTGAAAATTGGAAAGTAACATTTAAAAGGTAGTCTTCTGTTTTCAGAGCCAAAATGTAATTTTAAAAAAAAAGGAAAGAAAAGAAAAACACACACACACAATGCATTTGGTCCATGTAGCTGACTTGTCTGACGGGGAAAGACTTTTGATTTGTTGTTTTTGCAGCATTCACTTAACTTTCATATATGAATGCATGAATTCATATAATTAAAAAATAATAATTGAACATGTAATTTCTCATTCATATCATGCATATTTCCTATATACAACAATTTCAGGTAGTGAGGATGATCACCCTCCCTCAAATCAAAATAGAGTTCTGAGAGGTAGCAGCAGTGCAGGCAATGCAAGATCTGCTGAAACTTCTATGGAGGAATCTGTAATTCATCAAGTTGAGAAGGAAGCATACTCTTGTGTCTTGCATGCTTTCAAATATCAGTCCATTGATCTTTCATGGGTATATATGTAGTTGCTTCCATTCCTTTTATATATGATCTTTGTAGTTTTCTGCTTTGAAGATTAATCTCCTGCATTTATATATTCATCAGGAAAAGGAACATTTGCTGACTGATCTTAGAAAATAATCGAGGGTTTCAGATGATGAACATACAGAGCTTCTTTGCGGAGTTAAAACCGATGAAACTCTCCACAGCATATGGTATTTTAATTCTTACAAGGTAAAATTTTTTTTACTACTGTAATAATTGATGAATATTTATTGGTGTAAATTGTTATTGCTATTATTTTTTTATGACTCTTGTGATATTATTTGCTACTTGTTATTAGGGGATTTTTTTTATTGCCTCTTGTTTTAAATAGATATTTTAGCATTAATGTCATCGTTACTGTAAGACTAAGCTCTCATTCATGTTTTGATGTATGACAAACAAAGTGTATTTTGCATAAGATTTTTAATTTTGACTACGTACTCATTTCGTGTTAAGCTGCATGCAAGATCACTAGTCCAACAAAGCAAAACAAGCTGAAGTCCAACAAAGCAGAACAAGCCGAAGTTCAACAAAGCAGAACAAGCTGACGTCCAACAAAGTAAAAAAAACTGACGTCCATTGAACCACTAAAGAGCTCGTCCACTAAAGTACCATTTGGAGCGCGTCCACTGAAGTACAACAAAAGCACGTCCACTGAAGTACAACAACAAGAGCACATCCACTGAAGTACAACAAGAGCACGTCCACTGAAATACAACAAGAGCGCGTCCACTGAAGAACGACAAGAAGACCGCGTCCACTAAAAGAAACAGAAGAGCTCGTCTACTGACGTGGCACATAGAGCGTGTCCAATAAAAGAAACATAAGAGCTCGTCCAAGTGCCACGTCAACAGACTTTAATTAATTGAAAATATAATTTATTAAATAAAAAGTATTTTTATATTAAAACAAAAGAAAGAAAGACTTTTAAGACAAGTTGTGTCAAAGCAAAGCTGTTAACAGTCAATTTACAAAAATAAATAAATAAGTGGGATATCATTGTGCACTGAAAAAAGTGGGATATTCCTTGAATCCCTGTCGTGTTAACACATAAGGCTTGATGATGTGTCATTGTCCAGAGAAGATAATTTCCCTTGAGGACAATTAACTTTTGTATATATAATAGATAATAGATTTATGGTTTAATTACTCTGTAGGTCCCTAAACTTTTTGGGAATTTTAACATTGGTCCCGACACTAAAATTTTTGTAATTGGGTCCTCGAACTTTTATAAAGATTTCAATTGGGTCCTTGAACTAAAAAGTTTTCTAATTGGGTCCCTGAACTAATATAAAATTTTCAATTGTGTCTTAGGATAGGGTTCCATGAAGAGGTTAAGTTTGCTGATGTGAAACATGACCTAGAATCCCCCTCAATATTTGTAAAAATATTATAAAGATTTTAATTGGGTCTCTGAACTAAAAAAATTTATAATTGCGTCCCCGAACTTATATTAAATTTTCAATTAAGTCCCAGAACATTTTTTTATTGAATGTGAGACACGAGTAATAGAGAATGATTCACTATTAATTTCATATCAAATATCAAATTCATTACTTCTTTTTTTGATAAAATCAAATTCATTACTTATTATTCCCTAAGTTTAGTATGTTGGAACCTAAGTGGTTTTGGATTTAATAATCTCTAAGTTTTGATGTTAACAAAAGGATTAAATTTACTTGGCAAAGTGTTAGTTGAGATCTAACAAGTGAGTTCAGTTCATGCAGGAATATTCAAAATAATATATGGTATGCAATGCTTGGACTCGTGCAAAGAATTACCCGTCCAAAGGTTATTTAAACTGTTTATATTTTAAATGATAAGTAGACTGGTTTTCCTTAAAAGACGAGGCTATAAATGAATACCTAAATAACTTGTTAGGTATAGCAAGTCCAAAGACTTGGAAATAAGTGCATCCATTTTGCCACGTCAGCAGACAAGGGCTATCCTTGTAACTCAAGTATACAGCCATAGTGCCTAAACTAAAATTCAGTAGACGTCCACAGTGCCATGTCACTGGACGGAGGTTCTCTAAAGACTTAGCAAGTCCAAAGACTTGTGTGGACGAGCGCTTCTACCATATTAGTAGACGAGCGCTTCTACCACAATAGTGAACGAGCGCTTCTACCACATTAGTAGACGAGCGCTTCTACCACAATGAATTTATTTCAAATGATTGATATTTATTTCAAATGAATATTTGTTCTTCCCATTTGTTTTTATCCAATTTAATGTCTTGTTTCCCTTGAGAAAATTCATAGTACTATCACTGAAATACAAAAATCAAATAGTACAATTGGAATTGAAAAACGATCTGTATGATGACATCTTTATTGCTGAACAAAAGCTGTGTTATACACAAAGGAGGAAAGAAAGCTTTTAAGGTACAATTGCTCAGAACAGTGAGCCTCCATTTTGTGATTTTCTGATAACCAAGGATACTTTTCAACTCGCCAAAATCAAGCTATCAGTCACAACGGATATCATGCATTAAATGCTATCTCTAAACGGGATTATTCAAAGTAACCGTTGAAGAATTACAAGAGAAGAAGAAGGTCACAATATAAGTAGAAGACCTCAGATACTGAAAAAAGAACTCTTGCCTGAAACAACTTTTGCTAGCCTAACTTCTGCCAATACAATTCTTGAGAAGACAAGCTCTTATTCTTTCATTCTTTCAAAAGTAAAAGTCTGTATTCATTTAGTTTGAATATTGTTGTAATATTCAACTGATCTTAAACTGTCATATTCTCACCCATAGTGAGTTAAGAAGATCAACCTTTAAATCTCTGTGATAGAGTTAGAGCCTGAAGAGGCTTGGTAGAGAAAGATGGTGGCTGGGTCACTTTTGGAGGAAATCAAAAAAGAAAGATCATTGGTATAGGTAAAATTGGTAAACATCATTTTCCCTCCATTGATAATTTTCTGTTAGTAAATGGTCTTAAACACAATCTGCTTAGCATTAGTCAATTATGTGACAATGGGTTTGCTGTTTCATTTAACAAGAAAGCTGATGGATCACTCTTATTCACATCCCAGAGGCAAAACAATCTGTATAAGATTGACTTAGAGGACCTCTCAATTCGAAGTGTGTCATGTGTAGTGTCCATTGAGGATGAGAGATGGATTAGGCACAAAAGGTTGGGTCATGCAAGTTTGTGATTAATCTCAAAACTGAAAAAGCATAACCTTGTAAGAGGACTACCAAACCTTAGTTTCAAAACTGATGCTCTCTGTGATGCATGTCAGAAGGGAAAACAAGTCAAAGGTTCCTTTGAATCTAAGAATGTTGTTAGTACCAACAGACCACTAGAATTGCTACACCTTGATCTTTTAGGTCCAACAAGGACTGCTTCTGTCAGTGGGAAGAAACATGGTCTTGTCATAGTAGACGACTACACTAGATGGACATGGATTATGTTTCTTGCTCACAAGGATGAGTCATTCAAGGTCTTTTCTATATTCTGCAAACATGTACAGAATGAAAAAGGCATGTGTATAGCTTCAATTAGAAGTGACCATGGGGGAGAATTTGTCAATGAGCTATTCCATGAGTTTTGTGAAGAAATTAAGTGGTATTCAACACAACTTCTCAATACCAAGAACACCACAGCAAAATGGTGTGGTAGAGAGAAATAACAGATCTCTTCAAGAGATGGCTAGGACTATGCTCAATGACAATTCTGTCCCTAAGCACTTCTGGGCTGAAGCTGTGAACACTGCCTACTACATTCAGAACAGAATATACATTAGACATATTTTGAATAAGACTCCCTATGAATTGTGGAAAGGTAGAAAACCCAACATTTCATACTTCCACCCCTTCGGATGTAAATGTTATATTTTGAATACAAAAGATCAACTTGGTAAATTTGATGCTAAAGTAGATAATGGAATCCTTCTAGGATTTTCTGAAACTTCAAAAGGCTTTAGAGTTTATAATTCTAGAACTTTAGTTGTAGAAGAATGTATTCAGTGTTTGCTTATGTGCTCGTTTTCAATCTGATCCTAGAGTGTCTCATCTCTCAGCAGTTAAAAGAATATTTAGATATTTAAAAGGTACTACTAATATGGGTTTGTGCTTTAAGAAAAATGATGATGACAGATTAGTTGGTTTTTGTGATACTGACTATGCTGGAGTTAGAATTGAAAGAAAAAGCACCAATGGAGGATGTCACTTCATTGGAAATAACATAGTATCATGGTCAAGCAAAAGGCAAAGTACCATTGCTCTATCAAGCTTTGAAGCGAGAATACATATCACCAGTAAGTCTCTTCGCCATAACTTTTATGGATCAAACATCAATTGGAGGACTATAATGGGCAGATATCTTTACTAAACCTCTTCTTTGAGGACAGATTTATGTTTATAAGAAAACATTTGAATATGTTGTATGTGGATTGAGCTAGTATAATTATTGTTAAATTGATCGTCCATTGCATGTTTTCTCTACACGTCCACTAGTCATGACGTCCAGAGCAAGTGGATTATACGCATCCACTACCTATGTCTTTGCACGTCCACTCTTACTCGTGTGTGGACTCGTCTATGCACACATTTATTGTTGATATTATTTTGTTCTTGAACACATTTATTTAAAACGCTTCTCTTTCCTTGCTGAGTTAGCTACTCTCATCAATCCCATCAAGACCTTTTCATGTTCCCAAGTTACCTTTTTATGGTCCCAAGTTACCAACGCCGTTTTACACTTAATGACATGTCTTGTCATTATTTTTTTTGGAAACTGTTGGTTTTCAGAAATCTTTTAAAGTGACCTCTTTCCCTCTGAAAATCTTTTCGCATCTCTTCATCCCTATCAAGTAGTGCTGCATAAGATTGGCTCCAAGGACAATTTATCAGCTCTTCACAAATTCTGCTTGTGCAATCTGGTTTTTGAGACCAAGATTAACCAGGCCAGATGAGTTCAAGACTGTGTTACCTTGCAACCTATAGAGACCATTCTGCCTTGTACCCTTCAATATCTGCAATGAACCTTTGCATATCTTTAATACTCCACCTTCACCCTTGAATGAATAGCCTGCTTGATCCAGCATGCCTGGTGAGATCAAGTTCCTCTTTAGCTCAGGGACCATGTCTTACATTTTAGAGAAATTTTACAGTCCCAACCTCCGTTCAGGTTTGTGATGCAAGCACCAATGACCTTGCAAGCCATATTATTGCCCATGAGAACTTTTCCACCATCTATTTCTTTGTAGGAGATGAACCAATCTTGATTAAGGGTCATGTGGAAGGAACACCCTGAATCAAGAATCCATTCATCTATATTGTTATTTGTTGAAATAGCCAAGACTTCTGCACTGTCATAGCCATCTGCTACCACTGCTATATCATCAACATCTTTGTGTTTTGAACCATTCTTTCTTTTTCTTTCAGGACACTCTTTTTGATAGTTTCCATCTTTGTGGAAATGGTAGCAATTCTTTTTACCTTTTGACTTTGATCTCTATCTATTCTTTCCCTTTCCTTCTCTTTTCTCAGATCTTCCTCTTGCAAATAGCCCTTCAGCATCTCCACCATCACCTTTATTCTCAATGATTCTCCTCTCCATCTCCCGAGAATTGAGGGTTGCTTTGACTTCCTCCAAGGTGAGACTCTCCTTTCCATACATCACAGTATCAACTAGGTTATCATATGATGGGGGAAGAGAACAAAGTAATATAATTGCTTGATCTTCATCATCAATTTTTACATCTACATTTTTAAGATCAAGAACTGCTTTTGTAAACAAAGAAACATGTTCTTTGATTGACATACCTTCTTCCATCATCAATTGATGAAGTCTCTTTTTCAGGTATAGACTCTTCAATTTCAGCCAAACTCCAGCTGCAGTTGTCTCCTCAGCCACCTCTCTGAGAACTTCATCAACAAGTGAAAGAAGATGGTGGTGTGAGCTTTGATAACAAAATCCTTCTTCTCCTTTTCGGTGAGAGATTCTGGAAGCTTTGCAATGCCTCCCAACACATCTTCAAGACCTTGGTGAACAAGAAAAGCTTTCATGTTTAGCCTTCAAAGACTGAAATCGTTTTCACCAGTGAACTTCTCTATATCGAATTTGGTTGTAACCATTGCGGAAACACCTCCAAAACCTGGAGCTCCTGATGCCAATTGTTGCGAATTCAGCTCTAAATTGCAGCTGAGTATTGCATAGAGATGTTCACACACACACAAACGAAAAATAGAATTGCAGAAAAGTAGAAGAAGACACAAGGGAATTATGTGGTTCGAGGTCAAAGATGAAAACCCCTACGTCTACACTAAGTCGATTTTATTCCTCTGATCAGCAATAGTTCAAGACATCCAGGAAGAACTACAATACTCTCCCTCACTTGCACTCAATCTGTGATCAAGAAAATGCCCAAAATCACTTTCCCCTATACAATAGATAAGACCTTATATATCCTATCAGTTCTAGTTACAGACTCTGTTGCAGAGCAGCTACAAATAACAAACTGATGCAACTAACGGATAACTAACTAATCAAACATATATCAAAATGATGTGTTTAATACATCCGTGTACTACATCTATGTACGCCTATTCTAATGATGCTCTTTGATGATGATCCACTAGACTCTAACAAAAACATATGATTGGAAAGAAAAGGGTTAAAAAATGATTTTCAATTATATATATTGAATAAGGATTACCAGATCCATTCGAAAAAAAAATGTTAATCGTCTGCTGACTGTTAAGTCTCTAAAATATCTGATGTGCATTTCCCTAAGTTTTGATGAGAACTAAACATTGGTTAATGATTTAATTAACCTTCATATTGGTTGCTAACCTATCTATCGAGTGTGTAGATTAAATAAGAGAATCATTCGTCCAACAGTGTAGTGATAAAAACTCACGTCCAACACACACGTGTTTTAAACAAACGTCCAACACAGTAGTGATTGAAGCGCACGTCCAAAAGACAAGAGAAACAAACCCGCATCCACTAAATGTATCAAAAGCCCACGTCCACTAAAAGTATCATAAGGCCGCGTCCACTAAAAGTATTAGAAGGCCGCGTCCACTAAAGTATCAGAAGGCCGCGTCCACTAAAAGTATCACTTGGACCGCGTAATCAAAGTATCAGAAAAGCCCGTCCAGTGAGGTATCAGAATTATCCGTCCAATGACGTGGCACTTGGAGCGCGTCCATCAAAGTATCAGAATAGCGCGTCCATCAAAGTATCAGAATAGCGCGTCCACTAAGGTATCAGAACGGCTCATCCAATGACGTGGCAAAAGACTCTCGTCCACTAGAGTAACTGAGACTCTCGTCCACTAGAGTAACTAAGACTCTCGTCCACCAGACTAACTGAGACTCTCGTCCAGTAAAGTAACAGAGGCTCTCGTCCACTAAAGTAAAAAAGGCTCTCGTCCACTAAAGGGGAGTGTACTCAGCAAAGTACAAAAAGCTCTCTGCCCAACTCTGACATGGCTGTATCTCAATGCATAAAGCCATGATCCTACATGTTAGAGTACAGCCAATCTTCCTATTGCATTAATGGCTGGTCAGAACGACTCTATTGCATTTAATGAAGTTCTGCTTGAAGCCAGCATCTGAGAGAATGTCTCTACGGATCCTAAATGCTTGAAGACTATAAATATAGAAGTCATTGAAGATGAAGACATAGAGAATACACACTGCATTAAAAACGCCATTATTCTGCTCATTAATTCTTTCATTCTGTATTCTTCAAACATTTGAAGTTATTACGCAGACTTTCCTAGACTTCACATTTAAACCACTCTCTGAGTGTTAGTGAAAGATCTGCTTGTGAGAAGTTGCATTTATTACAAACCCAATCTCTCAAACAAACTAGAGTGAGCCTGAAGAGGCTAGGTGTGCAAATAATACTTGTCTTGAGCCTGAAGAGGATAATACTTGTCTTGAACCTGAAGAGGCTAGGTGTGCAAATAATACTTGAGTCTGTAACCTTATCAGTTATAGTGGATAAATCTTGGTGCTGCCAAGGACTGGACGTAGCTCTTTGATTTGAAGAGTGAACCAGGATAAATCACCGTGTTAATCTCTCTTTCATAAACTCTTTAATTGCTTTAGTTTTTCTTGCATCTATCAGTAGTGTATTTGCAAAAGTCATCCATCCATCTTGTATTCTTCCACTCGTCCAAATCTAGCTTTCTGTTTCCGAAAAGATTCCAGCTTTGCTTAAATTTGATAAACACAATCCAACCCCCCCCCCCCCCTTCTCGTGTTTATAGTTGTCTATTTCAGTTGGTATCAGAGCTCAGCCTCTGGGTTGAGCATCTAACAGTGTAGAGGTAAAAGGTCCTGAAGAATAGACATGACGGCTAGAGCTAGTTCAAGTAGAAGTCATCAGACTGAAGGAGCTTCCCTAACCAGACCTCCTTAGTTCATTGGAGAAAACTACAACTACTGGAAGGATAGATTTCAATGGTTTATTCTATCCACAAACTCTGATCTTTGGGATGTCATCACAGATGGTCCATTCATTCCCAAGAATGATGATAACACTGACAAACCAAAAACTCAGTGGACTGCTGCAGAAAAATCAAAATGGGAACTGAACCACAAAGCTAGATACAACATAATTTGTTCTCTCAGTCCGGAGGAGTTTGAGAAGGTATGTGCCTGTGACTCTGCAAAAGAAATACGGGACACCTTAGCTGTCATATATGAAGGAACAACAAAGGTCAAAGAGTCAAAGATTTCCATACTTGTTAGAAAGTATGAACTGTTCATCATGGAGGAAGCAGAATTTGTTGCTCAGATGATAGGAAGATTTCAAGCTATCGTCAACAATTTAAAATCTCTTGGCAAATTCTATACCAATACTGAGAAGGTTGGTAAGATTCTGAGAAGTCTACCTAAACAGTGGAGACCTTTGGTCACTGCTATCTCCCAAGCCAAGGATCTCACTACCTTGACTATGGATGAACTTCTTGGAACACTCACTGTTCATGAGCAAGAACTTGGAGATGAAGCTGCACCAAAGAAGGGCAAGTCAATTGCTCTGAAAGCTGATCAAAAATCAGCAAAAGGTTCCAAGGCTCTGAAGGCAGATGAGTCATCCAGTGATGCTGACCTATCAGAACTCGAGGATTCTGAGAGTGAAGAAGAATTGTCTCTCCTGACCAGGAAGATAAAGCTTCTCCTCCAGAAAAAGAAGTTCAAGAGGGATAGGCCATTCAGAAGGTTCAACAAGGACAAGAACTTCAAAGAATCCACCTCAACAGACAAAAGTCCAATTGTTTGCTATGAGTGCAAGAAGCCCGGTCACTTCAAGGCTGAATGTCCTCAACTCAAGAAAGCCCCTTCTAAGAAATTCTTCAAGAAGAAGAAGAAAGGAATGATGGCTACTTGGGAGGATCTGGAGTCAACATCTTCTGATGAAGAAACTGAGGAAGAAGCCAATCTCTGTTTGATGGCCAACATCGAATCAAACTCGATGATGAGGTACATCCGACTATGAGGAATTACTTGATGCCTATGAGGAGTTGTTGGAGGAATCCAACTGCTTATCTAAAGCCTTCAAATCCCTCAAGAGAGAGTATGTAAAGCTCACCAGTGAGCATAAACAGAAATCTCAAGAGTGCGAGAAGCTGGCTAAAGAGAATAGTGAGCTGAAGACTGAAAAGTGTAATGAAGCTAAGATCTCAAGTGAAACATCACCATCTGAAGAAGTTGAAAAACTACAATAGAAAGTGGAAGAGCTCACTTCTGATCTTGCCAAATTTGTTAATGGTAGAGACAATCTGACTAAGCTTCTTGGCATTCAGAAGCACTCTCTTAACAAAGAAGGTATTGGATATGTCCATCAAACACATCATAAAGTATCAACTAAAGTTCCTGCAGTATCTGTTAAGTCAACTGTAACCAAATTAACACCTATTTGTAACCTCGTGGAAAACTGGGCATGTTATGTCTAAGTGTATCCATAAGTAGAGAAGGAAGTCTTTACAGACTCCTAGAACTAACAGAAAAGGACCCAGAAAAATATGGGTACCTAAAGATCAAATAATTTTTGTTGCAGATGTCCTCAACAAGACAAAGAAAACACCACTGTCGGTACCTGGACAGTGGCTGCTCACGACATATGACAGGAGAAAGGTCTATGTTCCTAGACCTCCAACTTAAGAAAGGAGGACACGTTGCCTTTGGAGGGAATCAGAAAGGGAAGGTTATAGGAATTGGTACTATTGGTGGTAAACCCCCCTTCCCTCTATATCTAATGATCTCTTGGTTAAAGGATTAAGACACAACTTGCTTAGCATAAGTCAATTGTGTGATAGTGGTTTTGATGTTTCCTTTACCAAGGATGTATGCATAGTTAAAGACTGTAGTGGCAAAACCTTCTTTTCAGCTAAAAGGCAACAAAATCTTTATAAGATTGAACTGTCTGATCTCTCAGATCAAAGTGTAACCTGTCTGATGTCTAAAGAGGATGAGAGATGGTTATGGCATAAGAAACTAGGACATGCTAGTATGAAACTAATTTCTGAATTAAAAAGGAATAATCTCGTGACAGGATTGCCTGATATTAGCTTTAAGAAAGATATCTTGTGTGATGTATGTCAGAGAGGTAAACAGATAAAATCAAGTTTCAAATCTAAAAACCAAGTATCAACCTCTAGACCTCTTCAGTTGTTACACATGGATCTGTTTGGACCAGTTAGTGTTGCCAGCCTGGCTGGAATAAAATATGGATTTGTCATAGTTGATGACTATTCTAGATACACATGGGTACTCTTCCTAACACACAAAGATGAGTCTTTTAAGGCTTTCTCAGTATTCTGCAAAAAAGTACAAAATGGGCAAGGTTTCTATATTTCTACCCTTAGAAGTGATCATGGGGGAGAATTTGAAAATGAGCAGTTTAGACAGTTCTGTGAGGAGAATGGAATCTCTCACAATTTCTCTGCACCTAGAACTCCACAGCAAAATGGAGTGGTTGAGAGAAAGAACAGATCTCTCCAAGAGATGGCTAGATCTATGCTCAATGAAAATAATCTCCCTAAGTACTTCTGGGCAGAAGCTGTAAACACTGTTTGCTATGTACAAAACAGAATACTTATTAGCCTTTTCTAAAAAGGACTCCTTATGAATTGTAGAAAGGAAAAAGCACCAACATATCTTATTTTCATGCTTTTGGATGTGAATGTTTTATTTTGAATACCAGAGATAATCTTAGAATGTTTGATTCTAAGGTAGATAAAGGTATTTTCGTAGGTTATTCTGAAAAGTCCAAGGCTTTTAGAGTTTACAATTCAAGAACTTGTATTATTGAAGAATCTGTTCATGTTAAATTCAATGATGGATTAAAGACTGATAAAGAACTATCATATCTAGAAGATGACCTTGCAGGTCTTGATATAAACAAGCCAGAAAGTCAACAACCCGATCTAACCAAAATAGAACCTGTGCCTGAGGCTGAAAGACAAGTGGAACAAACGAGCCAGCAGACAAGTCAAGATCTTCATGATGATCTCAAAAGGGATTGGAAGTTCAACACTCGTCATCCTAAGGATCTTATTATTGGAAATCTTTCTGAAGGAGTAAGAACCAGATCCACATTAAGAGAATCAAGCAGTGTGGCCTTTATTTCAGATTTGGAGCCTAAACGCATTGAAGAAGCTCTTGAGGATGAAAGCTGGATTCTTGCTATGCAAGAAGAACTTAACCAGTTCACCAGAAATGATGTCTGGACTCTTGTCTGTAAGCCTAAAAACAAGTCGGTTATTGGAACAAGATGGGTCTTCAGAAACAAATTGGATGAAGATGGTAAAGTTGTCAGAAATAAGGCAAGGTTAGTAGCTTAAGGCTATAACCAATAAGAAGGTATTGATTATACTGAAACCTTTGCACCTGTAGCTAGAATTGAAACCATACGCATTTTAATGTCATATGCTGCACAACACCAAATTACCCTGTTTCAAATGGATGTAAAAAGTGCTTTTCTAAATGGTATAATTGAAAAAGAAGTGTATGTTAAACAACCCCATGGTTTTGAGGATACTGATAAACCATATCACATTTTCATACTTAAAAAGGCATTATATGGTTTGAAACAAGCACCTAGAGCATGGTATGATAGACTCAGTTCTTTTCTCATGCATAATGGTTTTACTAGAGGACAAGTAGACACTACTCTGTTCAAAAAATGCTCTAAAGAGAACTTTATTATAGTTCAAATATATGTTGATGATATTATTTTTGGAGCAACTAATGAAAAGCTGTGCAAGGAATTTTCAAGTCTAATGCAAGCTGAATTTGAGATGAGCATGATGGGAGAATTAAAGTTCTTCCTTGGATTACAAATCAAGTAAACAAGTGATGGAATTTACATTCATCAACAAAAATATACCAAGGAGATACTCAAGAAATAAAAAATGGAAAATGCAAAGCTTATGAAAACCCCTATGCAACCCAATGCAAAACTAAGCAAAGATGATGAAGGTAAAAAGGTAGATCAAACTGTCTACAGAGGTATGATTGGCTCTCTACTGTACTTAACTTCAAGCAGACCTTACATTCAATTTAGTGTCTGTATGTGTGATAGTGCGATTTTACATCATGTTTTTCGTACACTTTTACATGCATTTTCATATAGATTAGGCATTCTTTATTTGATTTTAGTTAGATTTTCCCTTGGAACGGGTGAAGCGGTTTCTTGGTGTTGTTTTGCATGAATTAATGTAAAAATGATCAAAATAAGCCATGATGGAGCCTGGATGAAACATAACTTGAAAAGTGAAGAATATGAGCCAAACAGAGCCCATCACGGCCTGGCCGTGATGACCATCACGACCATGATCAAGCAGAGCAGAAGGCAAAAGTCAGAAGTTGTCACGGGAAATGCTCGCCCCGCTAGAGGCTATTCGCCTCGCGAGCCTGAAGACCAGCCTGTGCCAGAAATGTCATCTTCTCTGCCTCGCCCCGCGAAAGTCTACTCGCCTCGCGAGACTGTGGACCAGAAGCCATCACGCCCTGATACTCATCACGGGCGTATTTAAGAAGACCCTTACACTCTCGCCTCGCGAGAGATCCAATCTCTGAAACAGCAGATTTTAACATTCGCCTCGGGAGTCAGGTCTCGCCTCGCAAGCGCTCGCAGAGTCTGATTGGTATAAATTGCTGTCTTAGGGCAGAATGGGAGAGGTTTTGGAGAGTTTTAGAGAGGGGGCACTTGGAGGCTGTGGCTGGACTAGGGTTCCAACCCTAAAAGGGCGCTGAGTTAGGGGGTTGATGTGACGACAGTGGGAAGCTTCAATGTAGTTCTCCCTTTCTTCCTTTCTCTACTGCTTTTCTGGTTTGGCTTTCTCTGTAATTATGAGTAGCTAATCCCTGTTTGTTGGGATTAGATGTAATCAAACTGATTATTATGTATTTGCCTTGACTGATTATTCTGTGTTCATGCCTTCGTATTAGTGATTAATTTTCCATACTTAATGCTTGTTGTGGCTAGCACTCCCATGACTCGATTTGTGTTTTGATATACAATTGGGAAATTCATATTAGAACCGGAATTGAATTTAATCACCTAGTAACCCTTGCGTCTAGGAATGGAGTTTGGTTTACTAGTAATCGTGTAATCCCTAATCCTAATGCAAATTCATTAATCTAGGCCACCTACGGAATTAGGGTCTATTAGTGGATTTAGGCTCTTGCCATCCGAGGAATCAGGGTTTGAGTAATTTAGTGGATTGATTTTAATATCTGAAGCATGAATGGGAGGTATCTAGTCCTGGTAGTACATGAGACATAGGTTTGGTGAAGTCTAGTCCTAACATATCCCTTTCGCACTCCAAGTGTTCGATAGAATTCCCCAAAGAACTTTTCCTTTTCTTTTGTTTGTTTTGATTTCTCTGTTTAGTCTAGATAGTTGCTAAGTTTGTGAATTGGTACTTGACATCCAATCCCCATGGATACGATAACCGGTCTCACCACCGAATTACTTGCACAACTGGGTATACTTGCCCAGATTCGTCAACAAGTTTTTGGCGTCGTTGCCGGGGTATTTTGATTTTTGCATTTTGCATGTTGCATTCATATAGTTTTGCATGATAGCTTTGCATGATCACCCAATTAGATTACCCTTGTTTAGATGATGCATCCGATTGTGAGAACTAATTGCCAAATAAATTGTGATGGTGAATTCTTGAACCCAATTCTGTTTATTCTTGTGATAAGGCTGAAAATAAAAATGTTTGAGATAATCTTGGATAGTTGATAATTAGCATATGGTTCAGTAGATTTGTGTTTTTCATTGATTTCTGAACTACAAAATGTGAGATTTTGAGCCAAAATGGGGTACTCACTAAATCTACCCCATTATTTGTGTTAGAGTGTTATTCCTCTTGGATTGAATTTCTCTAGAACTTGACTTGAAACCGTTTCAAAGCTTAAAAATTTTTGAAAACTTATTTTTGAAAATGATTGAGGCACTAGGTATTTTTTCTGGCCTTCTGAGCTTTGAATGACTAAATGCTACCCCTTAGTTACCCAATTTTGAGCCTAAAAGAATAAAAATACTTTTCTTGGTCCCTTGAAAATTTTTGATGAATGATGCTTATGAGAGACCTTCTAAAGTATTACAAAAGGGTAAAAAGGTAGTTGAAAGTTTGGGATGAAAGAATCAGAAAAATATTTCTCTTGAGCTGAAAAATCTCCCCTTCTCCAAGCAATAGAAAAACAAAAGTAAAAGAAAAATATATAGAGAAGGGGATGACAAAAAGAAGAGAAATAAAAGAAAATGAAAAGGAAGAAAGGTGGAAAAATAAATCGAAACCCAAAAAGGTATTTTAGAAGGTGTCATGTTTGCAATGATTGATATTTTGGTAGCCTTTTGAAATTTCCTTTTCTTGATTTCCCCACCTAACGATTAATCCCATGGCCCCGTTACAACCAAAGCAAAAGACCTCTTGATTCTTAATTGTTTTCATTAATAAAGTAGAGATTTGGTTGATAGTCAAGCCTATGGTAGAAATCATTCCTTGAGGAAAATGGAGCGAATTGTCATATATCCCTAACACTTGAGTGAGGTGAGAAAGAAAGCCAAGCAAATGAACAAGCTTGGGGTGAGCTTCAGGTGAGAAATAGTGCCCAAATCAGTGAGAATATGAGTCTAAGGAACCTAAGCCTCTAATTGGACTTGAACTGATTGTCTCTTGCTGAAATATTTGAAATGCCTGTTACTTGGATCATTTACTCGGGTTCTTGATTCACTGGGCTTTGATTATATATCTCTTCTGGCCTTAGTGATTGCTTGAGGACAAGCAATTGAATAAGCTTGGTGGGATTTGATAGTGTGATTTTACATCATGTTTTTCGTACACTTTTACATGCATTTTCATATAGATTAGGCATTCTTTATTTGATTTTAGCTAGATTTTCCCTTGGAACGGGTGAAGCGGTTTCTTGGTGTTGTTTTGAAGGAATTAATGTAAAAATGGTCAAAATCAGCCATGATGGGCTCTGTTTGGCTCATTGATGAGCCTCTGTTTGACTGGTTTTATAACTAGTAAAGACCTTGGCTTTGTGCTAATTTTATATCATTTTCACCCAAATTAGACTTGATTGTCCTTAAGTAGTATTTTGAGTCTGTAAATTGTTTTTAAGTTAATTTAGTTGATTTAGAGTGAATAAAGTATTTACTTTTATTTTCTATTTTCAGGTTAAAGGAATAAATCTGGATTTTTCGCCCCGCGAGAAGACTGTTCGCCCCGCGAACCAGAAGGTGACTGTTCCTGAAATTGCAAAACTTTCTGTCTCGCCCCGCGAAGACGGACTCGCCTCGCGAGTACCTGGAAGTCAGAGAGCATCACGGTTTACCCGTGTTGAAGGCCACGGGCGTTACAGTTTGGAAGCTGAAGAGTTCGCCTCGCGAAGATATTCTTGCCTCGCGAGAAGACCAAGAGTTGCAGACCTTTCGCATAATTCACCCCGCGAGCAGTGCTTCGCCTCGCGAGGACTTGGATTCCAGAAACGTGTATAAAAGCCTGTTTAGGCAGAACTTAAGGGATAGTTAGTAATAACTAGTTTTCAGAGGCCAGAGTTAGCCAGTTTTGGCTAATCTTTGGTAGACAGTAGTAGTAGTTTTCAGTAGTTTATTTCTTTTCTTTTGTGTTTTACTTTTGTAATGGAGAAGTAGTCTCCTAGATTAATCTACTGTGATTGGTTTCTGTTAAGACTTGAGGTTCTTGTATTTCCTGTTTCATTTGCTTTTCTCTTTTCAATGCCATGCTTTATATTTCTGTTTGCTTAATTCAGGAGTATATTGTGTTGTGTTGGTTTATCTCGGTGATATCATGTTCCTATAATTAATCGCGTTTGCTTAATTGGCGTGTGTTCATTTCGTGTTCGCTTAGTTCACGAAGGGCTTAACCCCGTTTGCTTAATTCGGGAATAGGGACATATATCTGCAGTAGTGGTTTCGCTTGTAAATTGTTGCTACAACCGGGAGGGGATTAGAATTTGCTTAGGGTTGCATGATCCGATGATAGTTGGGAAACCGAGAACAGTAGGTTAATCGCTTTAGCTTATTTGGTAACTGCTCTATTTTCTTGCTTTGTTTTCTGTTTTGCTTCTTTAATTTAGTTTCCAATCTCAAAACCCCCAATTCTAACTTTTTCTAACTTTTTCTGTTAATAATAACAACACCTAAAGAGTCCTTGAGAGACGATCCGAGTTGTCGCTCTATACTACATTATTTTGTAAACGCTCGTTCTTTTTGGCGCGTGGTGACAGCGCGGTCAAAAATTGGCGCCGTTGCCGGGGACTCTTGTTTGTTGTTATTAGCAGAAAGTTACATATAAAATAAAAAAAAAATAAAAAATAAAAAATAAAAAAAAATTATTTGCTAATTAGTTCTGTCTGCTTTGTCTGGATGTTTGATTGCCATGGATAATTACATGTATGGTTATTTGCCTAATGTTTATCATGAACCACCACCTTGCATGTATTATCCTAATTTTAGTGAGCCACCACCATACTATCCTAGCCAAGTGACCACCTCTGCACCTTCCGAACCTTCACGGAGCACCTTGGATGAGATTGCTTCAATGCTACAACAAATGGAAGAGAACAATCAACGGATGGCACAACAAGATTTTGAATTTCAACGGATGATGGAGGCAAGCAATCTTGAATTTCAACAGAGGATGGAGGCTCAATACCAGAGGGACCAAGCTGAATCTCGGAAGTTGTGGGCTCTAATTGATCAAGTTACCGCCAACTCAGCTGCAATGTTAACTCCACAGCCCCTTGAAAAACCTACAGAGGCACCAGTTATTCTTGAAAATATTTCTGATGATGATTTTGATAATGTTTCTGTTGAAGATGAATTATGTGTTGAATCCCCTGATCCTGATGAGTGTTATTGTTCTGGCACTGCTTTGTGTGTAGATTGTTATTTTGAAAGGTATGTTAAGCAAAGCATCCATATGGAATAGGAGACAGATGAGGTTGAGGGCCATGATCATATAGGAAATGAGCATCAGGAGGATCGGGAGAACATTCGCTCCACCGTGCTTGAGGATAAAGAAGAATCTTTGGTTTTAGATGCATGTGTTGAGAGTGATGGGGTAGATGAACCGTGTGCAGAAAGTCCAAACAATCAGACCTTTACTAACTCAGTTTCTTTTACTACATGTACTAACTGTACTGACACTAACCCGTGTGCTGTTTGTGGCCAGTTTCTTGACTCTATTTTGCAGGATGATAGTGAGAGTGATACCGATTGTTCAGCCGAAGTTCCAAATACACTATCCATTGAGCAGCTACCTCCCACTGTGGAACAACCGGTGATGGAGTTCAAGCCTCTGGAATTTGCACCATGGCCAGTCCAAGAGGTTGAGCCCCACTTCTATTGGGGAGATTTTATTGAGAAAGAGGTCATCTGTGACCCCAGAGGAAGTGAAAAGTCCGCCGCACTGGGCGAGGTTACTATGATTGTCAAGCACCCACCTCCGCATCAAAGCTGCAAGTTAGGGAAGCTTGTAATGAACTTCAGTCCTTTGGCTACCATGTGGGCCTTATGCTACAAGCAATGGGATCCTGGTGGAACCACCACCCTCAATGAGCTTTTCTTAACCCTTTCTCCTTAGTTTACTTTCATTTGCTTTGTTAGTTTTTGTTTGCTTTATTTCTGTTTTATTGTCAATAAAGCTCCTGAATAATTTGAGAAGCTCAGGAGTTGTGTGAGTCTGGTATTGGCAAGTTTATTGGATTTGATTAATATTTGCATAGATGGATTGCATATTATGTGTTGACTGTTTTCCCCCTAGGATTTGAGAAAATTTTTTGAAAAATGATCCCCATGAGATTGAAACTGAACTTTGAGATTTTATTATGATGGCATGATTTATGATAAGTTTGGGGTGATAGGAAGCACACACTAGGGATAGAATCTCTGTCAAATAATTTGCAAAAAAATGTCCAGGTGAGGTTTTGAGCCTCCAACATGTTTTTGATTGTGTGAAAATCACTTTTTAAGTTGCACTTTCCTGAATTTGCTTGAATCTCTTTTTGGTTTGCATGATTATATGTTTGCTTCAGATGATTTAGGCATTTTCTTTGTAAATAGCTACTTGGCCTAAAATAACCAAATCCTAATGCATGTTCCTTAGTTAGCCCCATTGAGCCTATTAGCCTGTTAATTCTTGATAACCTAATGTTATAAGCCCAAAAATCTGGAAAACCATGTTAACCCGATCTTAGGATTAGGAGAGCATGTAATCTTAGAATGGGTGCAAGAAACAAAAGTTTGGGGTGGCTACTCGGTGCAATGTGTTGTTTGGGATTGGGAAAAAGAAAAAAAAAAGAAGAAAAGTGTAAACATGTAAAAAAAAATGAAAAAAAAAATGTGTGAAAAAAAAAGAAAAACAGAAAAAAAAAATAAAAAGTGCAAAAATGCCAAAAAGAAATAAAAAGGTTGTAGTCACCCAAAGCAAAATGAAAAAATAAAGAAAGGACTTGAGTGAATTTCAAAGTGTAAATAATGTTCATGCTCTCTTACTTCCTAGGGTCTTCAGCCTAGTTCCTTTTTATATCCTACCCTTAGCCAGGCCCCATTACAACCAATAAAAGACCTTCTGATGTTGCTTGCATGTTTTCTGTGGGAATCATTTTGAGATGAAAATCAAATTTATGGGAAGTGCTTCTGAAAAGTGAAACTGAGTGAATTGTTGCTAGCCTGACACAAACTGAGCGATTGAGTGAACACAAATTTCCCTTGTGAGGAAGGCAGTTGTTTGAATTTGGTGATCTCTCTCTTGTGTGTAACTTAGACCCCCTGCTTAGATTTCTGATTGTCTGAATGATTAATTTCTCAACTGTTTAGAATAAATGAGTGTGGGGATTGCTTTGCTTGAAAAGGGGGGAACATTGGAAGAAAAATTCTTTTGAAAAATTGCTTGAAATCTATGGAAAGTTGATTGAATTCTTAAGCTTGCCATGTTTTTCCAGGTCTTGAGTCTTTTTAAGTTTTTGAGTGTAGTTTGCTTGGGAACAAGCAAAGTTTAAGTTTGAGGTATTTTGATGAGCCTCTGTTTGACTGGTTTTATAACTAGTAAAGACCTTGGCTTTGTGCTAATTTTATATCATTTTCACCCAAATTAGACTTGATTGTCCTTAAGTAGTATTTTGAGTCTGTAAATTGTTTTTAAGTTAATTTAGTTGATTTAGAGTGAATAAAGTATTTACTTTTATTTTCTATTTTTAGGTTAAAGGAATAAATCTGGATTTTTCGCCCCGCGAGAAGACTGTTCGCCCCGCGAACCAGAAGGTGACTGTTCCTGAAATTGCAAAACTTTCTGTCTCGCCCCGCGAAGACGGACTCGCCTCGCGAGTACCTGGAAGTCAGAGAGCATCACGGTTTACCCGTGTTGAAGGCCACGGGCGTTACAGTTTGGAAGCTGAAGAGTTCGCCTCGCGAAGATATGCTTGCCTCGCGAGAAGACCAAGAGTTGCAGACCTTTCGCATAATTCGCCCCGCGAGCAGTGCTTCGCCTCGCGAGGACATGGATTCCAGAAACGTGTATAAAAGCCTGTTTAGGCAGAACTTAAGGGATAGTTAGTAATAGCTAGTTTTCAGAGGCCAGAGTTAGCCAGTTTTGGCTAATCTTTGGTAGACAGTAGTAGTAGTTTTCAGTAGTTTATTTCTTTTCTTTTGTGTTTTACTTTTGTAATGGAGAAGTAGTCTCCTAGATTAATCTACTGTGATTGGTTTCTGTTAAGACTTGAGGTTCTTGTATTTCCTGTTTCATTTGCTTTTCTCTTTTCAATGCCATGCTTTATATTTCTGTTTGCTTAATTCAGGAGTATATTGTGTTATGTTGGTTTATCTCGGTGATATCATGTTCCTATAATTAATCGCGTTTGCTTAATTCGCGTGTGTTCGTTTCGTGTTCGCTTAGTTCACGAAGGGCTTAACCCCGTTTGCTTAATTCGGGAATAGGGACATATATCTGCAGTAGTGGTTTCGCTTGTAAATTGTTGCTACAACCGGGAGGGGATTAGAATTTACTTAGGGTTGCATGATCTGATGATAGTTGGGAAACCGAGAACAGTAGGTTAGTCGCTTTAGCTTATTTGGTAACTGATCTATTTTCTTGCTTTGTTTTCTGTTTTGCTTCTTTAATTTAGTTTCCAATCTCAAAACCCCCAATTCTAACTTTTTCTAACTTTTTCTGTTAATAATAACAACACCTAAAGAGTCCTTGAGAGACGATCCGAGTTGTCGCTCTATACTACATTATTTTGTAAACGCTCGTTCTTTTTGGCGCGTGGCGACAGCGCGGTCACTCATATTCTTCACCTAAACCCTAAACCCTACCCCATGCAAAAACTTGTTGACGAATCTGGGCAAGTATACCCAGTCGTGCAAGTAATACGGTGGTGAGACCGGTTATCGTATCCACGGGGATTGGATGTCAAGTACCAATTCACAAACTTAGAAACTATCTAGACTAAACAGAGAAATCAAAACAAACAAAAGAAAAGGAAAAGTTCTTTGAGGAATTCTATCGAACACTTGGAGTTCGAAAGGGATATGTTGGGACTAGACTTCACCAAACCTCTGTCTCATGTACTACCAGGACTAGATACCTCCCATTCATGCTTCAGATATTAAAATCAATCCACTAAATTACTCAAACCACGATTCCTCGGATGGCAAGAACCTAAATCCACTAATAGACCCTAATTCCATCGGTGGCCTAGATTAATGAATTTGCATTAGGATTAGGGATTATGCGATTACTAGTAAACCAAACTCCATTCCTAGTCACAAGGGTTACTAGGTGATTAAATTCAATTCTGGTTCTAATACGAATTTCCCAATTGCATATCAAAACACAAATCGAGTCACGGGGGTGCTAGCCACAACAAGCATTAAGTATGGAAAATTAATCACTAATACGAAGGCATGAACACAGAATAATAGTCAAGGCAAATACATAATAGTCAGTTTGATTACATCTAATCCCAACAAACAGTGATTAGCTACTCATAATTACAGAGAAAGCCAAACCAGAAAAGCAGTAGAGAAAGGAAGAAAGGGAGAACTCCATTGAAGCTTCCCACTGTCGTCACAGCAACCCCCTAACTCAGCCCCCTTTTAGGGTTGGAACCCTAGTCCAGCCGCAGCTTCCAAGTGCCCCACTCTCTAAAAATCCCCAAAACCTCTCCCATTCTGCCCTAAGACAGCAATTTATACCAATCAGACTATGCGCGCGCTCGCGAGGCGAGACTTGGCTCGCGAGGCGAATGTTAAAATCTGCTGTTTCAGAGATTGGATCTCTCGCGAGGCGAGAGTGTAAGGGTCTTCTCAAATACGCCCGCGATGAGTATCAGGGCCTGGGCGTGATGGCTTCTTGTCCACAGTCTCGGAAGGCGAGTAGACTTTCGCGGGGCGAGGCAGAGAAGATGACATTTTTGGCACAGGCTGGTCTTCAGGCTCGCGAGGCGAATAGCCTCTAGCAGGGCGAGCATTTCCCGTGACAGCTTCTGACTTTTGCCTTCTGCTCTGCTAGATCATGGCCGTGATGGTCATCACGGCCAGGCCGTGATGGGCTCTGTTTGGCTCATATTCTTCACTTTTCAAGTTCTATTTCATCCAGGCTCCATCATGGCTGATTTTGATCATTTTTACATTAATTCCTGCAAAACAACACCAAGAAACCGCTTCACCCGTTCCAAGGGAAAATCTAACTAAAATCAAATAAAGAATGCCTAATCTATATGAAAATGCATGTAAAAGTGTACGGAAAACATGATGTAAAATCACACTATCAAATCACCCCAAGCTTATTCAATTGCTTGTCCTCAATCAATCACTAAGGCCAATAGAGATATATAATCAAAGCATGGATAGTGAATCAAGAACCCGAGTAAATGATCCAAGTAACAGGCATTTCAAATATTTCAGCAAGAGACAATCAGTTCAAGTCCAATTAGAGGCTTAGGTTCCTTAGACTCATATTCTCACTGATTTGGGCACTATTTCTCACCTGAAGCTCACCCCAAGCTTGTTCATTTGCTTGGCTCTCTTTCTCACCTCACTCAAGTGTTATGGATATATGACAATTCGCTCCATTTTCCTCAAGGAATGATTTCTACCATAGGCTTGACTATCAACCAAATCTCTACTTTATTAATGAAAACAATTAAGAATCAAGAGGTCTTTTGCTTTGGTTGTAACGGGGCCATGGGATTAATCGTTAGGTGGGTAAATCAAGAAAAGGAAATTTCAAAAGGCTACAAAAATATCAATCATTGCAAACATGGCACCTTCTAAAATACCTTTTTGGGTTTCGATTTATTTTTCCACCTTTCTTCCTTTTCATTTTCTTTTATTTCTCTTCTTTTTGCCATCCCCTTCTCTATATATTTTTCTTTTACTTTTGTTTTTCTATTGCTTGGAGAAGGGGAGATTTTTCAGCTCAAGAGAAATATTTTTATGATTCTTTCATCCCAAACTTTCAACTACCTTTTTACCCTTTTGTAATACTTTATAAGGTCTCTCATAAGCATCATTCATCAAAAATTTTCAAGGGACCAAGAAAAGTATTTTTATTCTTTTAGGCTCAAAATTGGGCAACTAAGGGGTAGCATTTAGTCATTCAAAGCTCAGAAGGCAAGAAAAAATACCTAGTGCCTCAATCATTTTCAAAAATAAGTTTTCAAAAATTTTTAAGCTTTGAAACGGTTTCAAGTCAAGTTCTAGAGAAATGCAATCCAAGAGGAATAACACTCTCACACAAATAATGGGGTAGATTTAGTGAGTACCCCATTTTGGCTCAAAATCTCACATTTTGTAGTTCAGAAATCAATGAAAAACACAAATCTACTGAACCATATGCTAATTATCAACTATCCAAGATTATCTCAAACATTTTTAATTTCAGCCTTATCACAAGAATAAACAGAATTGGGTTCAAGAATTCACCATCACAATTTATTTGGCACTTAGTTCTCACAATCGGATGCATCATCTAAACAAGGGTAATCTAATTGTGTGATCATGCAAAGCTATCATGCAAAACTATATGAATGCAACATGCAAAATGTAAAAATCAAAATACCCCTACCCCAAGCTTAAGAATTTACATTGTCCCCAATGTAAACAATCAAGTTGGAGAGAGGAGAAAAATGGAACGGCTTACCGAGGCAGTAGCGGGTGTTGGCTTCACATTCCAGTCAGAAACTTGTTGGGAAATGCATCACGGCCGTGATGGGTGCTGACTTTGCTCTTTTCCTTGTCTTCTTGCTCTTCCTTCCTTCTTTCCCTGAAATCACTTGGCAATTTTATTAGTAAAAGAAAACTCTTGATCTTCTCAAATTATTCAAGAGTTAAAATCAAAAACAAAAACTACTAAAAAAAATGAAAATCCTAAAGAGAAGGGTTAAGAAACTTTGGTTGCCTCCCAATAAGCGCTTCTTTAACGTCACTAGCTTGACTTATTAAGAAGCATCCACCTGGATCCCATAACCTGTGGTATAAAGACCAAGGGGTGCTCAAGATGTCAGATCCTCCACCCGGATCCCATGGTTTATGGAGTGGCGATCGCAGCGATAATATGACTCGGCCACAATCCCACCTAGCCGTGTGTGTGAAAACTCCATTGACCTCTACAATTATGAACTCACTTCCTGTCGGGTCAAATGGTGTTTTCACGAGGAAGTGTGCCAGACAAGTGGAAGGGACTAACTTACTAGTGTCCACACATGCATGCAAGCCAACATATTTGTCCAATGTAGAAAATGCAGATTCCTTAGCAAGCATGGTGGAGTCCACTACCACTTCATCTTCATTTTGAACTATCCCCAAAACAAGATTTTGCCCAAATTGTGCTTCATCTGACTCTTGTACTAACTGTTTGAAAATCTCCTCAACTTGCGTTTTGAAGTTTTGCTTCACAGTTTCGATACTGTCACAATTGGCTCTTGCCTTGGCCTCAGAGATGGATAGATCTTGGGAATATTGTTCTAGAGCAACCTTCAGAGGTGGCTGCTCATTCCATTCCCACTCCTCAATTTTCCAAGGACTTGTGAAAGGTACTTCCTCTTCGTGTGACTCGTCCACCATCACCACTTCATCTTCAATTTGATCCATTCCCACAACCAGATTCTGCTCAACTTCTGCTTCATGTGGCTCTATGGGAATCACAATACATGGTGGTGGAGGTGGTAAATATGACCAAAAGGTTTCCAAATCCTCCTTGGAGTATATATATACAAGCTCACCAGTCATAGGATTGACTCGTGATGGAATATTATGAGATATAGAAAACTCCATAAAGAATTTTCCCAAATCGAAATCGTCTTCCCAACACAAGTTATCCTCCAAAATATGACTAGAAGCTTCCTCATCAGGTGGATAATAATAATTTTCCATGAATTTCGTCCACCTTGCAAAAACAGAACTCAAATATATACAGAAAAAAAAAGAGATCAAATATATACAGAAAAATGAAAATAAGTAAGAATGTCTAAATTAGTTGCCTCCTTTGTTACTAATGATATTGGCAAAACCAATCCCCGGCAACGGCGCCAAAAACTTGTTGACGAATCTGGGCAAGTATACCCAGTCGTGCAAGTAATACGGTGGTTAGACCGGTTATCGTATCCACGGGGATTGGATGTCAAGTACCAATTCACAAACTTAGCAACTATCTAGACTAAACAGAGAAATCAAAACAAACAAAAGAAAAGGAAAAGTTCTTTGAGGAATTCTATCGAACACTTGGAGTGCGAAAGGGATATGTTGGGACTAGACTTCACCAAACCTCTGTCTCATGTGCTACCAGGACTAGATACCTCCCATTCATGCTTCAGATATTAAAATCAATCCACTAAATTACTCAAACCCCGATTCCTCGGATGGTAAGAGCCTAAATCCACTAATAGACCCTAATTCCTTAGGTGGCCTAGATTAATGAATTTGCATTAGGATTAGGGATTACGCGATTACTAGTAAACCAAACTCCATTCCTAGACACAAGGGTTACTAGGTGATTAAATTCAATTCCGGTTCTAATACGAATTTCCCAATTGCATATCAAAACACAAATCGAGTCATGGGGGTGCTAGCCACAACAAGCATTAAGTATGGAAAATTAATCACTAATACGAAGGCATGAACACAGAATAATCAGTCAAGGCAAATACATAATAATCAGTTTGATTACATCTAATCCCAACAAACAGGGATTAGCTACTCATAATTACAGAGAAAGCCAAACTAGAAAAGCAGTAGAGAAAGGAAGAAAGGGAGAACTCCATTGAAGCTTCCCACTGTCGTCACAGTAACCCCCTAACTCAGCCTCTTTTAGGGTTGGAACCCTAGTCCAGCCGCAGCCTCCAAGTGCCCCCCTCTCTAAAACTCTCCAAAACCTCTCCCATTCTGCCCTAAGACAGCAATTTATACCAATCAGACTCTGCGCGCGCTCGCGAGGCGAGACCTGGCTCGCGAGGCGAATGTTAAAATCTGCTGTTTCAGAGATTGGATCTCTCGCGAGGCGAGAGTGTAAGGGTCTTCTCAAATACGCCCGTGATGAGTATCAGGGCCTGGACATGATGGCTTCTGGTCCACAGTCTCGCGAGGCGAGTAGACTTTCACGGGGCGAGGCAGAGAAGATGACATTTCTGGCATAGGCTGGTCTTCAGGCTCGCGAGGCGAATAGCCTCTAGCGGGGCGAGCATATCCTGTGACAGCTTCTGACTTTTGCCTTCTGCTCTGCTTGATCATGGCCGTGATGGTTATCACGGCAAGGCCGTGATGGGCTCTGTTTGGCTCATAGTCTTCACTTTTCAAGTTCTGTTTCATCCAGGCTCCATCATGGCTGATTTTGGTCATTTTTACATTAATTCCTGCAAAACAACACCAAGAAACCGCTTCACCCGTTCCAAGGGAAAATCTAACTAAAATCAAATAAAGAATGCCTAATCTATATGAAAATGCATGTAAAAGTGTACGGAAAACATGATGTAAAATCACACTATCAATGTGTGCTAGATTCCAATCTGATCCTAGAGAATCTCATCTTAAGGCTGTAAAAAGAATATTCAGATATTTGCTTGGAACTACTAATCTTTGTTTGTTGTATTTAAGATCAAAAGAATACAGATTAGTGGGATATTATGATGCTGACTTTGCTGGAGACAGAATAGAAAGAAAAACCACCAGTGGAGGATGTCACTTCATTGGAGCAAGTTTAGTCTCATGGTCAAGCAAGAGGCAGACAACCATTTCCTTGTCTACTGCTGAAGCAGAATACATCTCTGCTTCTAGTTGCTGCTCTCAACTCTTATGGGTAAAACATCAACTTGAGGATTACTCTATTTATGAACATAACATATCTGTATGGTGTGATAATTCCAGTGCTATATGATTAACTAAAAATCCAATTCAGCATTCTAAGGCTAAGCATATTGAAATCAAACATCATTTCATTAGGGATTATGTTCAAAAGGCATCTTTGATAAGTTTGTTAAAACTGAAAATCAATGGGCTGATATTTTCACTAAACCCCTCGCAGAAGAAAGGTTTTTATTTATTAGAGATAATCTAAACATGCATTGCATTGTTGAATGTCATGTATGAATGTTAACGAGTCTATGCTAAATCTGTCATTACTCCTATATACATGTTCTTTCAACTAAGCATTAGTTCAGGGGGAGTAATGATACAATAATTTAAGTGGAATATGTCTAATATGCTTGCTGCATTACTATGATTTTCTTAACATGTTATCTTGTCTTTAACATATCTCATAAATAAAACTTGATAACCCTTTTTGATGTTGACAAAAGGGGGAGAAAGGGAGAAATGAATAGGGAGAATGGGAGAAATGAAAATGGGAGAATAGGAGAAATGAAAATGAGAGAATGAATATCATATGACCTGTTCACACTTAAGAAAATTTCAACCTGTCTATATATGTTATTTTCTTTGTTGATATTTTCTGAGGTTCATTAAATCATCTCAATGTTTGTCATCATCAAAAAGGGGGAGATTGTTAAGTCTCTAAAATGTCTAACGTGCATTTCTCTAAGTTTTGATGATAGCTAAACATTGGTTAATGATTTAATTAACCTTCATATTGGTTGCTAACCTATCTATCGAGTGTGCAGATTAAATAAGAGAATCATTCGTCCAACAGTGTAGTGATAAAAACTCATGTCCAACACACAAGTGTCTTAAACAAACGTCCAGCACTGTAGTGATTGAAGCGCACGTCCAAAACACAAGAGAAACAAACCCGCGTCCACTAAAAGTATCAGAAGGCCACGTCCACTAAAGTATCAGAAGGCCGCGTCCATTAAAAGTATCACTTGGAACGGGTAATCAAAGTATCAGAAAAGCCCGTCCAGTGAGGTGTCAGAATTATCCGTCTAATGACGTGGCACTTGGAGTGCATCCATCAAAGTATCATAATAGCGCGTCCATCAAAGTATCAGAATAGCGCGTCCACTAAGGTATCAGAATGACTCGTCCAATGACCTGGCAAAAGACTCTCGTCCACTAGAGTAACTGAGACTCTTGTCCACTAGAGTAACTGAGACTCTCGTCCACTAGAGTAACTGAGACTCCCGTCCACCAGACTAACTGAGACTCTCGTCCAGTAATGTAACAGAGGTTCTCGTCCACTAAAGTAACAAAGGCTCTCGTCCACTAAAGGTGATAGAGACTCTCGTCCACCAAAGTAACAGAAGCTCTCGTCCACTAGAGTAACAGAAGTGCTCGTCCACTAAAGGTGACAGAAGCGCTCGTCCACTAGTCTTTGGACTTGCTGAGTCCCTGTAACAGCCTGATTTTCGGTATGCGGTTAATAAATTAAAATATAAGTAATTATATTTTAATATGAAGTTTAGGAAATGTGTGTAATAAAATAAAAATCATATTCTTGATCTACCTTACGATAATAGCTCACAGTAAAATTTTCGGCTGAAAATTCAGACGGAAGTCGGTCTGCGTTTTCTCTACCAGTATAATTTTACTGAGCCGGAAACATAATTTTAACCCGTAAATAAGACGGTTAGTGTTTTTTAGGATGTTTTGTGTGGGTATGGAGATTTTCACAAAATCTCGTCCGGGGCCAAATTCTAAGTATTACCCGAGCGAAATCGTCGAGAAATACGATCGGGGAATTCATTTGATACGCAATGGAGCAGAGCACAAAGGAAATGAAAGGACTAGAAGAGACATGATGTGATGGCAAATAGTAACCACCATCACTCACCTTTTCAAAATTTTACTTTTTCAACTCTTTTCTCTCTCCTACCTTACCTCCACCTTACAACACCATACCTTACCACCATACCTCCCATACCTCCAATCTTCCTCAACAATCCACTTCAATTTTCTCTCATTTTTCCTCTCCTTTTCTCTCCAAAACCGTGCCCCCTTTCCCTCCATCTATATATACCCATTTCATCACTTCACTCACACTTTTCTTCTTCTTCATCTTCTTCCTTTCTTTTAAAAAAAAAAGTTGAAACCTTTAAAGCTTTGGTTTTTACTTCTCTTTTCAACTTGATTCCTTCATCAAAGTTGTTCATCTTCTTGAGGGTAATGATCCTATTTAGTTTTATTTTCAAGTTCTTGCATTCATTTCATAGTTTATGCTTTATGTTTTCTTTAAGCTCTCAAACTTCTAAAAACTCTTAAAAATGGTAGAAAACTCCGTTTGAGTTGAAACCACTTCCTATGTTCTTGTTTTTACTCCTATTACAACATACTAAAAGACTGTGTAAAACAAAAATTTCGAACCCCTTTATCCATGCAAGGCCGAAACCATGCCTATGGTTTAGGTTGGATTTTGTTTCAATTTTTGCTTTTATGAACTTATATTTGAGTTCTATTCCAAGATGATCATGACCAAGGTCTCCTTTATACTAAAGGATGCTAGGTTTAAGTGATTGGAAAAGTTTAAATCTTTTTCATTGAGTTTCCTATGATGGCCGAAACTCATTTGTTTTGGACCTAGGATGTGTTGTTTTTATTTTCCAAGATGATTATGGATTAAAGCTCCTTATGTGAAAGGATGCTATATCTAAAAAGATTGGAGCGTTTTAGGTTGTTTCTCTTCCAAAATGATTATAGATTGAGCTCCTTAATATCAAAGGATGCTATGTCTAAAAGATTGGATGATTTAAAGATTTCTAGCTTAAAAATCCTATGATGGCCGAAACCTAAGGTTTATGGACCTAGGATGCCTTGTTTTTCATTTTCCAAAATGATCATGGTTTTAAGCTCCTTACTATGTATGGATGCTAAGCTAAAGAGATTGGAAAGTTTAGAAATTTCTAGCCAATTCAATTATGTTGGCCGAAACTTATATTAAAGGAAATAAAATGTTTTTGATTTTCTTTGTGAAAATTAGTACTTGATTCATACTCCTTAATACTCTAAGATCATTGATCTAAGAGGTTGTGTCGATTTGAAAATCCTAGCCTATTTGGTTATACAAGGCCGAAACCTACCCTAAGTGGTTGGATGATTTTATTCCATATTTTCAACTTATGCCAATTTATTCAAGTTACCTAGAGTCTAAGTGATAAGTATCCAAAAGCTTAGGTTGAGAAAACAATCCTAGCTCTCATTTGAATTAAATGGCCGAACCTAGCATAATGAGGGCATAGATGAATTTGTTTGATTTATTTTTAATTATATTGCTTGGTTGAAGGTGGTGTTGGTAACTTGTGGTGTGGCAACGAGGAGCTTCGAGTTTGGAAGTTCGGTGAGAACTCAGGTGGGGGAAAGAATCAATCTACCGTCGGGAACAATAAGTAGTAGATTATATATTAATTGTGTAGGGCGACCCAAACCCTACTAGAAAATCGAATAATCGACAAGACCAAAATCACGTTGGAGTTGTTTTTCTGTAAAACCAATGTTGATTCGGGGATTGTAGGTTTATCGGTGTTGGATTGCTTATATGATATTGAGAATGTATGAATTTATTGATGCTGATATTACTGTGATATTTTAATATGATATTGAGAATGTAGGAATTTATTGATGCTGATATTACTGTGATATTTTATGATGATTGATATGTTTATATGAGAATGTATTATAGCTTGATGATAATTGAACTGCTTTGTTCCACAATGTTATGATATATGGTTAGAGATTTTGATGTGTATTAATACATGATAATTAGAGGAATGTGTGCGGGGGTTCATGATATCTGAGTTTAGAAGTGCCTAACCGAGATGTGATTATTGTTGGGTTTATTCATGAAATAGTGATGAGAGGTTACGGCACTAGGGGGTGACCTGAAACATGGTTTGTGATATTTTCATATGATCGACTTGAAACATAGTCTGGTTGACTTGAAACATAGTCTGGTTGACTTGAAACATAGTCTGATTTACTTGAGATGGAAATTTGGATACGTGGCTGTGGCCAAACATTCATACTGCATTGCATTGCATCATGACAAAGGGTAGAGGAGGATATATATCAATTTGAGGATGACATGTTAGAAATGTGTATTGATTGTCTATGGCAATTAGTGTATCATTTACCATGAATCTTTTTCCGCTTTTGATGATAGCATGTTTCTTATCCCCTGTACTTTTCTCTGCTTTGTTCTATCTTTTATGGCTCGTGTTCGAAGATCCTGTTGATGAGCCGAACGAGGAGGAGCTGGACGGAACTCCTTACGAGCCGGATGCCGGAGGACGAGCTGTGACCCATGATGAGTAGGGTCTAGTCCTAGTTATGGCCATCAAGGTCGTGTGTCATGACGCTTTATCTTTTCCGCCTTTACGTTTGTATAACTTGTACACCTGTAAGGGCTCCTATTGTCGGGATGCTCTAAAACAGTGTTTTGTTTAACTCTGATTTCACTTACATATGCTTAATATGGTCATGTTTTCTTATTCCTGTTCTACATGAATATGTTTACTTAATAATTTGTTTTAATTCCGCCATATTTTCATGTTAAGTTTAAGAATAAGAACATAATAATCAAGTTTATTTCCAAATAAAACACCGAGGCACAGCGGGGTGTCTCAGTCCCTAATATAGAGCTCATCTACTAGCCCGAATGAAAACTCAAATGACTAGATAGACGTGATTATTTTCAAGATGGAAGCACTTATCTTATGAACGCGAATTCTCTAAAGATTATCAGAATCGTTTTTCAAAAGCCAGAAAGAGACTTGAAGTCTTCTCTCCTACTCAGTTTCACGATTATCAAGAAAAGAAGACTACTCTCTCAAGCAACCTTGGATAATCTAAAAGAATGCGTCCAACATGGTTTATTCCACAAAAAGGGGAGTGTACTCAGCAAAGTACAAAAAGCTCTCTACCCAACTCTGACATGACTGTATCTCAATGCATAAAGCCATGATCCTACATGTTAGAGTACAACCAATGTTCCTATTGCATTAATGGCTGCTCAGAACGACTCTATTGCATTAATGGGTGCTCAGAATGACTCTATTGCATTTAATGAAGTTCTGCTTGAAGCCAACATCTGAGAGAATGTCTCTAACGGATCCTAAAGGCTTGAAGACTATAAATACATAAGTCATTGAAGATGAAGACATAGAGAATACACACTGCATTAAAAACGCCATTACTCTGCTCATTAATTCTTTCATTCTGTATTCTTCAAACATTTGAAGTTATTACGCAGACTTTCCTAGACTTCACATTTAAACCACTCTCTGAGTGTTAGTGAAAGATCTGCTTGTGAGAAGTTGTATTTATTACCAATCTCTCAAACAAACTAGAGTGAGCCTGAATAGGCTAGGTGTGCAAATAATACT
Organism: Sophora flavescens; assembly: GCA_030762895.1. Lineage (NCBI taxonomy): Eukaryota > Viridiplantae > Streptophyta > Magnoliopsida > Fabales > Fabaceae > Sophora > Sophora flavescens. The sequence continues at coordinate 211,279,295 of CM061064.1, read as the reverse complement.
TGTCTTGAGCCTGAAGAGGCTAGGTGTGCAAATAATACTTGTCTTGAGCCTGAAGAGGCTAGGTGTGCAAATAATACTTGTCTTGAGCCTGTAACCTTATCAGTTATAGTGGATAAATCTTGGTGCCGCCAAGGACTGGACGTAGCTCTTTGATTTGAAGAGTGAACCAGGATAAATCACCGTGTTAATCTCTCTTTCATAAACTCTTTAATTGCTTCAGTTTTTCTTGCGTCTATCAGTAGTGTATTTGCAAAATTCATCCATCCATCCATCTTGTATTCTTCCACTCGTCCAAATCTAGCTTTCTGTTTGCGAAAAGATTTCAGCTTTGCTTAAATTCTGATAAACACAATTCAACCCCCTCTTCTCGTGTTTATAGTTGTCTATTTCACTGACGTGGCAAGCTAGACACGTTTACTATCAAGTCTTTGGACATGCTGTATCTAAGAAGTTATTTTGATTTCCGTCTAGCAAGCATTTAGTCCCTAGTCTACTTAAAGAAACCAGTCTACTTAAATAAATAAATAAATAACTTTATCAAAACATTGAGTAGCCCGTCTACAAGGGTGGACACGTATTTTTCTCAAGGAGTCCAATGAAAACTTATCCCAAGTTTCTATTACTTATATTTAAATAATCCTGCATAACTGAAAGCACATGTTAGATTTCAACTAACGCTTTGCCAAGCAAATTTAATTCTTTTGTTAACATCAAAATATAGAAATTATTTAATCCAAAACTACTTTGGTTCCAGCAATCTCCCCCTTTTTGATGATGAAAAAAACTAATTAAATTTGAAAAGCAAAGTCTAAGAGAGCCTGCAAAGCTCCCCCTAAGACAAAGCATTCATATAAGTAATCGGTAAAAGTATATGAGACAAACTGCATATAAGCTAATAGATCAATGCAACTGCTTATCACACTTATAGTATATATGAAAGAATAAATAAGCATCATAGCAAATAGGCAGACATGAGTATCCGAGTAGTTATAAACTAGAAAACAGAATATGCATATGCAGACGAATATGAGCTTTTCAAAACTGACTTTGTATTTATAAAAGAAATCTCTTTTCTTTCCTTTCTCCCCCTTTTTTGTCATCAGACAAAAAGGTAAAAAGGAGTGGACCATCATTGTCAGTAAGGAAAACAAATTCAAGGTTAGGCAGGAGGAGGTGGTGGAGGTGGTGGAGGTGGTTGATTCTGAGTCTGGGTTTTCTTGAAATCAGTCAGAAATTCCAGGATTTTGTTCACAACCTCTAAGGTTGGAGCCATAGATACTTGAACTCTCTGAGAGGCTTCCTCAGTGATTTTCTCACTCATCTTTTCAACCTTCTCTTCAACCAGCTTGCCAACTCTCTCATCAACTATCTTTCCAAGAACTTCTTCAAGATTTGGTGGCAGAGCATGTTGTCTTGAACTTTCAGCAGATTCTTGAAAGGTGCTTGATGCTCTGGAGTGTTCAGGATGATCTGAAGGGAGAATGAATATGATATGACCTGTTCGCTTAAGAAAATTTCAACCTGTCTGATATATGCTATTTTATTTGTTGATATTTTCTAAGGTTCATTAAATCATCTCAATGTTTGTCATCATCAAAAAGGGGGAGATTGCTAAGTCTCTAAAATGTCTGATGTGCATTTCCCTAAGTTTTGATGAGAACTAAACATTGGTTAATGATTTAATTAACCTTCATATTGGTTGCTAACCTGTCTATCGAATGTGCAGATTTAATAAGAGAATCATCCGTCCAACATTGTAGTGATAGAAGCTCACGTCCAACACTGCAGTGATTGAAGATCATGTCCAACACTGTAGTGATTAAAACAAATGTCCAGCACTGTAGTGATTGAAGCGCACGTCCAAAACGCAAGAGATAGAAACTTGTGTCCACTAAAGTGATGAAAGCCAGCATCTACTAAAATGCTCGTCCACTGGTGTAACAAAAGCGCTCGTTCATTAAGGTATCAGAAGCGCTCTCCAATGACGTGGCATATGGAGCTTATCCATTAAGGTAACAAAAGCGCTCGTCCAATGACGTGGCATATGGAGCTCGTCTACTAGTATTATGTTCTTTGGACTTGCTAAAACCTTAATGAGAGTATCTGTCCAATGACGTGGAATATGGAGCTCGTCTACTAAAGTAACAGAGGCTCTCAGAGGCTCTCGTCCACTAAAGTAACAGAGGCTCTCGTCTACTAAAGTAACAGAGGCTCTCATCCACTAAAGTAACAGAAGTGCTCGTCCACTAAAGGTGACAGAAGCGCTCGTCCACACTAGTCTTTGGACTTGCTGAGTCCTTAATATGGAGCTCGTCTACCAGCTCAAATTAAAAAAAATATCAAATGGCTATATAGACACGGTTATTTTCAAGATGGAAGCACTTATCTTATGGACGTGAATTCTTTAAGGATTATTAGAATCTTATTTCAAGAACCAGAAAGAGACTTGAAGCCTTCTCTCCTACTCAGTTTCACGATTATCAAGAAGAGTCAGAAGTTACTCTCTCAAGCAACCTTGGATAATCAGAACCAAAGACCAGTTAAAGAATGCTTCCAACATGCTTTATTCCCTAGTACCTCTGGTCCTAACACAAAAAGGGAAGTGTACTCAGCAAAGTACAAAAAGTTCTCTGCACAACTCTGATATGGCTGTATCATGATACATAAAGCCATGATCCTTCATGTTAGAGTACAACCAAAGTTCCTATTGCATTAATGGCTGCCCAGAACGACTCTATTGCATTTAATGAAGTTCTGCTTGAAGCCAACATCTGAGGGAATGTCTCTAACGGATCCTAAATGCTTGAAGACCATAAATACAGAAGTCATTGAAGATGAAGATGAGAGAGAGTTGCTGGAGCTACTACTTCTGCTACACTTAATTAAAAATGAGAGGATCGCCACCTTCATCTCAACAGAAGTCATCCTCAATGTAAACATTCTATATTCACTCAAGTGAGTCTTATGAGAGATTTCTTTTATCAGTTCTGAAGTACTTAAAAATATATCCACTCTTGTGAGTGTAGGAAGAACTCATCTCTGTACTTCATTGTAAAATAACTCCATGAGTGTTGTGAGATTTTCTCTATGTAACCTTCATCAAAATCCAGTGAGCCTGGAGAGGCTAGGTGAAAATAATACTTGCAACAGCCTGGAGAGGTTGGTTAAGAATGATACTCGTTGAGCCTGGAGAGGCTAGGTGTGCAAATAATACTTGCAACAGTCTGGAGAGACTGGTTAAGAACAATACTTAATGAGCCTGGAGAGGCTAGGTGTGCAAATAATACTTGCAACAGTATGGAGAGGCTGGTTAAGAACAATACTCAATGTGCTTGGAGAGGCAAGGTGTGCAAAGACTACTCATTGTAATTATCTGATAGGATAGTGGAGAAAAACTCAGCTACTGCTGGGGACTGGATGTAGCTCATCGTTTATATGAGTGAACATGATAAATCTTGTTGTTTATTTTCTCTCTACCCTTATCTCCTTATCTTTGTTGTTTTATGTATTTTCAACAAAGTTTTCTAACTGATTTTAAGCTTTATGTTCTAAGCTATGTTCAAATGTTTTTTATCCTCTAGATGTTGTCTAACCGGTTAATGTTTAGTCTAAGATAATCAGACAAGTCAATATTGTCCATTAGACAAGTGAAGTGCTTTATATTCCTTATTTCCAAACTGGTTAAAAATATGTTATTAGTTTTGTTAGATGGTTTTTAAATTATCTTCTTTTATCCATCTACACTCTTTATTTGAAAAACTCTGATTTATCTTTTGTTGTTTAGTAAAAGTTTTAAATTTCTATTATCACCCAATTCACCCCCCTCTTGTATGATGGTTGCTTTGATCTAACAATTGGTATCAGAGCTACGTGCTATGTAGAGAATCTTAACCGCTTAGAGTTAAAATCCTTGTTATCTTAGCAACCAAAATATTTTTTTTTAAATGTTTGATTTTAAATTTTTTTTAAAAAAAAACCTCGTGTCTTTGAATATCTTTTCACAAAAATTCAAACTGGAAATGTTTTTATAAGATGTTAATTTTGTTTTGTGAAATGTTTTTCTTTATACTCTTTTCTCTTCTAAACCAAATTCATTTGGACTAATCTTGTTAAAATACTTTTTATAACATTAGAAAAATGTTTTTAAGAATTTTGTCTTTTAAAAATGTTGTTTTTGACAAACCCAAAAGGTGCATCAAATCTAAAAAATATTTTATTTCTGTTTAATGCTATTTATGTTACCAACAATGCTTCTTTGTGTAAAAGTATATCCTTGAATTAGAAGATGCAGATCATTGATAGAAGTTGGATTATAAAAATGTCTTCAAGAAGAAGAGCACAACATAATTAGTGACTCTTCTTCTCAAGAAGCCTGTGAGGAAAAGTACTTAACAAGATGGAAGGATCACCCAACAAGAAAGGAAACCTTCTATAAAGGATCTAACTCAAGAAAAAATTTTGGAGTTGAGTTTATTAAACTTGAGAAGCCACACCGGAAGTTACTTGATCCTATTCCCTGTTGAAAAGTTCGAACAACATGATTCTTTGAAAAATTAAAGGAATCAGAAAGGGAAATTTATAGGAATTGGTACTATTGGTGGTAAACCCCCTCTTCCCTCTATATCTAATGTTCTTATGGTTAAAGGAATAAGACACAATTTTCTTAGCATAAGTCAATTATGTGATAGTGGTTTTGATGTTTCCTTTACCAAGGATGCATGCATAGTTAAAGATTGTTGTGGCAAAACCCTTTTTTCAGCTAAAAGGCAACAAAATCTTTATAAGATTGAACTGTCTGATCTCTTAGATCAAAGTGTAACATGTCTGATGTCTAAGGAGGATGAGAGATGGTTATGGCATAAGAAACTAGGACATGCTAGTACGAAACTAATTTCTGAATTAAAAAGAAATAATCTCGTAAGAGGATTGCCTGATATTAGATTTAAGAAATATGTCTTGTGTGATGCATGTCAGAGAGGTAAACAGATAAAATCAAGTTTCAAATCTAAAAACCAAGTATCAACCTCTAGACCTCTTCAATTGTTACACATGGATCTGTTTGGACCTGTTAGTGTTGCCAGCCTGGCTGGAAGCAAATATGGATTTGTCATAGTTGATGACTATTCTAGATACACATGGGTACTCTTCCTAACACACAAGGATGAGACTTTTAAGGCTTTCTCAGTATTGTGCAAAAGAGTACAAAATGAGCAGGGTTTCTGTATTTCTACCCTTAGAAGTGATCATGGGGGAGAATTTGAAAATAAGCAGTTTAGACAGTTCTGTGAGGAGAATGGAATCTCTCACAATTTCTCTGCACCTAGAACTCCACAGAAAAATGGAGTGGTTGAGAGAAAGAACATATCTCTGCAAGAGATGGCTAGATCTATGCTCAATGAAAATAATCTCCCTAAGTACTTCTGGGCAGAAGCTGTAAACACTGCTTGTTATGTACAAAACAGAATACTTGTTAGGCCTTTTTCTAAAAAGGACTCCTTATGAATTGTGGAAAGGAAAAAGCCCCAACATATCTTATTTTCATGCTTTTGGATGTGAATGTTTTATTCTGAATACCAAAGATAATCTTGGAAAGTTTGATTCTAAGGTAGATAAAGGTATTTTCATAGGATATTCTAAAAAGTCTAAAGCTTTTAGAGTATAAAATTCAAGAACTTGTATTATTGAAGAATCTGCTCATGTTAAATTCAATGATGGATTAAAGACTGATAAAGAACTATCAGATCTAGAAGTTGATCTTGTAGGTCTTGATATAAACAAGCCAGAAAGTCAACAACCCGATCTAACAAAAACAGAACCTGTGCTTGAGGCTGAAAGACAAGTGGAACAAACGAGTCAGCAGATAAGTCAAGATCTTCATGATGATCTCAAAAGGGATTGGAAGTTCAACACTCATCATCCTAAGGATCTTATTATTGGAAATCCTTCTGAAGGAGTAAGAACCAGATCCATATTAAGAGAATCAAGCAATGTGGCCTTTATTTCAGATTTGAAGCCTAAACGCATTGAAGAAGCTCTTGAGGATGAAAGATGGATTCTTGCTATGCAAGAAGAACTTAACCAGTTCACAAGAAATGATGTCTGGACTCTTGTCTCTAAGCCTAAAAACAAGTCGGTTATTGGAACAAGATGGGTCTTTGATAGTGTGATTTTAAATCATGTTCCATGTACACTTTTGCATGCATTTTTCATATAGATTAGGCATACTTTATTTGATTTTAATTAGTTTTTCCCTTGGAACGAGTGAGGCGGTTTCTTGGTGTTCTTTTGCAGGAATTCAAGGAAAAATGCTCAGAATTGCCATGGTGGAGCTTGGATGAAGACAGAACCTGAAAAGTGAAGAAAATGACCCAAGCAGGGCCCATTACGGCCGTGATCGAGAAATAATTGAGAAGAAAGAAGGCAAAAGTCAGAAGCTGTCATGGCTCAACTCGTGACACCCATCACGACACGTGACATGTTAATGGAGCCGACCCCTCTTGGCGTAAATCATCACGTCCAAGTGTGAGACCCATCACTACCGTGATGAGATCATTTGGTGAAGCCAGAAGCTATCACGGCCTGCCCGTGATGAGCATCACGGCCGTGATGCTCCAATATTTGAAAGCGTGCCAAGGTAGAAAGCGTCACGGCCAGGCCGTGACGGCCATCACGGCCGTGACGCAAATCCTGATTGTTAAAAAGACACGGGAAACACAGAAGAAATGAGTTTTTGAATCCCTAAGGACTTTCTCTGAACCAGGGGCAACTACACAAGGAGTCCATGGCGTTCTTCCCTCTTTTCATCTCCATTTCTTTTGTTGTGGTTATGATCATGAGTGGCTAAACTCCATTGTTGGGGTTAGGGTAGCTATCTCTGAATTCTCATGTATTTGATTTGATCTTGTAATACAGTTTTTACTTTGTTATTGAGTGATTGATTTCTGTGTTTAATGCTTGTTGTGGCTAGCACCCCCATGACTTGATCAGAGTTTTGATATGCAATTGGAAAATTCGTATTAGAACCGGAACTGAAATTTATCACCTAGTAAATCTTGTATCTAGGAATGGAACTAGGTTTATTAGCAATCGCGTAATCCCTAATCTTAATGCAATTTCACTAATCTAGCACACCTAAGGAATTAGGGTCTATTAGTGGATTTAGGCTCTTGTCATCCGAAGAATTGGGGCTTGAGTAATTTAGCGGATTGATTGTCATAATTGAAGTAAAAACTGTTTATTAGTCATGTCATTGCATGGGGATGAAGTTTAGTGAACCTAATCCCAGCGTTGTTCTCATATTTGAAGAATCCCTTTAACTGCCTTCCTGGTGTTCGATAGAATTTCTCAAAGAACTTTTCTCTTTATTTTGTTTAGTTTAGGTTTACATCTTATTTGGGCTTGGTAGTTACTATCGAGCTCCCTTCAACCCAAATATCAACTTAGATAGTAATTGATTCGGTACGTGCTAGTACTTGGCACAGTCCTCGTGGGAACGATAAACGGTCTCACCACCGTATTACTTGCACGACTGGGTATACTTGCCCAGATCCGTCAACAAGTTTTTGGCGCAGTTCCCGGGGACTGCGTTTCATTACTAGCATATCAATTTTGGTTACTAATTTAAGCAAAAGAATTTTATGTTATAATTTGTTTTCTGTCATAATTCTCTGTTCTGTTTTTGCTGTCATTTTTCTGGTGTATTTGTTGTTGTGTGCTGACTTTTTTTATCGCTAACACTCTTGTTTGCTAGACTGTTTGTGTATGCGAGGTACTATCCCAGCTGACCAACTCCTCCACGATCCTGAGATTGAAAGAACAACTAGGAAGAATCGAAGGCAAGTAAGAGAGCAGAAACAGTTAGAACAGCAAGAAGAAGAACAAGAGACTTCTACCTCTCAAGTTCCTCAAGAAAAACTCAGAATGGCAGGCAATGGTGAAGGTGCTCCACCACGGAGGACACTCGGTGACTACGGCAATACAAATATCAATCGGCATGTCACTAGCATAGTGAGGCCCCCAATTAACTGCAACAATTTTGAAATCAAGCAGCTCTCTTGAATTTGGTTGCCTGAGAATCAGTTCTTAGGGTTGGAAAAGGAAGATCCTAATAGTCATATCTCCAACTTCATTGAGATATGTGATACGATGAAGCATAATGGTGCCTCTGAGGATGCAATCCGCCAAAGGGCGTTTCCCTTATCTTTAAGAGATAGGGCCAAGACTTGGCTCCAATCTCAACCAAGGGGGAGCATTACTACATGGGATGACTTAGAGGCAAAGTTTCTGGCAAGGTTCTTCCCCACCTCAAGATTTGTCAAGACAAGGGGTGACATCATAAGCTTCGCTCAACAAAAAGGAGAGACTTTACATGACGCCTGTGAAAGGTTCAAGGAATTGCTCCGAAGATGTCCAAATCATGGGTTTGATGATCATACCCAAATGCAAACATTCTGTAATGGATTGAGGCCGTCAACCAGGTATATGCTGGATGCCTCAGCTGGAGGTTCCATGAACACAAAGACAGCAGAGGAAGCACTGATTTTGATAGAGGCTATGGCATCAAATGACTATTTGATGCATCATGATCGGGGTCCCACATCAAGAAGGGGAGTGTTGGAGTTAGATTCGCAATCTGCACTTTTGGCTCAGAATAAACTCATGACACAACAACTGGAGTCCATCACCAAGCAACTCGCTCAACTCCCACAACAACTCCAAACAGTTCAAGGGACAACCATGCAACCTCAACAGGTAATGCGATGTGATTTTTGTGGAGGTGATCAAGATAATGGAAGATGTGAGGCACCGCCTAGTTCCCATGAGGAAGCTAATTATATGGGGAACTATGGGCGGCCAGGCAACAACCAATACTCCAACAACTACAACCAAGGATGGAGGAATCAACCGAGTTTTGGTTGGAAGCAAGATGCCGGACAAACAAGCAAGCCTCAACCCACACCACCACCTCAGGACCGGATTTCTATCTTGGAGAACACTCTCAATCAGTTCATGCAGATGTCCATGTCAAACCAGAAAAACACTGATGCATCCATAAAAAACTTGGAGGTTCAAGTTGGACAGATTGCAAAGCAACTAACAGAACAATCCAGCAGCAGTTTTTCAGGTAACACTCAGACAAATCCTAAAGAGCATTGCAAGGCTATTGTTTTGAGGAGTGGTAAAACTCTTGAGCAAGAGGGTGGTGAGCCTTCGTTGACAAATCAGAGAAAGGCTGAAGAAACAGAAATGAATGCTGAAAAAACTGAACTGAGTGAAGAAAAAGGTAAAGAGGTTGTAGTTGAGGAAGAAGAAAAGGGCAATGAACAAGACAAGAGGGAGAAGCTAGTGGATGAGAATTCAATCTTGAGGAATACTAAAAGTCATATTTTGAAAGATGGAGACAAGCCTCAAGTGATCCCCTCTTACGTAAAGCTTCCATATCCTCATTTGAGCAAGAAAAAGGAAAAGCAAGAGCAGTTTGCCAAGTTCCTTGACATCTTCAAGAGGCTACAGATCAACATACCCTTTGCTGAAGCACTAGAGCAGATGCCCACTTATGCAAAATTCATGAAGGAGTTGTTCACAAAGAAAAGAAAGTTTAAAGAAGGCGAGACTGTTGCCTTGACTGAAGAGTGCAGTGCAATACTTCAAAGGAAGCTACCTCCAAAGCTTAAGGATCCTGGTAGTTTTACAATCCCCTGCACTATTGGGAGCGTTGCTATTGGGAAGGCTTTGTGTGACTTGGGAGCGAGTATCAATTTGATGCCGCTTTCAATTTTGAATAAGCTTGGAGGCGGTGAGGTAAAACCAACAAGGATGTCATTGCAACTAGCTGATAGATCAATAAAGCGTCCTTATGGTATTCTGGAAGATGTCCTGGTAAAAGTAGATAAGTTTATCTTCCCAGCAGACTTTATGATATTAGACATGGAGGAGGATGCAGAGGTTCCACTTATATTGGGGAGACCTTTTCTAGCAACTGGTCGAGCCTTGATAGATGTACAAAAGGGCCAGCTTCGACTCAGAGTGCAAGATGAAGAGGTTACCTTCAACGTATTTGAAGCTATGCATCGCCCGAGTGATGAAGAAAACTGTTTCCGCTTGGACATTGTGGATGTAGTGGCTAAGGAAGCCTGTGCACATCAACACCCTCCTCTACTCTTGAGAAGGTGATAAGCCTCTGGCTTATCTAGTTTTATGACTAGATGAGCTAGGGTTTATGTGCCTATTTATTCGAGTTCACTCTCGTTTTCGCCCAAATTTGCCTTGTTTTGTTCCTAAGTTGGACTTCGACTCATTTTGCGTATTTTGTGTAGTTTTTAGGTTATTTTGAATAGAATTACGCTTGTGGGTGCTTTTGTTGTTTCAGGTTAAATAAGTGAAGCTCCGGGAGTCAAGAAAAGTCGAAAAGCAGTGGAAATTGCAAGTCTGGAGACACTCGCCTCGCGAGTGTATGCTCGCCCCGCGAGCCTGAAGGTCAGCAAAGCAACAAAAGTCATCACTTCAGTCTCGCCACACGAGATGTGTCTCGCCCCGCGAATCATGAAGACCTGCAAGACAGAGAGCATCACGGCTTGGCCGTGATGAATACCACGTCCGTGGCAGTTTAAGGTTGAAGACTCGCCCCGCGAGAAGCCTCTCGCCCCGCAAGAGTTTGAAGACCCTGGAAGTCAGAGACCATCACGGCCCAGCCGTGATGAAGGTCACAGCCTAGAATTGAAGACTCGCCTCGTGAACATACCTTCGCCTCGCGAGAGTTTAAATTGAAAGCGCGCTAATTTTAATTCTCGCCTCGCGAAAGTCTGCTCACCTCGCGAGAGAGCGCAGATCAGGATTACTATTTAAGGGCTGTTGCATATCAGAATTAGGGGATCCATCGTTAGCATCCAGTTTTCCACTGTTTAGAGTAGCGTTTAGGGTAGTTTCTTTTCTCTTTGGAGCTGCGTCTCCCTTTTTCTTATGGAGATTATGTCCGATCGCTTGTCTATGAGCATGAGGAACTAATCCCCTCGTCCGAGGGAACAATGAAGCCACCCATGGCGATGTAAATCCGATATGATGTATGTCTTTCTCCTTAATTCAATTCTTGTTTTCTAATTCTGATTTGATTGTGTCAATTATATGCTAGCGTGATTGACTTGTTAACGTGATGAGGCTTAGTCAGCGATTCGCGTTTAGAACTTGAATTAGAATCATCGATCGAATATTGCACGAGAGTGAATAGGAGATCGGTGCAACCATATAGGGAACACGAATTAACAGAATTCGAGATTAGGGTTAAGAGACCTAGCAAGTAATTAACTCAAATCATCGAATACGTCCTAATGAGCACGGAAGTGGATTTAGGAGAATTTAGGGGTCCCGGTTGACATTGTAATTGAATTTAGGGAGGGATTCATCATCACTTGGGTGTACATATTGGGTAGGTGGATTTGTGACCTTGGACATTTTAGTTTTCTGATTTTTAGTTAATTAGTTTATTTAGATTGTTAGTTGAATTTCGCTATTATTCTCTTTCTCTCAACCACCTTCTTCCGTAACTTGACCGAACATATCTGACTTCCCGCGGATTAGTCGAATTGGTACCCCAATCCTTGAGTTCGACCTCGGTAATTACTTACCGTGTTATTTTTATTACTTGCGACGACCCGGTACACTTGCCGGAGTCACAACAAGTTTTTGGCGTCGTTGTAGTATAGTGGTGAGTATTCCCGCCTGTCACGCGGGTGACCCGGGTAGCATGAGGAACTAATCCCCTCGTCCGAGGGAACGACGAAGCCACCCATGGCGATGTAAATCCGATATGATGTATGTCTTTCTCCTTAATTCAATTCTTGTTTTCTAATTCTGATTTGATTGTGTCAATTATATGCTAGCGTGATTGACTTGTTAACGTGATGAGGCTTAGTCAGCGATTCGCGTTTAGAACTTGAATTAGAATCATCGATCGAATATTGCACGAGAGTGAATAGGAGATCGGTGCAACCATATAGGGAACACGAATTAAGTAATTCGAGATTAGGGTTAAGAGACCTAGCAAGTAATTAACTCAAATCATCGAATACGTCCTAATGAGCACGGAAGTGGATTTAGGAGAATTTAGGGGTCCCGGTTGACATTGTAATTGAATTTAGGGAGGGATTCATCATCACTTGGGTGTACATATTGGGTAGGTGGATTTGTGACCTTGGACATTTTAGTTTTCTGATTTTTAGTTAATTAGTTTATTTAGATTGTTAGTTGAATTTCGCTATTATTCTCTTTCTCTCAACCACCTTCTTCCGTAACTTGACCGAACATATCTGACTTCCCGCGGATTAGTCGAATTGGTACCCCAATCCTTGAGTTCGACCTCGGTAATTACTTACCGTGTTATTTTTATTACTTGCGACGACCCGGTACACTTGCCGGAGTCACAACAAGTTTTTGGCGTCGTTGTAGTATAGTGGTGAGTATTCCCGCCTGTCACGCGGGTGACCCGGGTAGCATGAGGAACTAATCCCCTCGTCCGAGGGAACGATGAAGCCACCCATGGCGATGTAAATCCGATATGATGTATGTCTTTCTCCTTAATTCAATTCTTGTTTTCTAATTCTGATTTGATTGTGTCAATTATATGCTAGCGTGATTGACTTGTTAACGTGATGAGGCTTAGTCAGCGATTCGCGTTTAGAACTTGAATTAGAATCATCGATCGAATATTGCACGAGAGTGAATAGGAGATCGGTGCAACCATATAGGGAACATGAATTAACAGAATTCGAGATTAGGGTTAAGAGACCTAGCAAGTAATTAACTCAAATCATCGAATACGTCCTAATGAGCACGGAAGTGGATTTAGGAGAATTTAGGGGTCCCGGTTGACATTGTAATTGAATTTAGGGAGGGATTCATCATCACTTGGGTGTACATATTGGGTAGGTGGATTTGTGACCTTGGACATTTTAGTTTTCTGATTTTTAGTTAATTAGTTTATTTAGATTGTTAGTTGAATTTCGCTATTATTCTCTTTCTCTCAACCACCTTCTTCCGTAACTTGACCGAACATATCTGACTTCCCGCGGATTAGTCGAATTGGTACCCCAATCCTTGAGTTCGACCTCAGTAATTACTTACCGTGTTATTTTTATTACTTGCGACGACCCGGTACACTTGCCGGAGTCACAACAAGTTTTTGGCGTCGTTGTAGTATAGTGGTGAGTATTCCCGCCTGTCACGCGGGTGACCCGAGTAGCATGAGGAACTAATCCCCTCGTCCGAGGGAACGATGAAGCCACCCATGGCGATGTAAATCCGATATGATGTATGTCTTTCTCCTTAATTCAATTCTTGTTTTCTAATTCTGATTTGATTGTGTCAATTATATGCTAGCGTGATTGACTTGTTAACGTGATGAGGCTTAGTCAGCGATTCGCGTTTAGAACTTGAATTAGAATCATCGATCGAATATTGCACGAGAGTGAATAGGAGATCGGTGCAACCATATAGGGAACACGAATTAACAGAATTCGAGATTAGGGTTAAGAGACCTAGCAAGTAATTAACTCAAATCATCGAATACGTCCTAATGAGCACGGAAGTGGATTTAGGAGAATTTAGGGGTCCCGGTTGACATTGTAATTGAATTTAGGGAGGGATTCATCATCACTTGGGTGTACATATTGGGTAGGTGGATTTGTGACCTTGGACATTTTAGTTTTCTGATTTTTAGTTAATTAGTTTATTTAGATTGTTAGTTGAATTTTGCTATTATTCTCTTTCTCTCAACCACCTTCTTCCGTAACTTGACCGGACATATCTGACTTCCCGCGGATTAGTCGAATTGGTACCCCAATCCTTGAGTTCGACCTCGGTAATTACTTACCGTGTTATTTTTATTACTTGCGACGACCCGGTACACTTGCCGGAGTCACAACAAGTTTTTGACGCCGTTGCCGGGGATTGGCAAACCAATTTTCCTAATTTTTAGGAAATTTGATTGATTGGTTAAGTTGATTTTTCATTTTATTTTTCTGTTATTTCTTTGTTATTATTTCTCTACTTCTTTGATTCCACTTGGTCTTGCCGTGTTTTTGTATGCGAGGTACCCTCCTACAAGAGGACTTGCTATTTGATTCCGAGATCACCAGGACCGAGCGGCAGTTAAGAAAAGAGGCCAGAGAAAGGAAGAGGTTGGAAGCAATTAAAATAGAGGGCATGGCTGAAGAAAATCCCCCTCCTCCTCCTCGTTACAAGCCTCTCTTTGAGTACGATCTACCAAGCTTGGTAGATTGTGACTCTTCTATTGTGAGGGGCAACCTGAACACAGACTCTTTCAGAGTGGAAGCCTGTGTCACATACCAGATCTGGGAGAATCAGTTTGATGGGAGTGGCAAACAGGACCCGCATAGACATATCACTCGTTTCCTGGAAGCTTGTGACTTGCAGAAGACCAGGGGAGTCTCTCAGGATGAGTTTCGCTTGCGGCTTTTCCCTCTTTCTCTTAGGGATGTCGCTCGCGATTGGGTTGATGATTTGGATAGGAACAAAGATCGTAACTTGGGAGCAAATGGCACGAAGTTCCTAACCAAATACTTTCCTCCTCATAAGGCGGCACAAGCAAGAATAGCCGTCACTTCATTCAGGCAAACGGAGGATGAAACATACAATGAAGCATGGGAGAGGTACAATGGTTTGTTGAGAAGATGTCCCTCTGCGTTCTTTGACCCGGTTTCCAAAGTGCAACATTTCTTTAATGGGTTGAGAGGACGCTATCAGATGAACTGTGATGCCGCAGCTGGCGGTTCTTTTGTATATTTATCGGCTGAGGATGGATGGGCACTGTTAGAGAAGATGTCATATAATGATTACAACCGTGGTAGGGAGACCTCGAGTGGAATCAGTTCTGGGACAATGGAAGCCATTCTTGAGCAAAACAGATTGTTGAAGATGCAAGTGGCGGCTTTGTCAGAGAACAAGAAGGCTAATGTAATACACGAGGGAATGCCTCCAGGTTGTGGTAATTGTAATGGAGATCATGACACTCGAAACTGTCCATTCAACTTCCCTCAGGAACATGTGGACTCATGCCACAACTTTTATGACACTGTGCCCCAGAATAACTATCAGAGGAACAGACAAAATGACTACAATCAGAATCAAAATAGGGGGTACATGAGGAGAGACCATCCGGGTTTCGCTTGGAGTAATGTTAATGGTGGTCTAACCGGTCAACAACCTCCTCAGCAGAATTGGCAACAACCTCAGCAGGGTATAAGGCCGAACATTGGAATTCAACAATGCAATACCCAGCAGGCTCTTCCAGGGCCTAGTCAGTTGCAAATAACAGATGGTGGAAGACAACCGTGGGAGCTGGCTATTGAGAAGATGAGTGCAGCAATGGAAAAGATGATAATCAACACAGACACTGAATACGAAGGTTGACAAGTTAACAACGCATACAGGGGCGGCAATTCACAATTTAGAGACACAGATGGCCCAACTCGCAAAGCAACTTAATGAGCGCCTCCCAGGAACTTTCCCAGGTAATACCGAGAACAACCCCAAGGGACAATGCAACGTCATATCTACTAGAAGCGGAAGGGTGTTGGAACCTAGCAGGGGTACCACTAGTTCTCAGGATGACAAGGGCCCGGAACAACTACCAGTTGAGGAAGAGCAACCAGAGAAAGAAGGGTTGGCAAGTGACAAGGGACCGGAGCAAGGGGGAAGGCTGAAACTTGTGGATGAAGAGTTCCGAAGGAAGAAGTGGGTTGAACCCCAAGACCTCCCGCCCTACATGAAGGTTCCGTATCCGGAAAGATTGAAGAAGCCTCAACAGGATAAGCAATTCAATAAGTTCCTTGATGTCTTCCGAAAACTTCAGATTAACATTCCATTTGCGGAAGCCTTGGAACAAATGCCATCATATGCTCGGTTTATGAAGGAACTTCTCACTAAGAAGCGGAGGATTGTGGATGAAGAAACGATTGCTTTGACCGAGGAGTGTAGTGCCATTCTTCAACGAAAACTGCCTCCGAAGTTGAAGGATCCCGGTTCCTTCTCGATACCATGCACCATTGGGGGAATGACCTTCGGAAAGGCATTATGTGATCTAGGGGCAAGCATCAACTTGATGCCCCTCTCGATGATGAAGAGGCTAGGGATCAAGGAAGTAAAGGATACGCGAATGTCACTCCAACTGGCTGATCGTTCTATCAAATATCCCTATGGAGTAGTTGAAGACTTGCTCGTGAAGGTTGACAAGTTCATATTCCCAGTGGACTTCGTGGTGCTCGACATGGATGAAGATGCTGAGATCCCTCTCATATTGGGTAGACCCTTCTTGGCCACCGGGGATGCCTTGATAGATGTTCGGCAAGGGAAACTCACTTTAAGGGTGAATGATGATAAGGTGGTCTTCAATGTCTTTGAAGCGATTAAGCACCCGGAAGAAAAGTCAGCTGTGTATCGAGTGGATGTTGTGGACCCAGCTGAAAAGGTAAAGGCAATTAGAAAAGACCATGATCCTTCACTTGCAACAGTATCGGTAGAATCTCATGAGAAAGACAGTGAGGAAAAAGGCCCTTCGGGGGATGAAGTCTACCTTGAGTGGCTACGAGACATGGAACCCATACCGAGTCTCCCAAGGGAAGAATGTGCAAAGGAAGAGCTCAGTTGCAAGGGCAAGAAAAAGAAGGGTAAAGCACCAAGGTTGAAAGGTAGCACAACCGTGGTGGTCAATAAAGACAACAAGTTTTTGGCGCCGTTGTCGGGGATTGGCACAACCAGTTTTTCTGATTTTAGGGGAGTTTGATTATTTGGTTAAGTTATTTTTGTTCTTATTTTTTATTTTTATTTTTATTATTTTCTTTTTATTTTCTACTATCTCTCTACTTCTTTGATTCCACTTGGTCTTGCCTTGTTTTGTATGCGAGGTACACGAAGGAATGCTTCCGGGTTGCGAATATTGTGATGGGAACCATGACACTTGGAGTTGTCCGTTCTACTTCCCTGAAGTATATGTGGAACCATGGCATAATGACAGCGTGCCCCAGAACAACTATCAGAATCAGTATTGGGGTGATATGAGTAGAGACCATCCGGATGTCGCTTGGAGTAATGTTGACGATGGTCTAGCCTGGCAACAACAACCTCAACAGAATTGGCAACCACAACCTTGGGAGTTGGCTCTTGAGAAGTTGTCAACTGTTACAGCCACATCTTTTGAGAAGATGAATGCGACAATTGATAAGTTGGCAGGGGTGACACTTCAGAATCTAGAGATGCAGATTGCCCATCTCACCGAACAACATAATGAGCGTCTCACAGAGACTTTCCCAGGTGATGCCGAGAACCACCCTAAGAGCCCATGCGAAGCCATAACAACTAGAAGAGATGGGGTGTTGGGATATGACTGGGGTGTAACTAGTTCTCAGGGAGTTGAGGAAGAACTACCACATGTTGAGGAAGAACAACTGGAGGAAAAGGAATTGGCAAGTGTCATGGCCCCAGAACAACCACATGTTGAGGAAGAGCAACCTAAGGAAGAGGAGTTGGCAAAGGACAAGGCACTGGAGCAAGGGGGTAGAGATCAAGATGAAGATAAAGTGGCAGAGGATTCCACCATGCTTGCCAAGCAACCTGATTTTGATGCGTTAAATAAATATGTTGGCTTGCATGCATGTGTGGACACCGGTAAATTAGATCCTCCCACTCGTTTGGCACACTTCCTCGAGAAAACACCATTTGACCCGAGAGGAAGTGAATTCATAATTGAAGAGGTCAATGGAGTTTTCACACACTGGCTGGGTGGAGTGGATGATAAGGTCATATTGATGCTACGATCTCCACTCCAAAAACCATTTGATCCGGGTGGAGGATTTGATATGATGAGCATCTCTTGGCCTCTGTACCACAGACTATGGGACCCAGGTGGATGCTTCGTAATAAGTCAGGCTCGGGACGTTAAACAAGCGCTTCTTGGGAGGCAACCCAAGCTAGGTATCCCTCTCTTTTCCTAACTTCTGTTTTGTTTTTGTTTTGTTTTTGTTTGTCGCTCTTGAATAATTTGAGAAGATCAAGAGTTTTTGTATGAATGTCGTGTCGGCAAGCTTGTTGGATTTTGATTGAATTGAGCATAGATTGATTGCATGAATTATTTGACCATTGATGATTTCCCCCTAAGTTCTGAAATTAGAAAAGTTTATCCCCACTTAAAAATTGAAAATTGAACTTTGAGAATTTTGTTGTGATTACTTGATTTATGATAAGTTTGGGGTGAGGGGGGTGCACACACTAGGAATTGTATCTCGGTCAAACAATTTGCAAAATGTCCAGGTGAGGAATTTGAGCCTCCAACTCTGTTTTTGAATGTGTGAATCACTGTTAAGTTGCACTTTCCTGAATTTGCTTGAATCTCTATATGGTTTGCATGTTTATGTGTTGCATCAAATGATTTAGGCAATGCTCTTTGAATAACTACTTGGCCTGAAATGAACCATCCCTAATGCATGTTCCCTAGTTAGCCAAATTGAGCCCAATTGACCTATTGTTTCTTGATGACCCTACATTACGAGCCAAAATCCGAAAAACCATGTTAACCCAATCTTAGGATTAGGAGAGCATGGAAATGAGCAAGAGAAAGGTTGTGAGAAACTAAGTTTGGGGTGGCTACAAGGAGGTATGACATTTTGGGGTGAGAAAAAGAAAAATAAAGGTTGAAAAAAAAAAAAAAGAAAAAGAAAAATTTGGCCAAAAGAAAAGGGGCAAATCAAAAGATGAGCAAGGAAAAAAGTTGTAGTCACCCGAGACAAAAAGAAAAGAAAAATGAAAAAAGGAATTTGAGTGGAAAATGTGTTTAATGCTCATGCTCTCTTAGTTCCTAGGGACTTAAACCTAGTATCCTTGACTATCCTACCCTCAGCCAGGCCCCATTACAACCTTTAAAAGACCTTCTGATGTTGCATACATGTTTACGTGGGGACCATTTTTGAGATGAAAATCAAATTCATGGGAAGTGCTCTTGATAAGTGAAATTGAGTGAAAAAGTTGAAAGCCTTGACAAACTTGAGCGAATGAGTGAAATTTTAAATGCCCTTGTGAGGAAGGCAATTGTTTGAGATAGGTGATCTTCCTTTGTGTGTAACTCTGATCCTCAACTTAGAGTAATGGCGGAATGAATGATGAGTTCTCAATGGTTTAAAGTAAATGAATGTGGGGATTACATTGATGTAGGGGGGAGATCATTGGAAAAAAAAAAACTGTTTTGTAAAGTTGCATTAAATTTGTGCGAAATCGATTGATTCCTTTAGGCTTGCCAAGTCTTGAGTCGTTTTTGAGTTTTAAGCTTGCTTGGGGACAAGCAAGGTTTAAGTTTGGGGTATTTTGATAAGCCTCCGGCTTATCTAGTTTTATGACTAGATGAGCTAGGGTTTATGTGCCTATTTATTCGAGTTCACTCTCATTTTCGCCCAAATTTGCCTTGTTTTGTTCCTAAGTTGGACTTCGACTCATTTTGCGTATTTTGTGTAGTTTTTAGGTTATTTTGAATAGAATTACGCTTGTGGGTGCTTTTGTTGTTTCAGGTTAAATAAGTGAAGCTCCGGGAGTCAAGGAAAGTCAAGCGAGTGGAAATTGCAAGTGCGGAGACACTCGCCTCGTGAGTGTATGCTCGCCCGCGAGCCTCGAAGGTCAACAAAGCAACAAAAGTCATCACTTCGGTCTCGCCACGCGAGATGTGTCTCGCCCGCGAATCATGAAGACCTGCAAGACAGAGAGCATCACGGCTTGGCCGTGATGAATACCACGCCCGTGGCGCTTTAAGGTTGAAGACTCGCCTCGCGAGAAGCCTCTCGCCCCGCGAGAGTTTGAAGACCCCGGAAGTCGAGACCATCACGGCCCACCCGTGATGAAGGTCACACCTAGAATTGAAGACTCGCCTCGCGAACATACCTTCGCCTCGCGAGAGTTTAAATTGAAAGCGCGCTAATTTTAATTCTCGCCTCGCGAAAGTCTGCTCGCCTCGCGAGAGAGAGCGCAGATCGGGATTACTATTTAAGGGTGGTTGCATATCAGAATTAGGGGATCCATCGTTAGCATCCAGTTTTCCACTGTTTAGAGTAGCGTTTAGGGTAGTTTCTTTTCTCTTTAGAGCTGCGTCTCCCTTTTTCTTATGGAGATTATGTCCGATCGCTTGTCTATGAGCATGAGGAACTAATCCCCTCGTCCGAAGGAACGATGAAGCCACCCATGGCGATGTAAATCCGATATGATGTATGTCTTTCTCCTTAATTCAATTCTTGTTTTCTAATTCTGATTTGATTGTGTCAATTATATGCTAGCGTGATTGACTTGTTAACGTGATGAGGCTTAGTCAGCGATTCGCGTTTAGAACTTGAATTAGAATCATCGATCGAATATTGCACGAGAGTGAATAGGAGATCGGTGCAACCATATAGGGAACACGAATTAACAGAATTCGAGATTAGGGTTAAGAGACCTAGCAAGTAATTAACTCAAATCATCGAATACGTCCTAATGAGCACGGAAGTGGATTTAGGAGAATTTAGGGGTCCCGGTTGACATTGTAATTGAATTTAGGGAGGGATTCATCATCACTTGGGTGTACATATTGGGTAGGTGGATTTGTGACCTTGGACATTTTAGTTTTCTGATTTTTAGTTAATTAGTTTATTTAGATTGTTAGTTGAATTTCGCTATTATTCTCTTTCTCTCAACCACCTTCTTCCGTAACTTGACCGAACATATCTGACTTCCCGCGGATTAGTCGAATTGGTACCCCAATCCTTGAGTTCGACCTCGGTAATTACTTACCGTGTTATTTTTATTACTTGCGACGACCCGGTACACTTGCCGGAGTCACAACAGAATGTACTTGTTAATGCTATTGAAAATCTTGGTGAGATAGAGGAGGAGGAATTAGAGGAGTGTTTGTGTGATCTGGAAGCCCAACCTAAGCAAATTGCTACCAACACTGTGAAGGAAGAGCTCAAGAAGGATGAAGTCCAAGAGAAGCTCCAGTTAGAGCTTAAGCCCCTACCTCCCCACTTGAAGTATGTGTTCCTGGGTGAGAATGATGAAGACCCTGTCATAGTGAGTAATGTATTGTCCAAATTGGAAGAGGAGAAGCTTGTAAGGGTGCTTCGAGAGCATAAGACAGCTAGTGGCTGGTCCATCTCAGATTTGAAAGGTATTATCCCCACGTTTTGTATGCACAAGATCATGATGGAGACTGAGTTTAAACCGGTGGTCCAACCGCAGAGGAGGCTCAACCCTACAATGAAAGAAGTGGTGAAGAAGGAGGTGCTGAAACTCCTTGAAGATGGAATGATATATCCGATCTCCGATAGTGCTTGGGTGAGTCCGTTACAAGTGGTTCCAAAGAAAGGTGGCATGACCGTCGTGCACAATGAGAAGAATGAGTTGATTCCAACTAGAACGGTCACGGGTTGGCGGATGTGTATAGATTACCGGAAGCTAAATCAAGCTACTAGGAAGGATCACTTCCCACTTCCATTCATGGACCAGATGCTGGAGAGGTTAGCCAGGCAAGCATACTATTGTTTCTTGGATGGTTATTCGGGTTATAACCAAATTGCGGTTAACCTGGAAGACCAGAAGAAAACTGCTTTCACATGCCCGTTTGGAGTTTTTGCCTATCGGAAGATGCCTTTCGGTCTGTGCAATGCGCCTGCGACATTTCAAAGGTGCATGCTTTCTATTTTTTCTGATATGGTAGAAAAATACATGGAGATTTTCATGGATGATTTTTCTGTTTTCGGTTCCTCTTATGATAACTGTTTGTCTAACCTTGCTGCTGTGTTAAAGAGGTGCATGGACACCAATTTAGTCTTGAATTTGGAGAAGTGTCATTTTATGGTGGAGGAAGGCATTGTGCTTGGGCACAAAATTTCAGCCAAGGGGATCGAAGTGGATAAATCCAAGATCGATGTGATTGAGAAGCTACCTCCACCAGCGAATGTCAAGGGCGTTAGGAGTTTCCTTGGGCATGCAGGCTTTTACCGGCGGTTCATCAAGGACTTTTCAAAGATAGACAAGCCACTGTGTAGCCTTTTGAACAAGGACACTCCATTTCTGTTTGACACTGGTTGTCTTAACTCTTTTCAAATTCTGAAAGACAAGTTGATTACTACTCCCATTCTTGTTGCACCCAACTGGGAGTCACCATTTGAATTAATGTGTGATGCCAGTGACTACGCAGTTAGGGCAGTTTTGGGACAGCGGAGGGACAAATTTTTCCATGCTATTCACTATGCTAGCAAAGTTCTCAATGAGAACCAAGTAAATTATGCAACAACCGAAAAAGAGTTGTTAGCCATAGTGTTTGCACTGGAAAAATTTCGTTCCAACTTAATAGGGTCACAAGTCACTGTTTATACTGACCATGCTGCGATTAAATATTTATTGACTAAGTTAGATTCTAAACCAAGACTCATAAGGTGGATTCTCTTGTTGCAGGAATTTGACTTAGTCATCAAGGATAAAAAGGGCAGCGAGAATGTGGTGGCTGACCACTTGTCCCGGTTGGTGAATGAAGAGGTGGCTGCAAAAGAAAAGGACATTCGGGATGAGTTCCCGGATGAGGCTATATTGTTGGTACATGAGAGACCATGGTTTGCCGACATGGCGAACTTCAAGGCAACCAACATTGTTCCAGAGCACCTCACTTGGCAACAAAGGAAAAAGTTCTTCCGGGATGCCAACCATTTCATATGGGATGACCCATTTCTGTTCAAGGTTGGAACGGATGGCTTGTGGAGGAGGTGTGTTAGTCAAGAGGAAGCAAGGAAAGTTTTGTGGCATTGTCATAACTCTCCATATGGTGGACATTACAATGGGGATCGGACAGCTGCAAAGGTCCTCCAATATGGGTTCTTTTGGCCCTCAATCTTCAAGGACTCTTACAATCATGTGAAGAGTTGTGACAGGTGCCAGAGGACCGGGAACATTTCGAGGAGGGATGAGATGCCTGATAAGCCTCTGGCTTATCTAGTTTTATGATTAGATGAACTAGGGTTTATGTGCCAATTTATTCGAGTTCACTCTCGTTTTCGCCCAAATTTGCCTTGTTTTGTTCCTAAGTTGGACTTTGACTCGTTTTGCGTCTTTTGTGTAGTTTTTAGCTTATTTTGGATAGAATTATGCTTTTGGTTGTTTTTGTGTTTTCAGGTTAATAAAGTGAAGCTCCAGGAGTCAAGGAAAGCAAGGAAATAGTGGAAATTGAAATTCTGAGACACTCGCCCCGCTAGTGTACTCTCGCCTCGCGAGAATCTGAAGAACAGCAAGACAGAGACTATCACGGCATAGTCGTGATTAAGGTCACGGCTGTGACAAATTGAGGGTTGAAGACTCGCCCCGCGAGAGACATCTCGCCCCGCGAGAGCATGAAGACTTGGAAGTCAGAGAACATCACGGCCTAGCCGTGATGAAGGTCACAACCCAGATTTGAAGACTCGCCCCGCGAATACAAGGTCGCCTCGCGAAAATACAAAATTTGAAACGCGCTAATGCTTAAATTCGCGTCGCGAGAGTAAGCTCGCCCCGCGAGTTGGCGAGAAACAGAATCCTTATTTAAAGGATGTCTCAGATCAGGATTGGGGAGTTAGCCACTTGTGTAGATCAGAGTAGTGCGAATCCTTATCTCTGGAGCTGCGTCTCCTTCTTCCTTTCTTTTCTTTTCTTCTTTTAGTTTGTTATTATGGAGATTATCGCCGATTGTTTGTGCGTCGTCACAGGCATGAGGAACTAATCCCCTCGTCCGAGGGATCGATGAAGCCACCCATGGCTGTGTAGTGTTCATATGATGTATGTGTTTCTCCCCTCTTTTTTTGATGGTTTCCGATTCTGATTTGAATGTTTTATCATATGTTTTGCGTGATTAATTAGTTAAACGTGTTTGAGGCCTAACAGCGATTCGCGTTTTAGAACTTGAATCGGGATCGCAAATGTTTTCCAATTCTGAATTGATTGTGTTGATCATATGTGTTGCATGATTAACTTGTTAACGTGTATGAGGCCAAACGGCGAGTCGCGTTTTAGAACTTGAATTGGAATCATTAATCGAATAATGAGCACGACCGTGGATTTATTTGATTAGTGCAACCATATAGGGAACAAGGTTTAATAGAATTCGAGATTAGGATTATGAGACTGAACAAGTAATTAATCTAATTGTCGAATACGTCCTATTGAGCACGGCAGTGGATATATGAGAATTTAGAGGTCCCGGTTGACATTAAAATCGAACTTAGGGAAGGAATACATCATCACTTGGGTACTTAACATGATTGGGTAGGTGGATTTGAGACCTTGGATGCATTTAATTTCTGATTTTAATCACCGTAGCGTTATTCGATTTGATTCTTGAATTGAAATCTCAATCTCTTTCTCTCAACCACTCTCTATTGCTTAACCAACGTATCGGATTTCTTGACAATTTAGTTGAATTGGTAACCCAATCCTTGAGTTCGACCTCGGTAATATCTTACCGTGTTTTTATTACTTGCGACGACCCGGTACACTTGCCGGAGTCACAACAAGTTTTTGGCGCCGTTGCCGGGGATTGGCACAACCAATTTTCCTAATTTTTAGGAAATTTGATTATTTGGTTAAGCGGTTTTTATTTTTATTTTTTCAGTTATATCTTTATTATATCTCTCTACTTCTTTGATTCCACTTGGTCTTGCCGTATTTTTTGTATGCGAGGTACCCTTTCACAAGAGGACTTGCTATTCGATTCAGAGATCACCAGGACCGAGAGGCAATTAAGAAAAGAGGCCAGAGAAAGGAAGAGGTTGGAAGGAATTAAAATAGAGGACATGGCCGAAGAAAATCCTTCTCCTCCTCCTCCTCGTTACAAGCCTCTCTTCGAGTACGATCTACCAAGCTTGGGAGATTGTGACTTTTCTATTGTGAGGGGCAACCTGAACACGGACTCCTTCAGAGTTGAAGCATGTGTTACATACCAGATCCGGGAGAATCAGTTTGATGGGAGTGGCAAACAGGACCCTCATAGACACATCACTCGCTTCCTTGAAGCTTGTGACTTACAGAAGACCAGGGGAGTCTCTCAGGATGAGTTTCGCTTGCGGCTTTTCCCTCTCTCTCTTAGGGATGTCGCTCGCGATTGGGTAGATAGCTTGGATAGGAACAGCATCAGAACTTGGGAGCAAATGACACAGAAGTTCCTAACCAAATATTTTCCTCCTCAGAAAGCGGCACAAGCAAGAATAGCCGTTACATCTTTCAGGCAGACAGAGGATGAAACATATAATGAAGCTTGGGAGAGGTACAATGGCTTATTGAGAAGATGCCCTTCAGCGTTCTTTGACCCCGTCTCAAAAGTTCAGCACTTCTTTAATGGGTTGAGGGGACGCTATCAGATGAACTGTGATGCCGCAGCTGGCGGTTCTTTATCATATTTATCACCGAGGATGGATGGGCACTATTGGAGAAGATGTCATATAATGATTACAGCCGTGGTAGGGAAAACTCAAGTGGAGTCAGTGCTGGAACAATGGAAGCCATTCTAGAGCAAGTCAAATCATTGAAGATGCAAGTGGCGGCTTTGTCAGAGAACAAGAAGGCTAATGTGATACACGAGGGAATGCCTCCAGGTTGTGGTAATTGTAATGGAGATCATGACACCCGAAACTGTCCACTCAACTTCCCTCAGGAACATGTGGACTCATGCCACAACTTTTATGACACTGTGCCCCAGAATAACTATCAGAGGAACAGACAAAATGACTACAATCAGAATCAAAATAGGGGATACATGAGGAGAGACCATCCGGGTTTCGCTTGGAGTAATGTTAATGGTGGTCTAACCGGTCAACAACCTCCTCAGCAGAATTGGCAACAACCTCAGCGGGGTATAAGGCTGAACATTGGAATTCAACAGTGCAATACCCAGCAGGCTCTTCCAGGGCCTAGTCAGTTGCAAATAACAGATGGCGGAAAACAACCGTGGGAGTTGGCTATTGAGAAGATGAGTGCAGCAATGGAAAAGATGATAATCAACACAGACACGGTGAATATGAAAGTTGACAAGTTAACAACGCATACAGGGGCGGCAATTCACAATTTAGAGACACAGATGGCCCAACTCGCAAAGCAACTTAATGAGCGTCTCCCAGGCACTTTCCCAGGTAATACCGAGAACAACCCCAAGGGACAATGCAACGTCATATCTACTAGAAGCGGAAGGGTGTTAGAACCTAACAGGGGTGCAACTAGTTCTCAGGATGACAAGGCCCCGGAACAACTACCCGTTGAGGAAGAGCAACCAGAGAAAGAAGGGTTGGCAAGTGACAAGGCACCGGAGCAAGGGGGAAGGCTGAAACTTGTGGATGAGGAGTTCCGAAAGAAGAAGTGGGTTGAACCCCAAGACCTCCCACCTTACATGAAGGTACCGTATCCTGAAAGATTGAAGAAGCCTCAACAGGATAAGCAATTCAATAAGTTCCTTGATGTCTTCCGAAAACTTCAGATTAACATTCCATTTGCGGAAGCCTTGGAACAGATGCCATCATATGCCCGGTTTATGAAGGAGCTTCTCACCAAGAAGCGGAGGATAGTGGATGAGGAAACGGTTGCTTTGACCGAGGAGTGTAGTGCCATTCTTCAGAGAAAACTACCTCCAAAGTTGAAGGATCCCGGTTCTTTTTCGATACCATGCACCATTGGGGGAATGACCTTCGGAAAGGCATTATGTGATCTGGGGGCAAGCATCAACTTAATGCCCCTCTCGATGATGAAGAGGCTAGGGATCAAAGAAGTAAAGGATACGCGAATGTCACTCCAATTGGCCGATCGTTCTATCAAATATCCCTATGGAGTAGTTGAAGACTTGCTCGTGAAAGTTGACAAGTTCATATTCCCAGTGGACTTTGTGGTGCTCGATATGGATGAGGACGCTGAGATCCCTCTCATATTGGGTAGGCCCTTCTTGGCCACCGGGGGTGCCTTGATAGATGTGCGGAGAGGGAAACTCACTTTAAGGGTGAATGATGATGAGGTGGTCTTCAATGTCTTTGAAGCGATTAAGCACCCGGAAGAAAAGTCAGCTGTGTATCGAGTGGATGTGGTGGACCCAACTGAAAAGGTAAAGGCAACTCGAGAAGACCATGATCCTTCACTTGCAACAGTATCGGTAGAATCTCATGAGGAAGACAGTGAGGAAAAAGGCCCTTCGGGGGATGAAGTCTACCTTGAGTGGCTACGAGACATGGAACCCATACCGAGTCTCCCAAGGGAAGAATGTGCAAGGAAAGAACTCAATAGCAAGGGAAGGAAAAAGAAGGGTAAAGCACCAAGGTTGAAAGGTAGTACAACCGTGGTGGTCAATAAAGACAACGAGTTGATCCCAAAAAGGACCATCACGGAGTGGAAAGTTCGTGCTGATTATAGAAGGATGTTGGACTTAAATGAGTTGTCCGGGAACAGTAGGAGAGCTTATGAAAGGGCAAGAGCCTACAGAATACGGACTGAGGCACGGAATGACAAGCGAGATCTACATCTGGATTAACCCTTAGGGGTGACTTGAGTCAGGCTCGGGACGTTAAACAAGCGCTTCTTGGGAGGCAACCCAAGCTAGGTACCCTCTCCTTTTCTCACTCTTGTTTTTGTTTTTGTTTTTGTGTGTGTGTTTTTGTTTGTCACTCTTGAATAATTTGAGAAGATCAAGAGTTGTTGTATGAATGTTGTGTCGGCAAGCTTGTTGGATTTTAATTGAATTGAGCATAGATTGATTGCATGAATTATTTGACCATTGATGATTTCCCCTAAGTTCTGAAATTAGAAAAGTTTATCCCCACTTAAAAATTGAAAACTAAACTTTGAGAATTTTATTGTGATTACTTGATTTATGATAAGTTTGGGGTGAGGGGGGTGCACACACTAGGAATCGTATCTCGGTCAAACAATTTGCAAAATGTCCAGGTGAGGAATTTGAGCCTCCAACTCTATTTTTGAATGTGTGAATCACTGTTAAGTTGCATTTTCCCGAATTTGCTTGAATCTCTATATGGTTTGCATGTTTATGTGTTGCATCAAATGATTTAGGCAATGTTCTTTGAATAACTACTTGGCCTGAAATGAACCATCCCTAATGCATGTTCCCTAGTTAGCCAAATTGAGCCCAATTGACCTATTGTTTCTTGATGACCCTACATTACGAACCAAAATCCGAAAAACCATGTTAACCCAATCTTAGGATTAGGAGAGCATGGAAATAAGCAAGAGGAAGGTTGTGAGAAACTAAGTTTGGGGTGGCTACCAGGAGGTATGACATTTTGGGGTGAGAAAAAGAAAAATAAAGGTTGAAACCCAAAACAAAAAAACAAAAAAAAAACAAAAAACAAAAAACAAAAAAAAAATAATTGCCAAAAGAAAAGGGGCAAATCAAAAGATTAGCAAGGAAAAGGCTGTAGTCACCCGAGACAAAAAGAAAAATGGAAAAAGGAATTTGAGTGGAAATGTGTTTAATGCTCATGCTCTCTTAGTTCCTAGGGACTTAAGCCTAAATATCCTTCATTATCCTACCCTCAGCCAGGCCCCATTACAACCTTTAAAAGACCTTCTGATGTTGCATGCATGTTTTCGTGGGAACCATTTTTGAGATGAAAATCAAATTCATGGGAAGTGCTCTTGACATGTGAAATTGAGTGAAAAAGTTGATAACCTAGACAAACTTGAGCGAATGAGTGAAATACTAAATGCCCTTGTGAGGAAGGCAATTGTTTGAAATAGGTGATCTTCCTTTGTGTGTATCTTTGAGCCTCAACTTAGAGTAATGATGGCATGAATGATAAATTCGCAACTGTTTAAAGTAGATGAATGTGGGGATTACATTGATGTAGGGGGGAGATCATTGGAGAAAAACTATTTTGATTGCATGAAATTTGTGCGAAATCGATTGATTCCTTTAGGCTTGCCAAGTCTTGAGTCGTTTTTGAGTTTTAAGCTTGCTTGGGGACAAGCAAGGTTTAAGTTTGGGGTATTTTGATAAGCCTCTGGCTTATCTAGTTTTATGATTAGATGAACTAGGGTTTATGTGCCAATTTATTCGAGTTCACTCTCGTTTTCGCCCAAATTTGCCTTGTTTTGTTCCTAAGTTGGACTTTGACTCGTTTTGCGTCTTTTGTGTAGTTTTTAGCTTATTTTGGATAGAATTATGCTTTTGGTTGTTTTTGTGTTTTCAGGTCAATAAAGTGAAGCTCCAGGAGTCAAGGAAAGCAAGGAAATAGTGGAAATTGAAATTCTGAGACACTCGCCCCGCGAGTGTACTCTCGCCTCGCGAGAATCTGAAGACCAGCAAGACAGAAACTATCACGGCATAGTCGTGATTAAGGTCACGGCTGTGACAAATTGAGGGTTGAATACTCGCCCCGCGAGAGACATCTCGCCCCGCGAGAGCATGAGGACTTGGAAGTCAGAGACCATCACGGCCTAGCCGTGATGAAGGTCACAACCCAGATTTGAAGACTCGCCCCGCGAATACAAGCTCGCCTCGCGAAAATACAAAATTTGAAGCGCGCCAATGCTTAAATTCGCGTCGCGAGAGTAAGCTCGCCCCGCGAGTTGGCGAGAAACAGAATCCTTATTTAAAGGATGTCTCAGATCAGGATTGGGGAGTTAGCCACTTGTGTAGATCATAGTAGTGCGAATCCTTGTCTCTGGAGCTGCGTCTCCTTCTTCCTTTCTTTTCTTTTCTTCTTTTAGTTTGTTATTATGGAGATTATCGCCGATTGTTTGTGCGTCGTCACAGGCATGAGGAACTAATCCCCTCGTCCGAGGGATCGATGAAGCCACCCATGGCTGTGTAGTGTTCATATGATGTATGTGTTTCTCCCCTCTTTTTTTGATGGTTTCCGATTCTGATTTGAATGTTTTATCATATGTTTTGCGTGATTAATTAGTTAAACGTGTTTGAGGCCTAACGGCGATTCGCGTTTTAGAACTTGAATCGGGATCGCAAATGTTTTCCAATTCTGAATTGATTGTGTTGATCATATGTGTTGCATGATTAACTTGTTAACGTGTATGAGACCAAACGGCGAGTCGCGTTTTAGAACTTGAATTGGAATCATTAATCGAATAATGAGCACGACCGTGGATTTATTTGATTAGTGCAACCATATAGGGAACAAGGTTTAATAGAATTCGAGATTAGGATTATGAGACTGAACAAGTAATTAATCTAATCGTCGAATACGTCCTATTGAGCACGGTAGTGGATATAGGAGAATTTAGGGGTCCCGGTTGACATTAAAATCGAACTTAGGGAAGGAATACATCATCACTTGGGTACTTAACATGATTGGGTAGGTGGATTTGAGACCTTGGATGCATTTAATTTCTGATTTTAATCACCGTAGCGTTATTCGATTTGATTCTTGAATTGAAATCTCAATCTCTTTCTCTCAACCACTCTCTATTGCTTAACCAACGTATCGGATTTCTTGACAATTTAGTTGAATTGGTAACCCAATCCTTGAGTTCGACCTCGGTAATATCTTACCGTTTTTTTATTACTTTCGACGACCCGTTAAACTGCCCTGATTCACAACAATGCCACTGCAGAATATATTGTAGGTTGATGTATTTGACTACTTGGGAATATACTTTATTTGTCCACTTCCACATTCATTCTCCAATCAATATATTTTGGTGGCGGTGGACTATGTCTCCAAATGGGTGGAGGCCATTGCAACACCGCAGAATGATGCCCAGACAGTGATTAGATTCATCAAGAAGAACATCTTTGCCAGGTTCGGTGTCCCAAGGGTTCTTATAAGTGAAGGGGGATCTCACTTTTGTAACTCACAACTGAGAAATGTGTTGGTCAAGTATGATGTGAGGCACAAGGTGGCATCTCCCTATCATCCGCAAACAAATGGGCAAGCGGAGGTCTCTAACCAAGAGATTAAGAGGATTCTTGATAAGCCACCGGCTCATCTAGTTTTATAGCTAGTATGACCAGGGTTTTGCGCAAATTATATCGTATTTTCACCCAAATTAGATTAGATTGTCCTCAAGCAAGGTTTTGAGTCTCTAGAGTAGTTTTAAGTTAATTTAGCTAGTTTTAAGTCAAAATAATACACTTATGCTTATTTCCTTGTTTTCAGGTTAAGTAGAAGTTGAGAAAATAAAGAACAGGGGATTCGCCCCGCGAAGGACTCGCTCGCCACGCGACCCCGAAGCCTGACTGTTCCAAGAAATTGCTAAGTCTCTGGGTCGCCTCGCGAAGAAGGTCTCGCCCCGCGAGTCTTCCAAACCCGAAAAAGTCAGAGACGATCACGGCTTGCCCGTGTTGAAGGTCATGGCCATGGCAGTTTTGAAGCTGAAGAGTCTCGCCTCGCGAATCTGAAAGTCAGAGAGCATCACGGTTAGGCCCTGATGGCCATCACGGGCGTAAGGAGGAAACTCTTCATATCCTCGCCTCGCGAGCAACACTTCGCCTCGCGAGAATGCCAAGGGTTGCTGACAGTTCATGAAATTCGCCTCGCGACTGTTTGTTCGCCTCGCGAGCCCTCTGAATTCTGAATTTGTATAAAAGGCTGTTCTGAACATTTTGTAAAGACTTTTGCTTCTCCAACTTTCTGATATACATTTTTCTCTGTGATTTCGTTGTTGCCATGGAGCACTAAGTCTTAGGATTAGTCTACTGTTTGAGGATCCTATATACTTGAGGTTATGTAATCCCTATTTTAATTGCTTTTCCCTTTTCAATACCATATTTCATATTTCTGTTTGTTATTTCAGGAGTGTGTAATATTGTATTGATTTGTTTCAGTGATGTTAATTTCCTATACATAATCGCGTTTGTTAATTCGCGTGTGTTCATTCATGATCGTTTGATCATGAGCGCTTAATACCGTTTGTTATTTCGGGAATAGGAATTTGCATCCATGGTAGCAATTACGTTGTTAGTTGTTACTGTAACTGAAAGGGGATTAGAATCTGCTTAGGGCTTGGGTTTACATTAACCAAGTATAGTTGGGAATTCTTGACAGTAGATTAATCGTTGTTTGATAATTGATAATCCCTTTTCAACTGCCTTATTTTTGATTGCTCTGTTTTGTTTGTTTCTTAATTGCGTTCCAATCCAAACCCCCCCCCCCCCCCAAAACTGATTTTTTTTGTGAAAGATAATATTCTCAGAGTCCTTGAGAGACGACATCCGAGTTGTCGCACTATACTACACTTTTAAACCCGCTCGTCCTTTTTGGCGCGTGCGCGACAGCGCGACCAAAAATTGGCGCCGTTGCCGGGGACTCTTGTTTGTTGTTATTAGCAGAAAGTTACATTTAAAAAAAAAAAAAACTCTTTGCTTTGCTAATTAGTGTTGTCTGCTTTGTCTGGTCTGTAAATTTTATTTTCCCCCATGGATAATTACATGTATGGATATTTTCCTAATGTTTATTATGAGCAACCTTGCATGTATTATCCTAATTTTAGTGAGCCACCACCATACTATCCTAGCCAAGTGACCACCTCTGCACCTTCCGAACCTTCACGGAGCACCTTGGATGAGATTGCTTCTATGATACAACAAATGGAAGAGAACAATCAACGGATGGCATACAATCTTGAATTTCAACAGAGGATGGAGGCAATGGAGGCAAGTAATCGTGAAGCCCAACAGAGGGACCAAGTTGAATCTCAGAAGTTGTGGGCTCTAATTGATCAAGTTACCGCCAACTCAGCTGCACTGCTAACTCCACAGCCTCTTGAGGAATATACAGATTCACAGATGGTTATTCCTGAAAATGCTTTTGATGATAATTCTGATGATGATATTTCTGTTGATGATGAATTATGTGTTGAATCCCCTGATTCTAATGATTGTTATTGTGATGGTACTGCTGCTTTGTGTATACACTGTTATGCAGGTTTATACTTGAAAGAAAACAAAGAAAATGAGGATCAGGAGGATCAGGAGAACATTCGCTCCACCGTGCTTGAGGATAAAGAAGAATCTTTGGTTTTAGATGCAGGTGTTGAAAGTGATGGGGTGGATGAACCGTGTGCAGAAAGTCCAGACAATCAGAACTTTACTAACTCAGTTTCTTTTACTGCATGTACTAACTGTCATCGACACCGACCCCGTGTGCTGTTTGTGGCCAGTTTCTTGACTCTATTTTGCAGGATGATAATGAGAATGAAGCAGCACCGTTAACCCCAACTAACTGTTTACCACTTCCCCCTGAGGAACCAGTGATGGAGTTTAAACCCTTGGATTTTGCACCATGGCCAGTCCAAGTGGTTGAGCCCCAATTTTATTGGGAAGATTTTATTGAGAAAGAGGTCATCTGTGACCTGAGAGGTAGTGAGAAGTCCGCCGCACTGGGCGAAGTTATTATAATTGTTAAGTGCTCACCTCTGCATCAATGCTGCAAGATAGGGAGGCTTGGAATGAATTTCAGTCCTTTGGCTACCATGTGGGACTTATGTTACAAGCAATGGGATCCTGGTGGAACCACCCCCCAATGAGTTTTTCTTACCCTTTCTCCTTTTTAATTTTCTTTTCCTTACTTTATTTCTGTTTTCTTTGAATAAACCTCCTGAATAATTTGAGAAGCTCAGGAGTTGTGTTTGAGTCTAGTTATGGCAAGTTTGATGGATTTGATTAATTTTGCATAGATGGATTGCATGATAGTGTTGACTGTTTTCCCCCAAGATATGAAATTTTTTGAAAAATGATCCCCATATGATTGAAAACTGAACTTTGAGATTTTGTTATGATGGCATGATTTATGATAAGTTTGGGGTGATAGGAAGCACACACTAGGGATAGTATCTCTGTTCAAATAATTTGCAAAAAAAAAAATGTCCAGGTGAGATTTTGAGCCTCCAACATGTTTTAAATTGTGTGAAATCACTTTTGGTTGCACTTTCTTGAATTTGATTGAATCTCTTTTTGATTTGCATGATTATGTGTTTGCTTCATATGATTTAGGCAGTTTCTTTGTAAATAGCTACTTAGCCTAAAAATAACCAAATCCTAATGCATATTCCCTAGTTAGCCCCATTGAGCCTATTAGCCTGTTAATTCTTGATAACCTAATGTTATAAGCC
Source organism: Sophora flavescens (assembly GCA_030762895.1). Taxonomy (NCBI): domain Eukaryota; kingdom Viridiplantae; phylum Streptophyta; class Magnoliopsida; order Fabales; family Fabaceae; genus Sophora; species Sophora flavescens. Next base: position 211,245,191 of record CM061064.1, on the reverse strand, counting down.
CAAAAATCTGGAGAACCATGTTAACCCGATCTTAGGATTAGGAGAGCATGTAATCTTAGAATGGGTGCAAGAAACCAAAGTTTGGGGTGGGTACCCGGTGCAATGTGTTGTTTGGGATTGGGAAAAAGAAAAAAAAAATATATTTGTGAAAAAAAAAAAAGAAGAAAAGAAAAACAGAAAAAAAATAAAAGTGCAAAAATGCCAAAAAAAAAAAAGAAATAAAAAGGCTGTAGCCACCCAGAAGCATAAAAATGAAAAATGAAAAGGAACTTGAGTGAATTTCAAAGTATAAATAATGTTTCTTGCTCTCTTAGTTCCTAGGGTCTTCAGCCTAGTTCCTTTGTATATCCTACCCTTAGCCATGCCCCATTACAACCCATAAAAGACCTTTTGATGTTGCATGCATGTTTTCTGTGGGAATCATTTTGAGATGAAAATCAAATTTAAGCGAAGTGCTCTTAAAAGTGAAAACTGAGTGAATTGTTGATTGCCTGACACAAATTGAGCGATTGAGTGAACATAAATTTCCCTTGTGAGGAAGGCAGTTGTTTGATTTTGGTGATCTCCCTCTTGTGTGTAACTTAGACCCCCTGCTTAGATTTCTGAGTGTTTGAATGATTAATTTCTCAACTGTTTGGAATAAATGAATGTGGGGATTACTTTGTTTGTAAGGGGGGAACATTGAAAGAAAAATTCTTTTGAAAAAAAAAAAAGTGCTTGAAATTTGTGTGAAAGTTAATTGAGTCCTTAAGCTTGCCATGTTTTGCCTGTCTTGAGTCTTTTTGAGTTTTTAAGTCTTAGTTTGCTTGGGGACAAGCAAAGTTTAAGTTTGGGGTATTTTGATGAGCCTCTGTTTGACTGGTTTTATAACTAGTCAAGACCTTGGCTTTGTGCTTATTTTATACCATTTTTACCCAAATTAGACTTGATTGTTCCTAAGTAGTATTTTGAGTCTGTAAATTGTTTTTATGTTAATTTAGTTGTTTTAGAGTTGAATAATTATTTACTTTTATTTTCTATTTTCAGGTTAATAAAAAGTAATAAATCTGGAGCCACTCGCCCCGCGAATAATCTCTCGCCCCGCGAGTATTGCAACCATGAAAAAGTCAGAGACGATCACGGCTTGCCCGTGTTGAAGATCACAGCCGTGGCAATTCTGAAGTTCAAGAGTTCGCCCCGCGAGCATTCCTTCGCCTCGCGAGTCTTGGAAGATCAGAAGCCATCACGGTTTGGGCGTGTTGAATGCCACGGGCGTAACAGTTGGAAGCTGAAGAGTTCGCCTCGCGAAGGATGTGCTCGCCTCGCGAGAAGACAAAGAGTTGCAGACCTTTCATGTTATTCGCCTCGCGAGCAGTGCTTCGCCTCGCGAGGACTTGGATTCCAGAAACGTGTATAAAAGCCTGTTTAGGCAGAACTGACGAGTAGTAGTTTTAGGCTGTGGCTAGTCAGTTTTGGCTAAGTCTCAGTTAGTAGTTAATTAGTTTTAGTCTTATTTTCTCTTCTTTTGTTTTATTTCTGTAATGGAGAATTAGTCTCCTAGATTAATCTACTGTAATTGGTTTCTGTTAACACTTGAGGTTCTGTATTTCATGATTAGTTGCTTTTCTCTTTTCAATGCCATCTTTGTATGTTTCTCGTTTGTTATTTCAGGAATATATAGTGTTGTATTGTTTCATCTCGGTGATGCTATGTTCCTATATATAATCGCGTTTGTTATTTCGCGTGTGTTCATTCATGTTCGTTTGTTCATGAGAGCTTAACCCCGTTTGTTATTTCGGGAATAGGAACATACATCTGTAGTAATGGTTTTCGTTTGTTAATTGTTGCTACAACCGGGAGGGGATTAGTATCTGCTTAGGATTTGCATGAACCAATGATAGTGGGAAACTGAGAACAGTAGGTTAATCGCTTTTGTTTATTTGTTAATCTCTTTTCTTAATTTGTTTTTATTTTGTTTCCTTTATTTTATTTTAATCTCAAAACCCCCATTTCTAACTTTTACTAATTTTCTGTTAATAATAACAACAACTAAAGAGTCCTTGAGAGACGATCCGAGTTGTCGCACTATACTACATTATTTTGTAAACGCTCGTTCTTTTTGGCGCGTGGCGACAGCGCGGTCAAAAATTAATTTTGATAAGCCTCTGGCTCATCTAGTTTTATAGCTAGTATGACCAGGGTTTTGCGCAAATTATATCGTATTTTCACCCAAATTAGATTAGATTGTCCTCAAACAAAAGGTTTTGAGTCTCTAGAGTAGTTTTAAGTTAATTTAGCTAGTTTTAAGTCAAAATAATACACTTATGCTTATTTCCTTGTTTTCAGGTTAAGTAGAAGTTGAGAAAATAAAGAACAGGGGATTCGCCCCGCGAAGGACTCGCTCGCCACGCGACCCCGAAGCCTGACTGTTCCAAGAAATTGCTAAGTCTCTGGGTCGCCTCGCGAAGAAGGTCTCGCCCCGCGAGTCTTCCAAACCTGAAAAAGTCAGAGACGATCACGGCTTGCCCGTGTTGAAGGTCATGGCCGTGGCAGTTTTGAAGCTGAAGAGTCTCGCCTCGCGAATCTGAAAGTCAGAGAGCATCACGGTTAGGCCCTGATGGCCATCACGGGCGTAAGGAGGAAACTCTTCATATCCTCGCCTCGCGAGCAACACTTCGCCTCGCGAGAATGCCAAGGGTTGCTGACAGTTCATGAAATTCGCCTCGCGAATGTTTGTTCGCCTCGCGAGCCCTCTGAATTCTGAATTTGTATAAAAGGCTGTTCTGAACATTTTGTAAAGACTTTTGCTTCTCCAACTTTCTGATATACATTTTTCTCTGTGATTTCGTTGTTGCCATGGAGCACTAAGTCTTAGGATTAGTCTACTGTTTGAGGATCCTATATACTTGAGGTTATGTAATCCCTATTTTAATTGCTTTTCCCTTTTCAATACCATATTTCATATTTCTGTTTGTTATTTCAGGAGTGTGTAATATTGTATTGATTTGTTTCAGTGATGTTAATTTCCTATACATAATCGCGTTTGTTAATTCGCGTGTGTTCATTCATGATCGTTTGATCATGAGCGCTTAATCCCGTTTGTTATTTCGGGAATAGGAATTTGCATCCATAGTAGCAATTACGTTGTTAGTTGTTTCAGTAATCGAAAGGGGATTAGAATCGCTTAGGGCTTGGGTTTACATTAACCAAGGATAGTTGGGAATTCTTGACATGAGATTAATCGTTGTTTGATAATTGATAATCCCTTTTCAACTGCCTTGTTTTTGATTGCTCTGTTTTGTTTGTTTCTTAATTGCGTTCCAATCCAAACCCCCCCAAAACTGATTTTTTTTGTGAAAGATAATATTCTCAGAGTCCTTGAGAGACGACATCCGAGTTGTCGCACTATACTACACTTTTAAACCCGCTCGTCCTTTTTGGCGCGTGCGCGACAGCGCGACCAAAAATTGGCGCCGTTGCCGGGGACTCTTGTTTGTTGTTATTAGCAGAAAGTTACATTTAAAAAAAAAAAAAAAAACTCTTTGCTTTGCTAATTAGTGTTGTCTGCTTTGTCTGGTCTGTAAATTTTATTTTCCCCCATGGATAATTACATGTATGGATATTTTCCTAATGTTTATTATGAGCAACCTTGCATGTATTATACTAATTTTAGTGAGCCACCACCATACTATCCTAGCCAAGTGACCACCTCTGCACCTTCCGAACCTTCACGGAGCACCTTGGATGAGATTGCTTCTATGATACAACAAATGGAAGAGAACAATCAACGGATGGCATACAATCTTGAATTTCAACAGAGGATGGAGGCAATGGAGGCAAGTAAGCGTGAAGCCCAACAGAGGGACCAAGTTGAATCTCAGAAGTTGTGGGCTCTAATTGATCAAGTTACCGCCAACTCACCAGATTGCTAACTCCATGACCTCTTGAGGAATATACAGATTCACAGATGGTTATTCCTGAAAATGCTTTTGATGATAATTCTGATGATGATATTTCTGTTGATGATGAATTATGTGTTGAATCCCCTGATTCTAATGATTGTTATTGTGATGGTACTGCTGCTTTGTGTATACACTGTTATGCAGGTTTATACTTGAAAGAAAACAAAGAAAATGAGGATCAGGAGAACATTCGCTCCACCGTGCTTGAGGATAAAGAAGAATCTGTGGTTTTAGATGCAGGTGTTGAAAGTGATGGGGTGGATGAACCGTGTGCAGAAAGTCCAGACAATCAGATCTTTACTAACTCAGTTTCTTTTACTGCATGTACTAACTGTACTGACACTGACCCGTGTGCTGTTTGTGGCCAGTTTCTTGACTCTATTTTGCAGGATGATAATGAGAATGAAGCAGCACCGTTAACCCCAACTAACTGTTTACCACTTCCCCTTGAGGAACCAGTGATGGAGTTTAAACCCTTGGATTTTGCACCATGGCCAGTCCAAGTGGTTGAGCCCCAATTTTATTGGGAAGATTTTATTGAGAAAGAGGTCATCTGTGACCTGAGAGGTAGTGAGAAGTCCGCCGCACTGGGCGAAGTTATTATAATTGTTAAGTGCTCACCTCCACATCAAAGCTGCAAGATAGGGAGGCTTGGAATGAATTTCAGTCCTTTGGCTACAATGTGGGACTTATGTTACAAGCAATGGGATCCTGGTGGAACCACCCCCCAATGAGTTTTTCTTACCCTTTCTCCTTTTTAATTTTCTTTTCCTTACTTTATTTCTGTTTTCTTTGAATAAACCTCCTGAATAATTTGAGAAGCTCAGGAGTTGTGTTTGAGTCTAGTTATGGCAAGTTTGATGGATTTGATTAATTTTGCATAGATGGATTGCATGATAGTGTTGACTGTTTTCCCCCAAGATATGAAATTTTTTGAAAAATGATCCCCATATGATTGAAAACTGAACTTTGAGATTTTGTTATGATAGCATGATTTATGATAAGTTTGGGGTGATAGGAAGCACACACTAGGGATAGTATCTCTGTTCAAATAATTTACAAAAAAAAAAATGTCCAGGTGAGGTTTTGAGCCTCCAACATGTTTTAAATTGTGTGAAATCACTTTTGGTTGCACTTTCCTGAATTTGATTGAATCTCTTTTTGATTTGCATGATTATGTGTTTGCTTCATATGATTTAGGCAGTTTCTTTGTAAATAGCTACTTAGCCTAAAAATAACCAAATCCTAATGCATATTCCCTAGTTAGCCCCATTGAGCCTATTAGCCTGTTAATTCTTGATAACCTAATGTTATAAGCCCAAAAATCTGGAGAACCATGTTAACCCGATCTTAGGATTAGGAGAGCATGTAATCTTAGAATGGGTGCAAGAAACCAAAGTTTGGGGTGGCTACCCGGTGCAATGTGTTGTTTGGGATTGGGAAAAAATATATATATATTTGTGAAAAAAAAAAGAAGAAAAGAAAAGAAAATAAAAGAAAAGAAAAAAAAAAGAAAAACAGAAAAAAAATAAAAGTGCAAAAATGCCAAAAAAAAAAAAAGAAAAAGAAAAAGAAATAAAAAGGCTGTAGCCACCCAGAAGCATAAAAATGAAAAATGAAAAGGAACTTGAGTGAATTTCAAAGTGTAAATAATGTTTCATGCTCTCTTAGTTCCTAGGGTCTTCAGCCTAGTTCCTTTGTATATCCTACCCTTAGCCAGGCCCCATTACAACCCATAAAAGACCTTTTGATGTTGCATGCATGTTTTCTGTGGGAATCATTTTGAGATGAAAATCAAATTTAAGGGAAGTGCTCTTAAAAGTGAAAACTGAGTGAATTGTTGATTGCCTGACACAAATTGAGCGATTGAGTGAACATAAATTTCCCTTGTGAGGAAGGCAGTTGTTTGATTTTGGTGATCTCCCTCTTGTGTGTAACTTAGACCCCCTGCTTAGATTTCTGAGTGTTTGAATGATTAATTTCTCAACTGTTTGGAATAAATGAATGTGGGGATTACTTTGTTTGTAAGGGGGGAACATTGAAAGAAAAATTCTTTTGAAAAAAAAAAAGTGCTTGAAATTTGTGTGAAAGTTAATTGAGTCCTTAAGCTTGCCATGTTTTGCCTGTCTTGAGTCTTTTTGAGTTTTTAAGTCTTAGTTTGCTTGGGGACAAGCAAAGTTTAAGTTTGGGGTATTTTGATGAGCCTCTGTTTGACTGGTTTTATAACTAGTCAAGACCTTGGCTTTGTGCTTATTTTATACCATTTTTACCCAAATTAGACTTGATTGTTCCTAAGTAGTATTTTGAGTCTGTAAATTGTTTTTATGTTAATTTAGTTGTTTTAGAGTTGAATAATTATTTACTTTTATTTTCTATTTTCAGGTTAATAAAAAGTAATAAATCTGGAGCCACTCGCCCCGCGAATAATCTCTCGCCCCGCGAGTATTGCAACCATGAAAAAGTCAGAGACGATCACGGCTTGCCCGTGTTGAAGATCACAGCCGTGGCAATTCTGAAGTTCAAGAGTTCGCCCCGCGAGCATTCCTTCGCCTCGCGAGTCTTGGAAGATCAGAAGCCATCACGGTTTGGGCGTGTTGAATGCCACCGGCGTAACAGTTGGAAGTCGAAGAGTTCGCCTCGCGAAGGATGTGCTCGCCTCGCGAGAAGACAAAGAGTTGCAGACCTTTCATGTTATTCGCCTCGAGCAGGCTGCTTCGCCTCGCGAGGACTTGGATTCCAAAACGTGTATAAAAGCCTGTTTAGGCGAACGCGACGAGTAGTAGTTTTAGGTGTGGCTAGTCGGTTTTGGCTAAGTCTCGAGTTAGTAGTTAATTAGTTTTAGTCTTATTTTCTCTTCTTTTGTTTTATTTCTGTAATGGAGAATTAGTCTCCTAGATTAATCATCATGTAATTGGTTTCGTTAACACTTGAGGTTCCGTATTTCATGATTAGTTGCTTTTCTCTTTTCAATGCCATGTTTGTATGTTTCGTTTGTTATTTCAGGAATATATAGTGTTGTATTGTTTCATCTCGGTGATGCTATGTTCCTATATATAATCGCGTTTGTTATTTCGCGTGTGTTCATTCATGTTCGTTTGTTCATGAGAGCTTAACCCCGTTTGTTATTTCGGGAATAGGAACATACATCTGTAGTAATGGTTTTCGTTTGTTAATTGTTGCTACAACCGGGAGGGGATTAGTATCTGCTTAGGATTTGCATGAACCAATGATAGTGGGAAACTGAGAACAGTAGGTTAATCGCTTTTGTTTATTTGTTAATCTCTTTTCTTAATTTGTTTTTATTTTGTTTCCTTTATTTTATTTTAATCTCAAAACCCCCATTTCTAACTTTTACTAATTTTCTGTTAATAATAACAACAACTAAAGAGTCCTTGAGAGACAATCCGAGTTGTCGCACTATACTACATTATTTTGTAAACGCTCGTTCTTTTTGGCGCGTGGCGACAGCGCGGTCAAAAATTAATTTTGATATGCCTCTGGCTCATCTAGTTTTATAGCTAGTATGACCAGGGTTTTGCGCAAATTATATCGTATTTTCACCCAAATTAGATTAGATTGTCCTCAAGCAAGGTTTTGAGTCTCTAGAGTAGTTTTAAGTTAATTTAGCTAGTTTTAAGTCAAAATAATACACTTATGCTTATTTCCTTGTTTTCAGGTTAAGTAGAAGTTGAGAAAATAAAGAACGGGGATTCGCCCATGAAGGACTCGCTCGCCACGCGACCCCGAAGCCTGACTGTTCCAAGAAATTGCTAAGTCTCTGGGTCGCCTCGCGAAGAAGGTCTCGCCCCGCGAGTCTTCCAAACCTGAAAAAGTCAGAGACGATCACGGCTTGCCCGTGTTGAAGGTCATGGCCGTGGCAGTTTTGAAGCTGAAGAGTCTCGCCTCGCGAATCTGAAAGTCAGAGAGCATCACGGTTAGGCCCTGATGGCCATCACGGGCGTAAGGAGGAAACTCTTCATATCCTCGCCTCGCGAGCAACACTTCGCCTCGCGAGAATGCCAAGGGTTGCTGACAGTTCATGAAATTCGCCTCGCGAATGTTTGTTCGCCTCGCGAGCCCTCTGAATTCTGAATTTGTATAAAAGGCTGTTCTGAACATTTTGTAAAGACTTTTGCTTCTCCAACTTTCTGATATACATTTTTCTCTGTGATTTCGTTGTTGCCATGGAGCACTAAGTCTTAGGATTAGTCTACTGTTTGAGGATCCTATATACTTGAGGTTATGTAATCCCTATTTTAATTGCTTTTCCCTTTTCAATACCATATTTCATATTTCTGTTTGTTATTTCAGGAGTGTGTAATATTGTATTGATTTGTTTCAGTGATGTTAATTTCCTATACATAATCGCGTTTGTTAATTCGCGTGTGTTCATTCATGATCGTTTGATCATGAGCGCTTAATCCCGTTTGTTATTTCGGGAATAGGAATTTGCATCCATAGTAGCAATTACGTTGTTAGTTGTTACTGTAACTGAAAGGGGATTAGAATCTGCTTAGGGCTTGGGTTTACATTAACCAAGGATAGTTGGGAATTCTTGATGAAGAGATTAATCGTTGTTTTATAATTTATAATCCCTTTTAAACTGCCTTTTTTTTTATTGCTCTTTTTTTTTTTTTTATTAATTGCATTCCAATCCAAACCCCCCCCCCCCCCCCCCCCAAAACTGATTTTTTTTGTGAAAGATAATATTCTCAGAGTCCTTGAGAGACGACATCCGAGTTGTCGCACTATACTACACTTTTAAACCCGCTCGTCCTTTTTGGCGCGTGCGCGACAGCGCGACCAAAAATTGGCGCCGTTGCCGGGGACTCTTGTTTGTTGTTATTAGCAGAAAGTTACATTTAAAAAAAAAAAAAATCTTTGCTTTGCTAATTAGTGTTGTCTGCTTTGTCTGGTCTGTAAATTTTATTTTCCCCCATGGATAATTACATGTATGGATATTTTCCTAATGTTTATTATGAGCAACCTTGCATGTATTATCCTAATTTTAGTGAGCCACCACCATACTATCCTAGCCAAGTGACCACCTCTACACCTTCCGAACCTTCACGGAGCACCTTGGATGAGATTGCTTCTATGATACAACAAATGGAAGAGAACAATCAACGGATGGCATACAATCTTGAATTTCAACAGAGGATGGAGGCAATGGAGGCAAGTAATCGTGAAGCCCTACAGAGGGACCAAGTTGAATCTCAGAAGTTGTGGGCTCTAATTGATCAAGTTACCGCCAACTCAGCAAGATTGCTAACTCCATGACCTCTTGAGGAATATACAGATTCACAGATGGTTATTCCTGAAAATGCTTTTGATGATAATTCTGATGATGATATTTCTGTTGATGATGAATTATGTGTTGAATCCCCTGATTCTAATGATTGTTATTGTGGTGGTACTGCTGCTTTGTGTATACACGGTTATGCAGGTTTATACTTGAAAGAAAACAAAGAAAATGAGGATCAGGAGAACATTCGCTCCACCGTGCTTGAGGATAAAGAAGAATCTTTGGTTTTAGATGCAGGTGTTGAAAGTGATGGGGTGGATGAACCGTGTGCAGAAAGTCCAGACAATCAGATCTTTACTAACTCAGTTTCTTTTACTGCATGTACTAACTGTACTGACACTGACCCGTGTGCTGTTTGTGGCCAGTTTCTTGACTCTATTTTGCAGGATGATAATGAGAATGAAGCAGCACCGTTAACCCCAACTAACTGTTTACCACTTCCCCCTGAGGAACCAGTGATGGAGTTTAAACCCTTGGATTTTGCACCATGGCCAGTCCAAGTGGTTGAGCCCCAATTTTATTGGGAAGATTTTATTGAGAAAGAGGTCATCTGTGACCTGAGAGGTAGTGAGAAGTCCGCCGCACTGGGCGAAGTTATTATAATTGTTAAGTGCTCACCTCCGCATCAAAGCTGCAAGATAGGGAGGCTTGGAATGAATTTCAGTCCTTTGGCTACCATGTGGGACTTATGTTACAAGCAATGGGATCCTGGTGGAACCACCCCCCAATGAGTTTTTCTTACCCTTTCTCCTTTTTAATTTTCTTTTCCTTACTTTATTTCTGTTTTCTTTGAATAAACCTCCTGAATAATTTGAGAAGCTCAGGAGTTGTGTTTGAGTCTAGTTATGGCAAGTTTGATGGATTTGATTAATTTTGCATAGATGGATTGCATGATAGTGTTGACTGTTTTCCCCCAAGATATGAAAATTTTTGAAAAATGATCCCCATATGATTGAAAACTGAACTTTGAGATTTTGTTATGATGGCATGATTTATGATAAGTTTGGGGTGATAGGAAGCACACACTAGGGATAGTATCTCTGTTCAAATAATTTGCAAAAAAAAAAATGTCCAGGTGAGGTTTTGAACCTCCAACATGTTTTAAATTGTGTGAAATCACTTTTGGTTGCACTTTCCTGAATTTGATTGAATCTCTTTTTGATTTGCATGATTATGTGTTTGCTTCATATGATTTAGGCAGTTTCTTTGTAAATAGCTACTTAGCCTAAAAATAACCAAATCCTAATGCATATTCCCTAGTTAGCCCCATTGAGCCTATTAGCCTGTTAATTCTTGATAACCTAATGTTATAAGCCCAAAAATCTGGAGAACCATGTTAACCCGATCTTAGGATTAGGAGAGCATGTAATCTTAGAATGGGTGCAAGAAACCAAAGTTTGGGGTGGCTACCCGGTGCAATGTGTTGTTTGGGATTGGGAAAAAAAATATATATATTTGTGAAAAAAAAAAAAAGAAAAGAAAAGAAAAGAAAAACAGAAAAAAAAATAAAAGTGCAAAAATGCCAAAAAAAAAAAGAAATAAAAAGGTTGTAGCCACCCAGAAGCATAAAAATGAAAAATGAAAAGGAACTTGAGTGAATTTCAAAGTGTAAATAATGTTTCATGCTCTCTTAGTTCCTAGGGTCTTCAGCCTAGTTCCTTTGTATATCCTACCCTTAGCCAGGCCCCATTACAACCCATAAAAGACCTTTTGATGTTGCATGCATGTTTTCTGTGGGAATCATTTTGAGATGAAAATCAAATTTAAGGGAAGTGCTCTTAAAAGTGAAAACTGAGTGAATTGTTGATTGCCTGACACAAATTGAGCGATTGAGTGAACATAAATTTCCCTTGTGAGGAAGGCAGTTGTTTGATTTTGGTGATCTCCCTCTTGTGTGTAACTTAGACCCCCTGCTTAGATTTCTGAGTGTTTGAATGATTAATTTCTCAACTGTTTGGAATAAATGAATGTGGGGATTACTTTGTTTGTAAGGGGGGAACATTGAAAGAAAAATTCTTTTGAAAAAAAAAAGTGCTTGAAATTTGTGTGAAAGTTAATTGAGTCCTTAAGCTTGCCATGTTTTGCCTGTCTTGAGTCTTTTTGAGTTTTTAAGTCTTAGTTTGCTTGGGGACAAGCAAAGTTTAAGTTTGGGGTATTTTGATGAGCCTCTGTTTGACTGGTTTTATAACTAGTCAAGACCTTGGCTTTGTGCTTATTTTATACCATTTTTACCCAAATTAGACTTGATTGTTCCTAAGTAGTATTTTGAGTCTGTAAATTGTTTTTATGTTAATTTAGTTGTTTTAGAGTTGAATAATTATTTACTTTTATTTTCTATTTTCAGGTTAATAAAAAGTAATAAATCTGGAGCCACTCGCCCCGCGAATAATCTCTCGCCTCGCGAGTATTGCAACCATGAAAAAGTCAGAGACGATCACGGCTTGCCCGTGTTGAAGATCACAGCCGTGGCAATTCTGAAGTTCAAGAGTTCGCCCCGCGAGCATTCCTTCGCCTCGCGAGTCTTGGAAGATCAGAAGCCATCACGGTTTGGGCGTGTTGAATGCCACGGGCGTAACAGTTGGAAGCTGAAGAGTTCGCCTCGCGAAGCATGTGCTCGCCTCGCGAGAAGACAAAGAGTTGCAGACCTTTCATGTTATTCGCCTCGCGAGGACTTGGATTCCAGAAACGTGTATAAAATCCTGATTAGGCAGAACTGACGAGTAGTAGTTTTAGGCTGTGGCTAGTCAGTTTTGGCTAAGTCTCAGTTAGTAGTTAATTAGTTTTAGTCTTATTTTCTCTTCTTTTGTTTTATTTCTGTAATGGAGAATTTGTCTCCTAGATTAATCTACTGTAATTGGTTTCTGTTAACACTTGAGGTTCTGTATTTCATGATTAGTTGCTTTTCTCTTTTCAATGTCATGATGTATGTTTCTGTTTGTTATTTCAGGAATATATAGTGCTGTATTGTTTCATCTCGGTGATGCTATGTTCCTATATATAATCGCGTTTGTTATTTCGCGTGTGTTCATTCATGTTCGTTTGTTCATGAGAGCTTAACCCCGTTTGTTATTTCGGGAATAGGAACATACATCTGTAGTAATGGTTTTCGTTTGTTAATTGTTGCTACAACCGGGAGGGGATTAGTATCTGCTTAGGATTTGCATGAACCAATGATAGTGGGAAACTGAGAACAGTAGGTTAATCGCTTTTGTTTACTTGTTAATCTCTTTTCTTAATTTGTTTTTATTTTGTTTCCTTTATTTTATTTTAATCTCAAAACCCCCATTTCTAACTTTTACTAATTTTCTGTTAATAATAACAACAACTAAAGAGTCCTTGAGAGACGATCCGAGTTGTCGCACTATACTACATTATTTTGTAAACGCTCGTTCTTTTTGGCGCGTGGCGACAGCGCTGTCAAAAATTAATTTTGATAAGCCTCTGGCTCATCTAGTTTTATAGCTAGTATGACCAGGGTTTTGCGCAAATTATATCGTATTTTCACCCAAATTAGATTAGATTGTCCTCAAGCAAGGTTTTGAGTCTCTAGAGTAGTTTTAAGTTAATTTAGCTAGTTTTAAGTCAAAATAATACACTTATGCTTATTTCCTTGTTTTCAGGTTAAGTAGAAGTTGAGAAAATAAAGAATAGGGGATTCGCCCGCGAAGGACTCGCTTCGCCACGCGACCCCGAAGCCCTGACTGTTCCAAGAAATTGCTAAGTCTCCGGGTCGCCTCGCAAGAAGGTCTCGCCCGCGAGTCTTCCAAACCTGAAAAAGTCAGAGACGATCACGGCTTGCCCGTGTTGAAGGTCATGGCCGTGGCAGTTTTGAAGCTGAAGAGTCTCGCCTCGCGATCATCCCTTCGCCTCGCGAATCTGAAAGTCAGAGAGCATCACGGTTAGGCCCCGATGGCCATCACGGGCGTAAGGAGGAAACTCTTCATATCCTCGCCTCGCGAGCAACACTTCGCCTCGCGAGAATGCCAAGGGTTGCTGACAGTTCATGAAATTCGCCTCGTGAATGTTTGTTCGCCTCGCGAGCCCTCTGAATTCTGAATTTGTATAAAAGGTTGTTCTGAACATTTTGTAAAGACTTTTGCTTCTCCAACTTTCTGATATACATTTTTCTCTGTGATTTCGTTGTTGCCATGGAGCACTAAGTCTTAGGATTAGTCTACTGTTTGAGGATCCTATATACTTGAGGTTATGTAATCCCTATTTTAATTGCTTTTCCCTTTTCAATACCATATTTCATATTTCTGTTTGTTATTTTAGGAGTGTGTAATATTGTATTGATTTGTTTCAGTGATGTTAATTTCCTATACATAATCGCATTTGTTAATTCGCGTGTGTTCATTCATGATCGTTTGATCATGAGCGCTTAATCCCGTTTGTTATTTCGGGAATAGGAATTTGCATCCATAGTAGCAATTACGTTGTTAGTTGTTACTGTAACTGAAAGGGGATTAGAATCTGCTTAGGGCTTGGGTTTACATTAACCAAGGATAGTTGGGAATTCTTGACAGTAGATTAATCGTTGTTTGATAATTGATAATCCCTTTTCAACTGCCTTGTTTTTGATTGCTCTGTTTTGTTTGTTTCTTAATTGCGTTCCAATCCAAACCCCCCAAAAACTGATTTTTTTTGTGAAAGATAATATTCTCAGAGTCCTTGAGAGACGACATCCGAGTTGTCGCACTATACTACACTTTTAAACCCGCTCGTCCTTTTTGGCGCGTGCGCGACAGCGCGACCAAAAATTGGCGCCGTTGCCGGGGACTCTTGTTTGTTGTTATTAGCAGAAAGTTACATTTAAAAAAAAAAAACTCTTTGCTTTGCTAATTAGTGTTGTCTGCTTTGTCTGGTCTGTAAATTTTATTTTCCCCCATGGATAATTACATGTATGGATATTT